>OW285236.1:243397791-243997791 GCA_935421215.2 Melolontha melolontha | reverse complement strand
GTGAAAAGATATTCTGAGTAATACTGTAAACAAACGAAACGATAAAAAAATTATAGAAATAAAAAGTAAAGATACAGAACTTAAAGTTCACATTCACTTAAAGAAATTGTTCAATATGACGACCATTCTGTTCCACACAATTTTGACACCTTGTTCGAGTAGAGTTACAAACTCTACGTAGCGTTTCCGTTTACTGATCGTAGCACATCTAGTACTCTTTGTTCTAAAATTTCCCGAGTTTCAGGCGGTTCAAAATCAAATACTTCGTTTTTAGTGGTACCCCATAAATAAAAGTCAAGCGGGGTAAGGTCGAGTGATCTCGTCCATTATTTGAAATCACTCTCTCATTAAAGTTTTCTCTCAAAAAATGTTGCACGTTACGAGTGTTATGGGCCGGGCAACCATCTTGCTGGAACCAGATGTTTTGCATGTTCTCGGGATTAATAATTTGCCTCAAAGCAGGCATTATCTCGTTTGTTAGTAGCTCCAAATATCTGTTACCAGTCAAATTGTAATCAAAGATGAAAGGACCTATTAACTGATTATCTAAAACGAAAAAGAGTTTAAAAAACAAAAAAAATGTAATCAAAATGTCATACCAATTAAACCGCACCAGACATTAAAACCAAATCAAACTTGAAATCTTCTTTGATTTACCAAATGTGGAATTTCAGTAGACCAATGATGATAGTTATTCCTATTGAACACTCCACAATTGGTAAATCGTGTTTCATCTGTCCATAGTATTTTCCTAGGAAAATTAGCGTCATATTCACATTTTTGAAGGTACCACCTGCTAAACTGTAATCGTCGGAGATTGTCATTATCACTTAAACCTTGTACAATTGTTGGTTTGTAAGGGTGATACTTGTTTTTCGTCAAGGTTCTGTGAACAGTAGATTTTGAAATCCCTGTTTCTCGTGTCACACGACGAACTGATGTGCTGGGATTGTTCCTAAAGTTCTGCAAAATATTATTTCGACGTGTATCAGCATCATTAACTTCATAGTTAGCTCGTTTTTGTTCGAAGCTTCCAAAGTTTTTTAATTTGCTAACTAGTCTTCCAAAAATTGTCCTGTGTGGCTGTTGTCTTTCTGGTAAACGCTCTGCATAACTCGTGCACGCATTTTTAGTGTTTCTATTTGCTTTGAAATACACTTCCAACATATCAACTTTTTCTTCGTTTGGATATGTATGTGCCATTATCAATACTTATAAATCTTAATAGTTGACAATAATAACTTATCACTAACTACAAGTAGTTTTAATTAACTTATCTCTGCAACACTAATTGTACTTTGACAGGTTATCGTTTTGTTTCATTGTCAGAATACATTTGTCATTGACGTTTGACGGAACATAATGTCTTTGTTAGTGATACACGCTCAGAGGTTATAATTATCTGACATTTGATGTAAAACCAAATACAAATCTCCCCACTACTTCTAATCCTGCGCGAACTTACCCCTTCTCGCGCCAACTTAATTGGCGTTTGCTATACTTAGAATATCTTTTCACTTTCATTTGACATTGGTGTTTAATTTTTCAGCCTACTAATTACATATTAAAGATTAATTTACGTTTTCATTAATATTTTCCTTATAAATAAAAATTTTTCAGGCATGTTATACATCGTTGAAAAGCACATTTTGAGGACTACCTAACAAACCCAAAATCCAATATGGCCGCCATATGAAAAACAAAAGATAGTGGTAATAACTTAAAAACAAATGACAATCGGGGGTTTCTGTTTGTATCAAATAATTTGTTTTAAAAAAGTGTCTCAACAATGTAAAACTTTAAAAGAGGTCATACTAAGCGTTATCGAGTTATTGAGGAATAACGAAATCGGCAAATTTTTGATTTTTCAAAATATTTTAAAAATTTCAAAAGTTAGATCAAATTTGAAATGAGATTTGCCGCGAGTATTGAATTCTGCAAAACATTCCCCATTTAACCGTTGTTCTATATCTTCTAATAACCGAGATACCAATGGTGAGCATCGAAATTGGGACACACGGTATAATTCAATCTGGTGTAATTCAATATTTTAAATTTTTTTAAGTCTCTGTAAGCACGAAGCTTTGCCTTTTATTGTGGCGCTCGGTATTTTAGAATTTATTAACAATTTCAAGAACTACTGCTGAACTTTAGGGCGATTAGAAGATTCACTCGAAAATACATTAGAAATTTGTCTCAAGCTTAAATTTGAATGTTACCAATTGATAAATTGAACCCTGAAATACATTCCAAATATCAATTTATATGAATTGACATGATACATGCATAGTGGCTATTTTATGTCAATAAAATGCACGCTTTAATATCAAATAAGACACAAAATTTATATCCTAGGTAGGCCATGAACGACTGAGATAGACATATAAGCCACGCCCGAGCTTAGAGAATTGACGAAGTCAATTCTCAAGTTATTTGTAAATAATCATAAGTCATATTGACAAGCTGAAAGATATCTTTGGAATTCATTAGCTAGTTAATAATGGCTTTTGTATTTAACGGGCAACAGAAACGACGCATGGTTGACATTTATTTTAGAAATGGTTGTTAAATTTAATGGTGAATGGGATTATGTAATTAATGATTGCTTCAATGTCATGTCTTGCTTGTTTTGTGTACATTAATAAATTGCTGTGTTTACTTTAATTATTAATTTATCTTTATTCTGAATATTATGAAATTTTACATACATAATGTTGTTTAATCTGATTTGGTTTTTGATGTTAGTTTTCAAAATTCTATTTTCGGTATTTTTTCATTTTAAAACAGACAGCACTCCAAAGAAACTATATTTTTTTAGAATAAATCATTGTAATTTACACATTTTAACAACCAAACTTTCAAATAACCGCCTTTACACTGAAATTAAATTTTTCCGTAGACTTAAATAGGTTAGCTTAGTGAATGTCACTTGGCAACTCTTATTTAACGATTTAACCTAGTACCAGTAGCACGATATGTAGGTTAAATCACTTAATCAATGTAAGACATAACTGATTTAATCCATGGCTTACTTTGAAAAAAAATTTTTTTGGCTCACTCAGTATATTTGATATCATCTAATAACTGAGGAGCAATCAAGCAAAACCGGTTAAATCCATTTTACATGAAAAATAAACTAAGAATGTACAATTAGTAATAGCAGTAAGATAAATTCATTGGTGAACCCAGAATCAAGTAAAACGCAATATTTCCTGTTGAAACTGAGGTTCAAAACCCAACCAATCAAGCAAAACTGGATAAATCCAAAGAAAATAATTTTAAATTTACATTTCAACCAAAACTGAATAAATCCGTTTCTAAAGATATCTGCAACAGAACTATGACTGCAGTGTTATAAATCCCTAATGAAGATGGCATCTACATGGCACTTTGAAATAAGCCAATATCTGTCAGTGTCATTATTACTTTGAACGAAACACTACAGTTTACTCAAGAAAGGAAAAGCGATTCCAATGAAGTAAGAAGAAATTGAGTTAGGTCGTAATCTTCACATCAAAAAATAAAAACCATTCGACCACCTAATGGAACAACAATTTGGCGCTAAATGGGAGGAAGACAAAAATTTGGGATACAAAAGAATACTGTCTGAAGTTGGTGATGAGCCCGAAGACAGTGACAACGAAGAATGTGACCGACCGTCTCGATGATTACCCTGGCGTACATATTTAAAAATCAAATCGAATTTCATATCCAAAAAATTGGTGTTTTAGAATAAAATTTTATTTTGTTATATTTTCCCATTGGAATGTTAAGAAACATTAATAAAACGTTTTCATAATATTTTAATTGCATCTGGTAAGTAGTAATATCCAATAAATACCAATTTTTCTTTCTTTTTTCAAACAAAACTATTTATATCCACTTCTAATCAAGCAAAACCCGATAAATCCATTTTATTTTTGTTAATTACCTTGGTGTGAGTGGAAGAAAATTATTGAAATTTGTAGTTTGATGTGTAGTGACAAGCTCTATAGAAAACACCGGTTACTTTTGGTTTAAATATATGAGTTTCATAAAAAAACGTTTTGCATTAATATCTCTGTTTACAATGGATTTAACCGGTTTTGGCTGATTGCTTCACAACTAAGCACCTCGTAAACCATATGTGTTCAAATAAAATATATTTAGTGTAGAATTATAATCTAAAGTATTTGGCTTTTATTGGAACATATTTAACCTGTTCAAGACCGAAAGATGTATTCCTTTTAGCGGTCTCCTTAATTTCTACTATTATCTGTTCTTTTCATTTTATTTCTACTATACTTTCAATGACAATATCTTCGGATCTTCTAACTACTTTACATGGATTTAAATCTGAATCGGAATAATCAGTACCGTCTTAACCTTGCAATAGTAATCCGAGTTTACCACATGAACAGTTGTATTTTTGGATTTTGCATGCTTTATATCTTAAAGTCTTCATTTCTATCTCTTATATTATATCTTCCACGTTTATCATTCGCTAAATAAATGAACAAATAAATAAATAAAGAACTCATTTCTATATAATATTATCATGTTTTTCACGACTATTAGTATTTACGCGCTTAAAACATTTTACTTGATTAACAGGTATATTCGCAAAATTTTGCGAATATTTATAATTTATGTAGAACCGATTTGTTCCAACTGAACGTATATTATACGCTACCAGCAAAAATCGTACACACAATGTGGAAATAGCAAATTGCCTGAACGATGTCAATTAAAATAAAATAAAACTGACGGTAAATTAATCGAGGGATTATTTATTTTTAGTTCAATTTTAATTTGATTTTCGTGTCACGAAATCTTCATCGGACTTAATAAAATGCACAAACATCTGACGTTTACATTTAATTTGGGTTTGCGGCCGTGTGAGAATAATATGGGTGATGAGACGGCGGCGAAGAGGAAACCTATGATGAAGTAGCATTACGCAGATTATCCACGGGATATTCGTAAGCATTCGTGCAGATAATCCCTCTGCTATTAGTATCAGAGTACGATGGAAGCGTAAAGTTGTTGTCTCTGTACGCTTATAAACACGTTTTCGATGTTTCGATTATTCCCAGAGGATGAAAGTTTTCAGGGATTGGCTGCCAAAAGTGATGTGTGTGCAACGTGGAATACACGGGGCGACGACGCCACAGCTTTAGGGCACAAGTTGGGGAACTCTCCGTCGGTTCTATCAGTGCAGTTGTTTGCAGATGAAGGCGCTGGCCATGTAATTGACGCGCTATTTACCTTTCGCTTATTCGAACGTGCAGTTGCATTTTCACACGGCTCCTCGACGAGTCCTCGTCGTCACTAAATATAGGAAACATTTCAGCAGTTCTCCTATCTTACTGCTACGTTCCCCTATTCAGCTGTTTCCATTCCTTTCACACTCTGTATTACATTATTGATTAATTGAACTAGCATGGATTGAGTGTTGTCATTATCTACGCAAACACGTCTTAAATCTTAATATTTCGAACGTTTCTTATATGAAAGAATCATGCCTAATATCTTCGTTAAGATATAGAAATTGTATCTACGGGCAAAGATTACAGTTTTAATAGATTATCCGATTGCAAATTGAATTTTAAACAGGGTCAGAATGCAACTTTATTAACCAATACTAACGAATGGTGTTTATTTATTTACTTAATTACTTTTTAAAATGAAATATAATATGCACATTTAATATGATAATAACAATAAAATAATAAAGAAAAAATACAATAATAACAGTAAATAATAATTCTAATCAAAATGGAAATCAAACTTATAGACATTCCTATATGATAAGCAAAACAAATACAAAGCAATACCTATCGAACATTAAGGAATCTGCAGAGGTCAATTCCAGCTAAAATATTTCATTTGAAAACATCTATTTATCAAAATACCATATTAATTATGATAGTTTATTTTTAAAAGTTATCTGTCGGTATTACAAGTTAATACCATTATTTGCGTTAAATAATTGTATTTTAGATACTATTTCTGTTAACACAAAATTTGGACGATGAATTAGTTGAAATTGAACCATCTGCTGGTGCAGTGAATGCTGAAGTAGACGATAACAACATAGCATTTGTAGACTCATTAGTAATGAGTCATTAGTAATGACTCATTACTATGAAATAATTTTCTCGACATTTCGATTTTGTTATTGATGGGATCACCGACATAACTCATGGCAATTTCACTTAATTTCCATCCTCCTACACGTTCTACTGCTAAAATATCTGTCGCATGCACAACCATAGTTGCTTCAGTTATTAGACAGAAAGAATGACTGCTATATATATTTAACTCTGGCTCTTTTAAATAAAATATTTCGCAATTTGCTTTGGGACAGCGCCAATAGTGTGCTGGCCAGCATTGGCCACACGTATCAAATTATTCAAAACTCACGGATCGCTTACAGAAACAAACCTATTGCGAATACAAAGGCAGACGCCTTTGGGCTATGAATCATCAATCGCTCGATTCCGCTCTCTGGACTTATGGTAAATCTTCTTGTTGTTAAATTTTTGTTTGTCGCAACGTCACAATAATGTATTTGCCCATATGTTATTCATAGTTAAACGAAGAAGTCGACAATAACCAAAAATCCCGAATATTGTTATAACTTTCGTAAGCAACCAATAGTCATCAGGAGCTTCCAACAAGAAACGTTCGACCTCAGTTTTATTGTATAAGGACTGAATCTAACAGATAGTTGATTCATATAAATCAACGGAACATCTTCTGGGACCACAATCACTCCCTTTTTTCTCTGTCAGTTTTTAATGTCGCTATATTCACATTCGTACCTGGAAGGTGATTTTCCCGTCAATAAACTAGAACATACGCTAGTGGCTTCCTTAATAATTGCTTTGGGTACATTTATTTTCACAAAAAAAATAAACCGTGAACAGTGAAATAAGCAACGTCAGTAGTGTAATGCTTTCAAAGCTTACGACAAATTATTGGGGATTTTATAGTAATCGAAATTTGAATATGTATCTACTGTCTACTGTCATTTATTTAATAATGAATACAATATATAAAATACGCAAGGTAACGAGTTTCATTGGCTCCAGTAGGTAACAGGCTCGTCTAACGACTCACCAGAGATATTCATATCCTTCTGTCCGTCAGTAAAAATCCTTTTACCATGCTAGTAATGTTATATACTATAGCTCTGATGTCACTCGACGCATAGAATTGTGCTTAACATATTCAGTTCGATAAAAACAAATATTGTTTTCATTGTAGTGTTACTTGAGCGGGCTTTAAATGAAAAGACATGAAACGACAACCAAGAAAGAAGATCAGAGTAATCTGCAATCTTTGCGTATAATTATATAGATTTTCATCAATGTTTAATTCCAATAGAATAAAATTAACTATCTGACGCTGGACTCGCTCGATCCGATTTATATGAGTTACATGATAGGGAGACCAACCCCACACAACAATACTCAGTATAGATCTCACCATAGCGTTATAAATAACTATAATGGACATCATTATCCGTAAAGTCTCCGCATACGTTTAATAAAGCCACATACCTGTAAAGATTTATTTATGACATGATCAATCTGTAAATTAAATAATACGAGTAGACTAGAGTCGAAAATTACATCCAGGTCAGTGACATGGTCAACCCTTTCAAATGTACTGTTTTGAAGCTAATAATTACAAAAGCATTATTTCTTCTTGAAAATATAATACAGCATATTATTGACTGAACACCATTCTGCAAGCAAATAGATATTCTTCTGAAGCAATGCCCCATCAGCACATGTAAATATCTTTACGATTATTTATGAAAAGTATTAATAAAATTGGTGTTAAGTGACTGTCCTAAGGCACACTGGAAGTGCTACTATAGGTCTGGAGATTACCGATGATATTCGAATAACCTGAGATCTAAAAGATACGTATGATGTAATCCACGAAATCAAATTACCACCAATCCCATAAAGAACGAGTTTGTGAAGCAACAATTTATGACGGTCGAACGCTTTAGAAAAGTCGACATGTAGGGCATTCACTTGAGAACTTCGTTCTAGTACCTCCCTAATAAAACAAGAAAATTGTAATAAGTTCGTTTGAATGTTAAGGCCAGATACAAAATCATGTCGATTTAAATCTATGACTTCTCGAAGAATGCCAGAGATGATATATTGTATAATATGTTCAAAAACTCTATACATATTTGGTAGCAACGAAATTAGAAATATTTGTCCACGACTATTAAAATTAGATCTTTATTTGCATACTATTAGCTAAAACTGCCGTTGGTAATCGAAAAAACTTTTCGTTAAGAGATTTTTCAAGACCACTACCAATACCAATGTAATATCAGGACGACCAATAACACAACATGGATTTCTCCCGCAGAAACCATATCCTTCGGCAGAGGCCTGAAAGAGTACTTAGCAGATTAAGAAGTGGTGTAGGTAGGTCAAAGTACAGTCTTGTTAGGTGAAATTTACTCAGAGTCTCATCAACCCTGTGTGGAACCGAGCAAACCACAATCAATCTTCGGTATCCGGCATCCTGCACTTTAATAGACCTCTTATTGACCAAGGTGATTGATGTTGCCAACTATTGGTCTGATAAAATTTAGTTCTCTCTGATGTATAGAGTTTGTACTGTATACTGTTTCATGTTTCGCGAATATGATTTTTTTTGCTTCTCTTGAGCGTATTATTTGTAGAGGTTTTATATTCATCTATCTTTGTAACCTTTTCTTCTATTTGTATGTTTTATATAACTGTTTATTGCTCTCTACTCAACGCTTTGGACGCGAATAAATATGTCAATATATAATAAATCAATTATGTGGTGAAAATAATCGTGTCCGGATGTCCAATTTTAATCAAGAACATAAAGCACAATCACTGTTTCTCCACGCCCAGCTTACTCACCCTATACTGATCCTTTCGATTATGATTTATTCCGTTCTTTGCGGAAGTTCCCTGGGAAAAAGATAATGGAAAATGCTCTCTTCAACATTTTTCCAATCAAAACGGAATTAAAATGCTATCAGAACTAATTCAAAATAATGGCAATTATATTAGAGACCAAACTTTGTTCACCTCCAAAATAAAGTTTTAAAAGTACGAGTAAACCACAAAAACAACATTCATTATTACTGGGACCTGATAAAAGATCCAATCAAACCAATATAAAATCCCATGTCAAACAGTGAATAATTCAATATCACAGAGCTTTAGCGTTATCATTATAACTGTCATTTCAATACCTATACGAGATAATCAGAGCATGCATAAAATTATGTCCTCCTATGTACATATAATCAATTAATAAATCTTTGAATCGACGCCTTCATTTGTCACTTCGAAGGCTACACTCACGCGATTCTTTATCAGACAATCGAAATCCTCTTTCAATTACATATCCATGCATATTTATATAATTACACATTCAATTTTCAATTACGTATTGGGTTATCGCGGCTCTAGAATCAAGAACGCAGACCTAAGATAAATATTTTAACAATATTTTATATCTGAAGTTAATCTCCGAAATATAGATACGTCACGAAATTACTAATTACTAATAATTTGTGTTTGCATTCCGCTTAATGCTAAGCCCCGTCTTGTTAAGCGATCAAAAACGATATTTGAGGTACCTACATACATTTCGCGATTTATCAATGCATCTCATTGATTCTGCGCACATCGATGAGATGCACTTCGTCACATTATTTATGTAACGGGTGTTCATTTGAAAAGTCAATCTAGTAGCATGTGATTTACTGAGAACATTTTGAAGTAGGTCGTAAATAAAAATTTACTACTTAACCTACGAAGTCGTATATTTTGACAGTTTCATACATACAAATAAATGACAAATGTGATTGACATTATCAAATGTCATTTGGATTTATGTTTACGGAACAACAAACACATACTAATATATATGCGTCTCATTCTATCAAAATTTCAAAGTAACCTAGATTGACTTTTCAAAGAACACACGTTATAAGCAAGCGCCAATTAAGTAGGCGCGAGGAGGTGGTGCGCAGAAGCCGTTTTTAAAAACGTCCACCCCCACTATTCAAGTAATTGTCATAATACATTTGCCATTGACGTTTGACGGAACATAATGTCTTTGCCAGGGGATCATAAAGTGATACACGCTCAAAGGTTAGAATTATCTGACATTTGATGTAAAACCAAATACAAATCTCCCCACTACTTTTAATCCTGCGCGAACTTACCCCTCCTCGCGCCAACTTAATTGGCGTTTGCTATACTTACATATATTTTTGCAACCTAAGCAATTCTTAGAAGGAGGCCCACTCTGCCTGATATAGAAATACTTTAATTCACGAAATAAGTACTTACTTGTATTATGTCACATGAAATAGTGTCCTAAAATAATTATAACGCAGCAGGCATAATAAGAAGGTTTTTAAGTGTCTATACTGAGCTAATTTTACGAAAATCAACACTTTTAGCCATTGAAATAAAGAGCATGTATGATTCTTCCCAGTCAAAATAGAGTTTTTATTCGATTTTAGAATTATAATCTTGTTTGTAAGTCTCCAAATGTGGGGTTAAATTGGTGTTTATGAGCACAGATTCATCATCACAAATTGCTAAGCAACAATTGGATTAATAGTTGAAACAAACGTCAGCGCATAAAACATCTATTAACGGCAAGAAAAAGAGATCACTATTTATTGAAATTAAAAGTACAATGACACGAACCCACGCCTAAGTTACCAGAGCTTTCATTTGCTTGTGGTGTGCTTAAATTGCCCAGATATTGTAAGCAATTGAAATTTCCTTCTCCAGAGAATTTTCTACAAAAGATTCGGCTACCTTGTCAGATAACCATCCACCCAATTACTTCAACGTTCTTGCGTCACCGCCGCTTTCAACTAGTATAATAGTTACAGCACTTCTGTGGAAATAGTGTTCGGTGTATTTATTTGCATTTGGCAATTTAATAAATTCAGCAATCATTCTACGCATTTTCCCGAAAGTATTTTTCCCTAACGACTGCGAACTACACTTGCTACTGTGAAAAGAAAAAAAAAAAACTGTCAATTGTAACGTATTTAGGACGTATGTCAACATATTTGTTGTACCAAACAATATAATTCACGAAACGATTGTTTGGGACAATCGTAACTGCATGGAAGTGTAAGTTTTAGTTCGAATTTTCACTAACAAGACCGATCGTTCAGTTGTCACATTTTAAACACGAAAATCATACAGCCGTTCGCATCAATAGTCTTCAAATATACCAACCAAATTATTTGTAGAGAATTTCTTTGGAATCGTAAAACCAAAGAGTATTATTTTAATTTTTGACTTCTCCAAACAAGATCTTTTTGAATTTCCTATGAATTTTTCCATGACCGTCATTCGTCACGTGGTTTCTGAATCAGTTATTATAGTCCAATTTTATAAGAGGTTTTCGTCTTTTACAGCTTCTCTAAAATTGTCTTGACAGTGCCCAATTCAGTACGATTCTCGGACATTGTTTGAATTGATCGGCCTGAATATTTATCTTCAAACACATATCTTGTGTTTATAGTAAACTTTCCCTAACACTTTCACCGTTCTAATACAGAACTTAACCTTCACATTTTGTTCTTTATTTATTTTTCGACCACAACATACAAACTACTATCACATAAATGCGTCGTATCTTGGCTACTACCAATCTTTCACCAACAGATGCCGCTACGAATTTTTTTAAAATAGAATTCTTTTTGTTTGTTTAATAAAATCATTTTTCTGAGCAAAATTTTTAGAACCTAACACTTTTTACTTTGTTTTTGTAATTTAGAAACAGATAGATACCACTACCCCGTTGATAAAAATAATGTGTATTGCTCTTCCAATCACAAAAGATACAATGTCCTATAAACACTCAAATTGAAATGTGAGAATCTGTAATAACGGTTATGATTTGAAAATAGAAATGCGTTCAGGCTCTGCTGATGTGACTTCCATTGACATGATAACGAAGTTCAGCCGTTTGCTTAGATTTTTTACATACTATTAACCCCTTAAATCAAAAATACGTTGAAAGACAAATTATCTTTAAATACAGTAAAAATTAATGCATTTTTTAATGAAAATTAATTACATATTTAAATTCGTCAAAACACGTATCAATTTACAAGAAGAAATCGTACGTTGTTTGGTGTCGCATGGAAAAATAATGATTTCTTTTTAGTTATATTTCCATGTATCCTTTCAGTGCTGTCTGTCTGTATACATATATTATACCGACGTCAGTAGAGTTTGCAGAAGAGCTCAAAGCCCACTGACTGGGACATTAGCATTGCCTAGAGGGCTCTTGTCTTTGGTATATGAAATCCCTGAGGGTGTTGAAGCTTGAAGGATGTCGTTGTAGACCACCGCACGTGAACTTTGTCTCGTATATTTACTTATCTCGTAAGCTACTTATTACATAGTGTTCAATACGTAATTACATTTGCCCTTTATATGTGCATACTTACATATATGTACGATTGTATACAGGCACATGTAATGGATACGAATATATGTACAATATAAATATACTGAGTGGCGCATAATATTGAATACTTTTTGGTATTTTCAGAAAGCACAGAGGTTATGTAGAGGTAACTCACTATGGGATAAGCTGTTTTATTTCAAATAAATCTTTATGGAAATTTGAGAGTTGTACTAAACACATTGTTAGGAATAGACTCGGCAAAGAGGGCATGTTTAGCTTATAAGGTTAGTACTTTCTACAATAGTCATTCTTTTCAAACAACAACAGCCATCTATACGTCGGGTCGGGTACTTCTCATTGCTTTTTAATACATACATACACATAAATCTCGCATAACCTTGTCACTTGTCAAAATCGTCAAAATTTTCTAATATTGCTTAGTGCAAATGTCAAGTAATTTTTTAATACAATTTAAAAAACACAATAAACTAATACTTAATTGATCCGCCATTCGCATCAATTACTGTCCTTGACCTTCTAGGTACAGAGTCAATGAGACTTCTTAAAAAAATTTGGTTTTTCAACAATGTTTTCCCAGGTATTTTCAATAGATTTCCATAATTGTTCTCTATTAGTAAATCTTATATGAGATCTATGAATTGCATTGTCATTTTTTGAGTTTCTCTCAAATATTCAAACAAAATGTGATCTATATCTATATTCTCGTTTGCGACATACAGTGCCTTCATTTTCCCATCTTTTTTAACTTGTAGTACTGTAGATTTGTACAAATGAAATTCTTCTGCGACTTGCTTAATGGTGCAACTTTCCAAATTTAACAAAATTTGTACTTTGTCTGCCGGAGTCAGTTTTCTTGCCATTTTGAATATCAAAAAGTGACAAATGTCATTTTGACGTTACAAGAATAAATTACTTTTAAAAATTACAAAACACTTCGGATCCATATGCTGTTCATCAAATTCGATTTTGCATAGAAATAAAAATCTACTATTAATAATTTCTATATTAAATGGCTACGCTAACATAAGCCAGAAGTACCCGACCCGACGTATAGAGGGCTGTTGTTGTTTGAAAAAAGTACCAACTTTATTAAGCTTAAACTTGCCCCTCTTTGCCGAGTCTAGTTAGGAGTATTTATTATTTGATTAAAAATTTTAAATGGTCGATTATTTGACGAATTACTAAGATTTACTTTTCTGTCTTGATCTGTTAAATTATGAATATAAAACGATTTATTTTAACGAATTTTTTGTCGTTGAATTTCATACAGAGAACCGAGGCCCTGAAAGATCCTGCTTGCAGGAAATATCCTTGAAATTGTGCGACTTTAAGTAAAGCTTGTTCAGACTGAAAACGTGTAGTGATTATAAAACGAAGCTCGCCCATATATAGTGTTCAACACAGATCTAGGCGTTGTCGTCTGGTTGCGCTTACGGAAAGTTTTCATCAGAATCTATTTAACAATTTATTATTAATTGTATCGTTGCTTTTCTTTATTTCATATTTTGCAATCCATTATCGTTAGTTGAAGTTAGTTGGTATGTGTAGTAAGTCTACTTATTTTTGAAAAATATAATTAATACCTCAAAAATATATATAACCAGGCTGCCAGGAGACCATTGGTCCTAAAATAGCACTATCTTAGGTTCACCTGTAGATAACTGCGTAATATTCTTTTCTGTCTAATATCACTGTTACCACCCCAGACTACGATGCCGAATTTAAGATGCGTATTGCATCTACCATAAAAGTCGTACGAAGTACTTATTCATTGACGAGGCCTCTCATTCGACGTACAGCATAACAAAAACTACTTTGATTTTTGCATAGTAACGTATGGAACATAAGTTTTGAGAAAAAATCAAAGGTAAATATCGATTTAGTAAATTTTTTATGAAAACAAACATTAGGAAATTATTATACTCTATTGCGTCATAGAAAAAATAAATTCACAAAAATGATAAGGGCCCATGGTTCTCAATGGCGCGAAATTTTGTAAAATTCTCCCCATCATTCTCTGGACGACGTTTATATTCACTTCTCGGATCTTCTGGAATATTCTGGCCCGTAACTGTGCTTCATTTTGGGCTTCCCAACCCTTGTCATAAACTTTCCTGCTCGGTAGTGTCCAAAATTCCTCAATAGGGCGCGCCTGGTGTACGTTGGGGGGATTCTAGATAATTCACGTTATGTTCAGTTAACCAGTTCTGAGTGATTCTAGCATAATGGCATGAAGCCAGATCGGACCAGAATATTACATCTTCATTTGGATGATGAGCCTTAATGAAATTTATCAATTTAGATAGACATTTGCGAATATAGACGTTTGCATCCACAGCTTCACCTATTACTCTCCCAACGTAAGGTCTTGAAATTCCTGCTTGAGAAATAGCGCACCAGACCATAATCTCGTAGGCAAATTTCGCTTTCGGTTTGAATTTTACGTTGTCAGGACAATTTGCAATAATTGGATAATGTGAAATATTTCTCATCGTCTAAAACAATAACTATGTTGCCAATAAAATGTTGACGTCTTAATGTTCGGCAGCATCTGGGAATTCTCTCTAGCTGGGTTGCGGTGTATTTGGGACACTCTCTTCTTTTTAGATATTCTAATCCATTTTTAGACAAAATTTTGCCATCAGTCCTTTGCGCAATTCCAAATATACGGTCTAAAGTGCGCGTAGATGTCCCAACTCTGTCTTGAGCAGATTCGATGAGTCTGTTTGCTTCATGTGGGGCCAAAACTGGAGGTCGTCCACTTTTCGGTAAATTCATGCTTGGCATACCTTTTTCGGATTCCTTAATTGTGCGGTAAATGGTTAACAGTTCAATACTTTGGTCTCGAAAAATGTTAACAATCTCGCGTTTAGGTACTCGTCCAACTAAATTATATATAGACTTTCGTATTTCAATCTTGTATGACATCTTTCAAAACTATTTCTGACAAATCTAACATGTCACCATAGTAACAAACAAACGAGAATTTTTTGTAGCCCAGTGGTAACTAGTTTGGACCATTTTTGGTAATAACATTCCTCGTCAAAACTTTTTCTCAAAACTTATGTTCTATACGTTAGATCTATACGAGTATTAGTATAGTAAAATAACATTAGATCGAGTAGAATATAGACAGTCATTTAATTCGACTTGCTCTGGAAAATTTTACAGCGAGGGTTTGGAAGATATTTGATTTTATCATGACTTATATTTAAGTTATTTTTATTTAGCTATTATTTAATTTCTTTCATGGAAGTACTAGCTGATACGTAAATATTTTCTAATAAAGAAGCTTCTGTCCAAAGGGCTGTATCTCATAGAAATGTATGAAATGTATATCTCATCAGACGCACAAAATAACTTTTAAAAATAATTAAGGCACTTGAATTTCTATAAGAAAGGGGATGTAAATTTAGTAAGGATACATAGTTATCGAAAATTTCAGAATATTTAAAAGCCTATGAACATGTCGAGATTATACATATGACAGCTTCCATGTGTGTATGGTTGAGCATATACAAAATAAATATATGTATACGTATAGCAAATGCACTATCGGTCATGTGAGTAAATGTATGAATTTGAAGATTATTAAATGTACATACATTTCACTTCAAGATAATTTTTGTTTTATAGGAGCCAGAACGTATCAAGAACATTTCTTATCGCAAAAAATCATAAATAAAAATTGACGTGGAGATATACGCCTCCATGTGAAATAATAGCAGTGCAAATACAAAAAGTTTAAGATTAAAAAAACGAATTTTCGATGTAAATAAATTTATTTATTTTATATTAATAAAAATAATAATTTATTAATAATATAAGGTTGCTCAGAAAAAAATGTCGTCTTTTTAAATTCAAAATGATTATATTACACAAAATACTTTAACTTAGATTAAACTATATAATCGCTATTTGCATTAGTGACTCTTTGTCGTCTGTTGTATTCCGCGATGATACCAGATAATTTCTTTGGAATCAAAAAATTCTTGGCATGCATGCTATTTGGACTTCCTGAAGTTCATTAAAGTTTATGTAAACACATGGGTAATCCAAACGAGTAATATCAGTACTATACACTGTGTGCGAAAGAAAAGCACATCCAAGCTTGTTGAGTCCTAACTGCAGAATGCAGTATTGCGTTATATTGATGGAAGATTACCTGGCTTGTGTTTATTAACGTAGACGCATCGTAAACGCAAAATATCCTGCACTCTGTCAAGCTGACCACAATAAAGCTCACAATTAACCGCGCGGTCATTAGGAGCAAACTCAAGATGGATCTCACCAAAGATCAAACGCTAAGCATTACTTTTCTTCCAAAACGATCTTTGTTCGCTACTGGAATCGGGGCTTAGGCAATAGGGATTCTTTAAAAAAATCAATTTTTCGTCGCAAATAATGGTTAGCCTCAGAAACCGATCGTCGCGGGAATTTTGGAGTAATTCGGTGCAAATGTCTATCCGCCGTTGGCGTTGACTTTCGTTTAAATCATGTGGAATATCGGTAGAACGTTTAATAGTCTTACCACACCTTTTTAAGTGGCACCAAATAGTCGAATTGGATACCCTCAACTGAGAGATAATTGATGTGTCGTAATGACTGGGTTTTCATCAACAAGTTGCAAAAAAACATCTTGATTCACTTTTAAATGGCGATCAGAGTCACGTTTCCTTCGGAGAGTCGTATCACCATTTTTAAATTTTCAAAATTCACGCTGGGCTTTTCTAACATTAACAAATCCTTCACCCTCTTCTTCACAGATATTTCGTGTCGCTTCTACCGCGTTACTTCCCTTTATAAACCTGTCCAATAATAGCTCAAGAACTCTTCGTTTTTGATTATCCATTGTAAGAAGAGACAATAAAATATGTATTGACAGAGACATATTATATTATTTACGACAGCAATCTGTTCAATCCGCAAATTAAAAAAAGAACATATTTAGATGGCTTGCAAACAAAGTTATTAAATTTTAAACAAACGACATTTTTTTCCGAACAACCTAACAATATAAGCGGAAAATATAAGCTTTGTTGTACATCCTCATAAAAGTAATACACCATGAACTAAATATTTTTCTGTAAATATTCGTGGCGAATTTTACACGCATTTCTAAGACGCGTTCTACAACCCTCTGAAGCAATAGCTGACTAGCTATAATCTGACTGAACCTCTGAAAATTTACTTGCATACATTCATTGGCAACCTCGCTATATGTCTTTCTTTATATTTCTCTGTCACGCTCTTTTCCTTTTCTACTTTCGTACCAGAAATTAAAATTTGTCGATTACGGTACCTATACTCTAGTTGGTTTGCTTGCTTCCCTTTTGTTCATTCTCTAATTCCAATTCTAATCTCAGTTTTCTTTGTATTAATTTTTGTTTGGAATTTTGTCTTTCCATTTGATTAGCTTTGCTTCTAACTCCTCTTTTAGCAAATAATATAAAGTAATCAACATACAGCAGCTCGTTTATTGTTATAGTTTTCATTGTTCATTTTCTTTAGACATTTTTTAAAGTAATTAACAAAATGAAATGTTCATTTTGTATATTAAACATAAGTCAGACTATGTCTATTTTTACATATTGCTAATATTTTTTTTTTTTGAAAATTTCAGACAACCTAGAAAGGCAGAACTTGATTTAAACATTAAGAGAAGCATTTTTTCAATAATAATTTATATTACAACCTTCGTGTAGAAAATGTAAAACACTGATCACAAAAATGCATATTATAATTTTCAAATGCATTTCTAACTCGACACCAAACCAACAAGTCACAAAGTACACTTAAACATCCGATAAAAGCAAACTAAACGAATCAAAGATATAGTGACAAGAATGAAATACTTTTACGTCTGAAGCGACATTATTTCAGAATACTTTCGAACATGCGAGAAATAATCATTGGACTGTGTATTTGCGCTTTATTTTGTTTCCGAAAACATAGTGGACAACGACTACATATTATGTGTACGAAATATCTGAAAAATGCCGTTACTACGTTCTCTAGTGAACAACCGAGTTCTCAAGCTTTTATTGCTCCACAAATATAACTCGGGAGAGGCAGAAGTTTTCTCTCTATTCGTACTCTTATCCCCTCGGCTTTTTATATTAGTCAATAGAAGTTCATGTCACGTGATTTAAGAAGGAATTCTTTGAGACGAGTATAGTTTTCCTTGTTCTTCCTATATCTGAACTAATGTTACTATAGCCACATATCGGTCAATGTTATTACATATTAATTATAAATTAAAAGTTAAAATATTAAAAACTTAATCTTCTTATTAACGTAAACAGACGAGTTGTCATCTAAAGCAGGAAAGAAATCCAATGTTGCCTTGGCTTCAACTTCAGTAATATTCTATTCTATGTTCTTTAGACACTAAAGAGTTAAGGGATTGTTTTTTTTAATTTCAGGCAGAGTTGCGTTGTTATGGTGTTACAGAATTCAACGTAAATTAAATCTTGGGTGCTCAGTACATAAGAATTAATGAAGGCATACTTTTTTATATCATTCGGCATTTACAGTTTTACGATCTTAAAGTGAAATTACTGTAACTATGAGCGTTTCACGCCCATGATGAAGTACAGGCCATATGGAGATAGTACATAGTTGCCAAGTCGCGAACTCATTCCTACCAACACACCTATATTGCTGTTAATCAGGCCTGCTGTCAATAGTATTGTATTGACATAACCTTAATTGTATTTATAATGAACAAAGTTTTAAAATTATTATTCTTTGTTTGCATCTGTTTATAATATATTCGATGCCAAGAAAAAGTAAATAAGAGTGAAATATCATTCTAGTTAATGTATATGAAAAGTAAATCATTATATTAACAAACTACTTAAAATTGTATGTTTAAGTTATAATTTGGTTTAACCAACACACCATTTGTATACTCAAGGTTTGTTTTGAATTAAAACAATTATTTTATATATATTGGTTTCCTTTATTATAAAAAATAGTTTGATTTGTCTATTAGAATACAAGCAATAATCATAAATTTTTTTTGTGTAGACCATAAACATACAAAAAAATGCTGCAATATAGATTTATTTAACCAATAACATAAAAATATCAACATCTTCCTAACCTAACCACTTTTCAAACGTATCTGCATCCATCTCAGTATGTGCATCAGCTGTATTTTTCTTGCATAGAAATGTTAATTCGGCACCAGGAAGTAAGCCATTTTCATTGCCAGCATGTACTAATGCAAAGCGAGGACCAAGACCACTCGGATATTTTAATCCTGTACTCAATCCTCGAACAAATGCTTCTCGAGTACTTTTTATTGTAGTACCTTGCCAGACTTTACTTAATGTGTGTCCTACATTAACCCACGACTCATCTGTGTAAACTATACACCTACCTGGAACAAATATTATTATAGGTGTATGCTTTTATATAAAGAACAAAGAAACTTTACCTTCATTTCGAAATGTCTTGATATCTCGCAGATACTTGTGTCTCCATCTTATAATATCATCTCGTTCAATGAGTATGCTTTTCCGTTTTACAGTTTCAAATTCAAAACCAATATCTTTCAAAAGTCTATATAATGTTGATCGTGTAAAAGTAGGGAGATCATTGTCATTGTTGATGGTAGCAAGAACTGTATTCACAGTGGGTGGTATGTTTTGCATGAAAAATCTATGAACTTGTTGTCGTACAAGTGCGTGGATATTTTCATCATAACGGTGTAGACGAGCATTTACTTGTACCCCTTTTCTCTTCTACTTGTTTTTTTTTGGACTCAAGAGCGGCCCTTTTTCTTGTTCCTTTCTCATGTTGTATATGCTGTGTACTGAACAATGTAGTGCTTCACTTGCTTCAGCAGCAGCAGCAGTAACAGTCATAGGTGTTTTAAGAAAATGATTAAAATCATTTAGTATCATCTGCTTTTCTCTTCGACTAAAACATTCACCCCTTCGTGATTTTTTCTCTCCAGGCTCCATTACTGAAGTTTAGAATCTGTAACGGTAATGTTTTTATTTACGAGCACATTTCCTTCACATTCCAACTTACCACAAACTTTTGTAAACAACAACGGCAGAATATAATAAAGAGAGAGAGAATATAATATAACGGGTGTTCAGAAACATTCGAAGTCAAAGTAGTCCTTGAAAATATGAAGTCATGTCTGAGATAGATTGATTTTTGACAGACAACAGTTGACATTTAATAATTATTACAAATCAGATACTTAAGTAAAGATATACGATTTTTTGTTCAGAGCTCGCCCACTTGACTTCGAATGAACACCCGTTATAATAATGAGAATATAAGGTATATAATATAATAACACTATAACAATATAACAAGAACGAAGAACAACAAATAATATTTAATAAAAATACGGAAAGGAACAATTTGACACTTGACAAGATAACAAAGTGAACAAACTACTGTACTGTAGCAGTCTGGTTATCTGTACGAATTAAGAATCCCCAATAAAAATTAATATAAATTTTCGACATAGCGAGCGGTGGAAAAGGATAGCGCGATGCAATTTCTTAAAGAAAATAAAAGAGGGGAATGCTCCATAAGAGCCCATACTTCATCGTGGGCGTGAAACGATCTATAGACTTTATTTTTCTGCACTTTAATAATATAAATGAAAAACTTTTGTTGGGTTGATAGTTGTATATCCCGGACACCCGTAGTCACAAGAGCTTGGACCTTTACAATAGACTATAGCTTGTTATCTACGAAAATTAAGGAAGGTAAACTGGCAATACAGAAAAGTACACACAAGCGCGTATACGTATCTGCAATGAAATGTTTGCGAATCTCTAATATTAACGTTTTCTTCCGTAAACCTGTAACACACAATGATAAATGTATACATCATCGCAATCCGAACAAATCAAATTAGTGGTCGAACCAGGGCCTGTTGTAAGACGTAAAGTTTTGAAGGGAAGGCTTTAGCCATTTTAAGCTTGGACTTGAAGATGCAGCGATAAACGGTGAACTCTACTATAAAGAAATGGATCACGCACAACATTATGCACGCGTTAGTCAACAAAAATCAGTTTCTTTTCCAGTAAGACAATTCCAGAAAGCATACCACTCCAAACCTTTCCAGAAACTAGAAGAACTTATTGAAGTAGAGTTGCTATCACATCTTGCTCACACTTTGCTCTGATTACCATCTGTTTAGGTAAATGGCGAATTTCTTTCTGGGAGTCAGTGTCGTAAATGATATAACCGAAGAAATGAAAATCTCGCTAGACAATGGCAAAAAACCGTTCAACACACAATTAATTGTATTTTCATTTCTAATAGTTATTTTATTCTTTTTTGTGTGGTTAAGTTACAGTTTTTTATTGAACAACGAATAAACCTTTGTACCACCATAATAATAAGCATATTACTAGAAAACCGGAGCTGTTGGGTAATTCTAAGAAAGCGTTTTTAACTGCTAACAGGTTATATAAAACCGATTCGGATAATTAAACTATCCTATTTAGCTAGTACCAAGTCTTCGAAATACTTGCGTTGTCTTTATATTCAGAATTGCGTATGGATGGTAAAATTTTAAATTTATTTCCTCTTATCAATTAATTAATTCAATTTTTTATTATTCCTTTATCTTTTATTAACATTTATTTTATAAGAAAACAACCGATGGTGTAATATTTTTGCAAATTACAAGTAAGAGAAAGTTCCAAGTCGACCAACATACGAAAACTCCATCTCATGCTGCAAAACTAACAAAGATCAAATTGGCGTAGAAGAGTCAGCAAAAATTACCGCAATGTTTGGCATTAACTTCCAAAAAATCGGAATAAGAACAATTTAATGAAGATTTGTGTCAAATGTTTGTGTCGGCAGATATTCCATTACGTAAATTAAACAATTTAAATGTCAAGTTATTTTTGCATAAGTACATCAGCAAATAAAACATTCTCGACGAGAGCACGTTAAGAAAAAATTATATTCGCTGTATTGATACAGAAACGTTGAATAGCGTTAAGAAGGTCATTGCAAACAATTATCTTTATATATGCATAGATGAAACTACTGATAGTGTGGGCCGATACATAATTCAGTTAATGATTGGTATCCTAAGCGTATCGGTCCTAGCTAAATCTTATTTAATTTTATCCAAACGGTTGGAAAAGGCAAATAATTTGACAATAACCGGAATCGATTCCAACAGAGAAAATTCTATTGTTTTTGACGGATGCTGCACCATACATGGTGAAGACAATTTTCAACTTGAAAATCATTTACCCAAATTTAATTCACACAACTTGCTGGCGCACGGACTAAATCGTGTTGCAGAAGAAGTCAGAACCCATTTTCCCTTAGTAAATACTTTAATTAGTAGTATGAAGAAAGTATTTTTAAAGGCCCCATTACAAGTTCAGTTTTACAAACAACATCTACCCGGTGTTCCGCTTCCTCCTCAACCAGTAATCACACGATGGGAACGTGGTTGGAGGCTGGCTATTTTTCATGCAAATCATTATGAAGGAATAAAGACAATTATTATGGATCTTGATAGGGATGCCCAATCTGTGATAGACGTGTAGATGTATAGATGTATTCCAGTAAAGAAATACCTCAACAGTTGGCGTTTATTAAAGCCAATTACAGTTTTATTTCCACTTCTATATTGTAGTTGGAAAAACAATTTATGTCGCTAATCGAGAGCGTTGAAATAATAAACAAATTTGAAAAGTCATGTTTTGATGTTAAAGGAGGAGTGAGACAGTCAGTGTATGAAAATTTTTTAAGGAAAAAATGAGGGTTTTAAAAAGCTAAAGGACATTGGTAAAATTTTGTGTCGTGATTCAGTAGAAAATATTGAGTTGACAATAGATGATATTTCTAATTTGTAATATGTTCCTATAACAAGTTTCGACGTAGAACGAACCTTTTCAATATATAAATACATGTTTTCAGACAAGCGTCACAATTTTTCTGTTGAAAACTTTGAGAAATATGTGATTGTAAATTGTTTTTATAATTAATTATGTTGTAAGATGTTCTAAATAAACTTGCAGTAAACATAATAGAATATTTTTTGTACGGTATTTCATTTTCTAACATTCCTCATATTTTTTTACCTGCATATTTTTCATAAGAAAGTGCATATTTAGGCTAAAACATCTGCATATTTATACGCATATTTTCTGTTTTTTTTGCATATAATCCGGCCTTTAATTATCAACGAAGTAGCTTAAAATGTAGATATTATTGAAAAGAAAATTGAAAATTCGGTATTCATTCGTTGCAATGATGTGAATAATAACCACATATTTCTACTTTCACAAAAGACATTTGCTTTTTAATTTTCTACGCATGTAAGTACATACTACTCGTTTTATAATACTTGCACTTGGAGTTCTCATTTTTAATTGAAAACTAATCAAATCGAAAAAGCACACGAGTCTCTTAAAATTGCGAAAATAAATCCTCGACAATTATTTATTAATTTTTAATTCTACATAATCCCGGTAACATTTAATATTTATCTAATTGATCATCAAATACGAAGAACGTTACATAATTGATAATGTATTGACAGGATCAGTTATTTTCAGGCAGCCAGTAACATCAATTTATGTAACCAATAAATCTGCCAATTGTCTAAATCTAAGAACACAATCAACAATAAATATTTTAAGGGATTAACGACTAATCCTTAATATAAGTCAATAATATTAAAGATACGCACAACTCGACGTTATTATTGTGACCAAACTAAAACACACATCTGCTGACAAACAAGGGATTAATATTGTGATCTGATAACCTGTACCTTATCAGTATCACTGACTTACTTGCTGCCTACTTACATACATCTGCGCGTAATTTGTGTCAGAGGAAAAGTGTTTAATTACTAATTACATACGAAAATGTAGACAATTCAATTAAACTATTTCGCGGAGCTATGTAAATAACCGGTAATATGTAATAGCGCCAACATTTATGCTCGTCGTGTCGTTTTCAGATTTATTATTTCCGTTAGATTAGATATATTTTATGTACTAGTAGTCATGTGCAAAGTTATTTTTTAAATTGAATTCATTCGAAAACGTTGCCATACATAACACTCTCTTTGTAGCATTGCATAATGATTATTAAAACTATTGTTTATTTGCATTTGTGATTGTCCGTAAAGTTTTGAGCTGCTAACTCTCTTGAAACTGTGGCACCGACAATTTTTTAAAAAATTCCCTAGGTTTTTAAATTAGAATAGATTTTCCGAATTAGTGGAGACGTGGCCTGAAATCTGAAACAGACAGAAACAAGAGAAATATACATAACCATAATAAATAAAGATGTGCTAGCTTAACTGTGTCCCATGTGCGACACTTTGATTAGTGGTTTTGCTTATTGATAATGACAACTTAATTGTCGAAATACGTATTTAGGATACGATTAGTAATTGTGGTAAGGGCTTATATATCTTTTTTCAGCGTACTTATACATAAGTTAAACAACGTATTTTTAGATCTCTCTCTTTCTCGTGTTGATAATTTATTCGAGTCTTAATTAAGAATAAATTAATAAAGGAGCGAACGTAACTGTTTTTTTTCAACTTAATCTCTTGATTTAACTATCGCGAATACTATTAGAGACAGCCACGGGAAATATTCGCACACACACACATATATATGTGTACGTAATATGTTGTGATTTATATTCAGGAGTCGCATCGCTTCAGTCATTTAAACATACATTTTCTATGCGAGCAGCGACGCTAATGCACATCCTCCGATGTTATAAAGAGATACCAGAAGCAGAGATAATATTGATCGCGCAAGGCGATTGTCAACGCTTCGAGGACGACGGGCCAAGTGTCTATGTTATTAAGCTGCATGCTTAGTCGCTGAGTCGACAAGTTTCCAGATTAATCTGTTCCATTGTCGTGGTGTTCGACATCATACTGAACAAGTTGATTTCGAGTGGGTTATCTTGCAGTAACGACACGAATGAAATTAGTACGGTGTTAATTATGGAAAATAACACCTTTACCTTAGAGCAGGGTAAACATGAGCGGTGCAGACTTAAAAGATAAATTCACTTTTCGTTGGGGCGTATTTAAAATATTTTCAATTAACTTCACAGATGGGAAAACGTATGTTGTTCTAAACACACTTATGATTTACTCAAAACTGCACACATAATCTATTTATTATTGTCTTGCGTATTTATTTTCCGTTTGAAAGGATTCGCGTGTTTAAAATTTTTGCACATACTTGCTACAGGCTGTCCTTAGAATTTCGTCTTGTTAGAATTTTAATAATTCAATTTTTGTTCTATACACCGATTTTATTCAGTTTCACGCATGAGTAAATACTTAATATAGAAATCTAAAAGTGCTATACACGAATTATCACATCTCTTAAATACTCTATATTTTCTGTTTCACAAAGATGGTCTCTTTCTGCGACATGCTTTACCGTGGCAGTTAAAAATCTCGCGCTTTAACCGTCTAATTTCTACACAAATATTGATTGAGGTGAAATTTGCAGACTTTTTCTGTTAAAAATAGTTCTATAAAAGATATTCTTCAACTGTAGCTTCACCAGAATGACAACTGGCACTAGCTTGCTGAAATTGGCGTTAGATTTGTCCTGAATCACAAGCCGTACATAATATTATCGAGGATTTCACGAAATCGTATACCATTATTCCAGGTTTCAACATGAACTGCACTACATTTCACTGGGCACTTGAATTTTTTCCTGTTCAAATTATTGACATAATCATTAATGTGTAAATGCTCCACTAGTCTAATCATACGATGAATAAATCAGTTTTGGTTTCCAGCTAATTTGTGATATTGAATTGCATAATAGAAGCGTTTCTGGAAATCTGGAAGCCTCAAAACTTAGGCAAACTGTATCTAATATGGATACAATTTTATCTACTTTAAAATGCATCCCATGGGCTCAGGCCAAACCAAGTTCAGCATACAGCCTCTGCCATATTGTCCGCACCATTTTATAGAAGAATTTTTTTAAAACCGTTTTCGGCCAGTTGTTTGTGCATGTTTGAAAACCTAAAATAGGGTACATGAAAAGTTTTTTTCTTATACAGCACAGTGTTCGCAAAAAAGCCTAATCCATATGGGAAACTTTATGATTACTTGATTAAGTAATTTTCATGGAATTCTTCTTGTTCTACCATTAAAACGACGTTCGAAATTTAAAAATAGCCAAAATGGCTTTATTTATCAAATTGAGAAAAACTATATTTTGGTGTTTAATTGACCTATTAAGCAGGAAGAAATAATATTTAAAAGTAAATAAAAAATTGAAATGAAAAATTAAAAATGTTGATAACAAAAATGTCTCATATTTCCACATGTCGTCTCCCGTTTTCTATGCACATAATAGTTCTGTTGTACAATTCATTTGACACATTTCTTAGGTATACAGGTGGCATCTGAACAACACAGTTTCTAATAGTCTCTTCTAGGTGCTCAATATTTCCAAATGGGCGATTTTTGTATACTTTCAAATATCTCCAAAGAAAAAATCAAAAGGTGTCAGATCCGGAGATCGTGGTGGCAACGGATTCTCAGAAAAGCGACCTATCCATTTTGGCGGAAAAAACACATTTAGATAATTTCTAACTTCGATGGTACTGTGAGCTGGACAACCATCTTGTTGGAAATACATTTTTCTTTTTAATTCCAGGGGACAATTTTCAATTTCGTTGAAAAATTCATTTTCGAAAAATTTCAAATATCTTCCTGAATTTAAATTGTTTCTAAAAAAGTATTTGGTTATTATATTCCACACCACGCATTCGTTTTAAAATGGTATTGATTTCGTGTTTCTGCACCAAAGAAATTTGAGTACATCAGTACGTTAAGCACGTATTACGTATTTGTTACAAATGAAACAGACATGCATTACATACATCTGTATCATTACACACGTGTGTATGTCCATCTGTACAGATATAGATGTGTGTAATGCATGTACGTGTTTCTATTTAAAAATGTGGATTTTCATCGACAATTCTACGAGCTTACAACTCCATTGGAAGAAAAAGTGGGCTCGCCACTAAACAAGACATACTTCGCAAATGACCGCTGTTCTTCTAATTTTTCTTGGAGAAAAAAACAAAATTCTAGACGCTGGTCGTAGTCCCGTTCTTGTAAAGTGTGAATAAATTTTGGTTTGTAGGACTTGAACTTGTTCATCTTTAAAATTATTCTTACTGAAGTGCCAGAAATACCACTATTTAGCTCAATTTGTGATACAGAAGTTTTAGGATTCTGTATAACTGTTTGCAAAATTTGGAGCTGGCGTTCTGTGTCAATGATCCAGTGAACATGTAGATGTTTAAATTCATTTGCAATAGTTTCCGTACTATTAAATTTTTAATAAATTCTTCCAAGTGTTGTATGGGAGATATTTTTACCAGGATGTGGGTGATTAAAAATTAAAAAGAGCATGGAATCCCCAGATCCTGAAGTACAAAATGAATCGGGGTTGGCAAATAGTATTAGACGCAAAATGAGCCGTTTTCGTCTCTTTAAACGTTTTATAACTGTCGTCTACAATTAAAGCAATTTCAAGTTTCTCACTTTCACCTAATTTACGTTCCATTGTGAAAATAATAAATGACACTGAAGAATCTGAATTAAGATTTAAAATGTCAAACATAAAACAGCTATTTGACTAACAAAACAATGGCTGCTTAAGAATTTGTATAAAATATGACGCTGAGATATTATTATAACTTTGTAGTGGGTTTAACGGAAAAATACACTTTTTTGTTGCATTTATTCACATTAATTGTTAAGGTTACATTTATTTAGCGTAAGTGTAATAAAACAAGCTAAAACTTAGAATGAGTTTTTTCATGATAAAAAAGCTTTGCACCAAAAATGTGAAATAACCTGACAGAATTTCTTTTCAAATAACAATTTCTTTTGTAATATTAGATTGTACTAGTTTAGTTAATTTTTTAAGACAAATATAAACAAACTATGTTTTTGGACATCTGTTGAAGAAACTCATTTGGTTTTATAATTGGCATCGCATTTACTGAATATCTAACTAATGTTACCCAAATTTAGTCAAAAACACTTTTCATTTTAAAATAAATATTTTTTTTCATTTTTTGAAATTTGGATAAATGGAATTTTCTCTAAAACCAAAAATCGCTTGCAGAATCCGAGTATTCGGATTAAGATTTATAAATAAAGCAAAGATAAAAATTTTTCCCATATGGACGAACAATATGGCGGACACGATATATTCCTGGCGCTTCGTCTGCACTTCATTGCACAAGTTCGATATTATTCTAGTGAAACGTTTGTCTAACAGTTCACCGCTGCTCTGGAAGCGATACTAAATCTACCACCTCTAGATATCCATATATAAGGAAAAGCAAGGGCAGTAGCCTACAGACTAATGCACGAAGATCCCATGATACCCCGAATGATGCCATGGTTCAAAAAGTCGACTTCGATAAGAAATATAATAGTCATTCCAGACAGGGAGGAGTGGAAAAAAGGCCCACGCGCCCAGGCAGAATCTATCTGGTACACTGACGATTTTAAAACGGAAAAAGGTGTTGGAGCTGGAATATATGGGCTCGAAGAAAGGACAATGATTCTAGTTTAATTTCTGCATCTATTCTGTGATTTATGTCATTTGTAGACTATTTCTGGTCGCATATGTTCTAAAATATTTCTTGAAATATTTTAACTTAATCGAAATCGCCTTTTGAACTCTTCATCCGACAATGTGTTAAAATAATTCACTGCAACAAAACAATATATTAAAAACATATGCTCTATAAGCCTATCTGTCCCAGTGGCGGATTTAAGCTTGTAAGGGCCCTAAGCGCTACGAAAATTTGAGGCCCCATTTTCCAGACTTTTTTACACCACTATAGGTATGACTAAAAAGAAGCGCATAAAAAAACGATGTGTTTATATTTTTCTCTAATAAACATAAATCAATAATAATTATAGATACCAAAAAAATAAAACAAAACTCTAAAAAATATATTTTAACAGGGTTAAAATCTTACATAAAAAACAAAAACAAATAAACATAAAAACTTTACTACAGAGCCACTCTTCGGACTTTTGCGCGCGAAAAATTGTCAATCATCTCATCGTAATTTATTTCTTGAACAAATTCATTTTCAATAAATAATATGGCAAGACAACTTAAATCTTCATTTAAAAGAGAATTCCTCAAATAATTTTTCACGCGCTTAAGCACCGAGAATGATCGCTCCGCAGTGGCATTGCACACAGGTATTGTGAGGAATATTTTTAAAATGGTTTCCACATTTGGAAATGTGGATCTCAAACTAGTTATTATTGCTTTGTACATTTCAGTGGGACTAGTAATGTTCATTTCTTTGGTAAAACGCAACCATTGTAAAACTTCATCTTTAAAAGTATTCTCTTGAATATCACTTGCGTATTTTTGACTCAAATTATTAATGCTTATTTCAATTTCTTCATCGGTTTGATCATGAAAAAAGAATTGAAAATCTTTTAAAGTTTCGTCATAGATTTGTCTTCTTCTAATAAGTTCAGAAGATAACGCATCACAAATTGTATTGTGAACATTTACAATAAATGCTATTCTCCCAGCCAAGCGTATTTCATTACTGCGAGAGTCATCAAATTGCAAGTTTCGCTTCTTATCCCTAGACCTTTCATCCTTAAAAGTTCGGTAATCATCTTCCATCACATTCAAAAGCTCAGTTGCTTCATTTTCAATACTTTCAAAATTGTTTCGAACATTATTCACAAATTCGGTTAGGGATTTCAAAAGATTTGATCCGGTAAGCAAATTGCACTTTATTTCTTGAAGAGATTTACTGGTAGAATTGATTCTGGATAACAATTTGTTCCACAAAACTGTTAATAAAACTGTTTCATATTCATCCATTTTTTTAAGCAAACCTTTAGCTTCCACCCTACTCACTGGTTGCTGGTTTGAGCTCTCACAAAACTCTTTCAACGCTTCCTTAATGTTCTGGTAATCTTCGCGAAGAGCCAACACTGCATCAGCTCTTGCTGACCATCTGGTGTCACTGACACGTTTTAAGTGTTTAGAATTGGGACGAGATAAATGATCTATTACAATTTTCCAACGGCTTGTAGAGGATGAAAAAAATGTAAACAGATTATTTACGAAGGAAAAGAAATCAACTGAAGCTAAACATGATTCTGCAGCGCAATTACCAACTAAATTGAGGGAGTGAGCAGCACATGGCACATAATACGCGGTTTCACTATGTTCTTTGATTCTTGCTTGTAAGCCGGTATATTTTCCTGCCATATTCGCAGCATTGTCATATGACTGCCCTCTACAATTAGTGACCGAGATTCCGAAGTTCTGTAGTGTATTTAAAACAACGTATGTTAAATATGCACTGTCGTGATGCTCAATTTGGATAAATCCACAGAAACTTTCCTGAATCGCTCCATATTCTGTCACATACCGTAAAATAAAAGAGACTTGATCAACGTGGGAGACGTCTGGTGTCGAGTCCACGATGATGGAATAATATATGGCATTTTGACATTTGATGTAATTTTATCCAAAACAGATTGGGCCATAATTTTGATAAATTCATCAAAAATATGATGCGATAGATAAGTGGTTTTACCGCTGCCACAGTTTTCGTATTTCATTAAATGGTTTTTCAAAAATTCGTCATATTCGGCCAAACATTCAATGCAACTCAAAAAATTCCCTTTTCTCTGGGAATCCATTCCCTCTCTGTGACCTCTGAACGCCACTCCCAATTTTGTTAATAGTTTTACAGTAGAAACAACCCTTTTCAAAACATTTCGCCAATAATCCTTTTCGGTTTCAATTTGTTGAAGAATTTGTGTATCAATTCTTCCCATTGTCGACAATCTTTTACTCAAGTTGCACATTGAAATTCTGTGTTCTGTAACATTTTAAATTAATATTACCTTACAAGCCGAAACAGGGAAATTAAAATATTATACCTGGCGAATGCTCATGTTCCTTTAAAGATTTATTAACGTTCCTCCAGTCATTGAATCCCGTAGTAGCAAATTTTGAAGATCGAGAGAATAATTTACAAACATAGCAGTATATTGACTTAGATGTTTCAGTAAAAATCAACCATTCCCGCCTTTCCTTTTCACCATTTGCGTTTATGTAATAGAAATTCGATTCTTGAAAGCTTCTGCAGTATGTTCTGTTTCTGTCCTCATATTCAATTTTTAAATCTGTAAGGTCGCCGATATTTTTAGGTTTATTTAACAGGTAAAAATCAATCATTTTATCTGTTATAAAACTAGGCCACAATGCAATATCACTTGGATAGCTTACTGGAGTCATTTGTGATTTTGTCTCTAATTGAACATCAACATCCAGTATACCATTTTTATTTTGTTCAATACTTGTACATGCACTGGCGTCATTTTCTTGTACTGGTAAAGAGTCAATCTCTTGACCAACGAAGATATCTGTGTTGGTTTCAGTCTCATTGTCACAGTCAGAAATATCATTAGTTTCAGTTTGCTGTTCACTTGTCTGAGCTCCCGTAAGAAATTTACATAAGGCATTTCGTTGTCGCTTGGCATCTTCTTCTTGCAATCTTTTTCGTTTTCGTTTAGCAGCACCGGACTCGAATCGCTTCATTTTATTTGGTAGGGACACAGGACACAGAAAGTTGTTGTTGTATGTTCATGTTGTATGTTGTAAAGCTAAGATAAAGTAGGTAACAGATTTTGTTCATAAAATAGTGGAAACAGAGAACAGAGGTTACCTATTATAATTATGGGGATGGGCGCTATAATGAGTCGCGCGGGATGACGCTAAGCACTGACTACTGGACCTGGCCTGGAGTGCACGTGCACCGACTGCTGCAGCCAGGGGAAGGGAAAAAATAATTGCGCGAGACTAGAAGAGCCAGAGCCAGAGCGGCAGTAACAGTAACCTGAATTTCCTGAACACATAGACGTGCAGAAGAGTCCCGCATCTTGTAAAATTCTATAAGGGGGGTGCTTTAAAAATTTGGTTTTACCTGTTGAAATTTGGCCCCCCTCTGAGCGAGGCCCTAAGCGCGCGCTTATGCTTAAATCCGCCTCTGATCTGTCCTTAATGGCCATACGGCATCGAAAGTAACGCACACGATATCTAATTTCTTCATCGCTATCTGAATCAAAGACATTCATACCTATTTTAATTTATAAACTGTGTTATGCGTAAAGGAGTCTAGATAACATTACATAAACAAGTAATCAGCTATTTATTAATACTTGTTACTTTTACTGCCAACACAAGAAAATTTGATACATTTGGTTGGATAACTATCCGTGAACTAAAAAAGGATTCTTTAATTGTTTCGACCTTTGCTTGATGTAAATCCATATCACAAATAAATACAACATCTTATGTGTGTTTTATTTATTTGTAAAAAAGGATTATAATATGAAATAAGTTAATACATGGGATAGTTAACCGAGTTTTATCTGCGGTCGTGTAGAACCGGCCCTTAGTGTTAAACCTAAAGTTAAATTCTTTACTGTTAATTAACATAATTAACTGGTTAGAATGAGACTGTGTGTCTCTTGATGCTAAGTATGATATACTGTTCTGTTTCACGTGATATTATTAGATAGCTGTATGTATATCTATACTCAGTACGTTTCTGCTAAGGTGTATCGAATAAACACGTACGTAGAGTTAATTTACCAAAACATTGGATCAAAGTGACACGTGAGGCGTATGAAATGGTCTATCCAGATGATGATGATGATGATGATGACGACGACGGTGATCTAGCGGGGGTCCAGAAAAAACCCGCACGCCTTTATGTTTACAAGCCACTGCTCTTATCCGGAGGATTATTAGTTTTTGATACGGCTCTCGCCCCATCACACTTTCTCTATATGTCAAGTTTAGCGTAACGAGTTCGCTACTGCTACCTTACCGCTGCCACTATTACCGACTGCGATGTCAAGTACCCGAGTCTCGCATCGCTTTCAAATAAAAACATATTGTTACACGGCATTATATCCGGCTCTTTGCATTTCGTTCCGCTAAAGTCCGTTTTCGTCTCCGTTCTACGCACTTTCTGCCCACATCTTCTTCTATCGTGCGGGATTTACGAACGCTGTACCAGAAAGATCGTCTTTCCGTCTGATTGCTTAGCTATCATAATAGTAACGTTAATACCGAAACCGCAAATAACTGAATAACAGAAGAAGGCATGTTTGCTTTGACATTATATTATATTTATGTACGCACCTAGGCACGTAAACCACCATTATGAGTTTGCATTAAGTTTAAAAGCAAATTCGGTTTCATACATAGGATGAACACTTTATTTATGGAGAGAATTGTTAATTTCTGGTTTGCGTTTCATCGGACATTTCGGTCTTAATAATAATTATTTTTTTAAATCTTTAACGTTAATAATGCCACTAAGAACGTATTTATAATACAATGTGTCCACGGATTTAGTGCACAATGGTAAATAAAAACTACAAACGTATTTTTAATAATATAAAATATAATTAAAAATCTGGTGTGAAGAACACAAATACAGGTTCAATATTAATATTTTTTGTGAACGTGTCCGAACATATCCCTCCCCAGAGACGTACAGGCTCTACAGGCTCATCGGTACGCCTCAATTCATAATTTTCGGACACATTCACAAAAAATATTAATATTGAACCTATATTTGCGTTCTTCTTCACACCAGATTTTTAATAATATTTTATATTATTAAAAATACATTTGTATTATACAAAACTGGTGGGGTTTTACCCACTCATGTATGTTTCAATTATTCCGTTAAATAAAAACTATTTTATTCTTAATTTTATGAAAAAAGTTATTCTATATGAAAGGTCTTGCTTGCCTTAAAACTAATAAAAACATATTGAAATGCACTGATTACCTTCGGTATGCATATAAATATTGAAAACGTGTTTGCTTAATTTTAAAAATTTCAAGTTCAAATTATTGTTGTTAACGAATTACCTTGAAATGCTGCTGACACTTAAGCAATTAAATGTCAGCAGCATTTGGCAATTGTTTCACAATTAAGTTACATGACATTTGCAATCACGAACTATTGTAAATATGCTTACATCACAACAACGAATTTATGTGATTAAGTGTTATGGAATTGGTGATATTTCATATCAAACAGACAGCGATCAACAAATTCAAATTTAGTTTTAAATTCCCCGGTATTAATATCGCTGTTAATTTTTTGAAAAATTGTTAAGAAATTTGATGAAACTCTGTAGCTGGAAAGAAAAAAACAAAAAAAAATACAATGAAAATGACGCATAACAATTTCAAAAATATTACTATACGTAAGATAGCGGCAGAGTTGGGTGTAAGCAAGAGGTTACTGCCAAAAGTGTTCCCGGGGACGAGGCGTTTAGATTATAATTTTGTACTTGGGTTGGTGAAAATGTTGTGGGTGATCAATTTTTCCATCATAAAATTTTGTTTTCGGATGAAGCTACTTCTGCCATTAATGGTTATGTGTCATCCTAAAATTGCAGATATTGGGAGGAAGAAAATCCATATTCTCGTATTAATCGGAAAAATTAGGGTAAGAATGTTAATGTGTGGTGTGGAATTTATTCAATAGTAATATCACAAGAGAGTGAAAATATATTGAAAATAATTCGACAGATTTTCGAAAACTTGTTGCTAGACTGGAGAATTATTTTCTAATTATTTCTCACTCTCGAGTGGTATTCGAAAGATTATTCTTTAATGTTTAAATAAAAAATACAGCATAAAAATACAACTTTTTAATATTATTTCTGTACATTTTACAAAATTAATTAGTGTTAAAAGTTTGTATGTGAAATACACAATTTTTGTAAATGTTTTGTCCGTGAGTGGTGGATTTTGCAACATTCTTCTGTTCTGTTGTGTTAAAAGTTATAACTTCTCCCTTGTCTCTTAGGTTATTAATCAAACTTGAATGATGTTTATTATTCAACTGCAGGTACGGTTTCAATGAACTAGATGAGCTGTGGCCCGTAATTTTTATTATTTCCTGCTCGTTAACACCTGCTTTCGCTAGATGAGACACTGCACTTGACCTTGAAGAATGGTTCGTAATTTTTAGTTTTTTAGTGTCCAGCCCAATCATGTCCGCCGATTCTTTCATCCACTTCGACATTATGTTGACCCCCAACGGCATATTTTTGTACCATCCTGAAGAAGACGGTTTATCCCAAGCAATGTTTACTGTTAAAAAAAGTCTGTCAGTTTTTATATGTTCGTTCCTCTTGCTTAGCAATTTCTTGAGCAATCGGACAGGACACGCATCAGTATTTTCAGTATTTGGTATTAACCATTTACTATCAGTCAACTTTTGTGCCCCACCTTGCGCTGTTTTAGAGAAAACCGGATTATACTCTACTCTTCCAGTGGCCAAACCAGCATTGTCTGTTTCTTCTTGAAAATAATGCACTAAACATTGACAACCTTCTCCCCCACGCCATGCTAGCTCATATGAAGCAATGTGATAAAAGCATTTTTGCAAACCGAAGGGTGTCTCCTCGTCGTAGCGTTTTTTTATTTCCATGATTTGTTCATTAGTTATAATTGCAGAACTTTGCTTCCTTTTTTCTGGCACCTGTTGTAATATCTTACGTTTTGTATTTCTGGCTTCTCTCGCAGATTTAAATTCGATATCTTTAAAGGGGTCTAATTTTCTACTACATTCGTTGTAGTACAACTCTTGCATTAATTTGGCGGTTTTATTCCACATTGTTTTAATAACGGCTTCTTTGTAATCTTCTCCATTGCACCTTTTCATATTAAATCCCCAGTCTTTCAAAATGTTTGTCAGTTTTGTGACTGGTGTATTTCCTTCTAATTTGTAACCCCGTTCGTCGCAAAATGATTGGAATTGTTTCCATATTGAATTATTACTAACCATAGTATTTGTGCACGAATTTTCTTTAATCTGTGCGTTTATATCATCCACTGATGATGAACTAAATCGCTTATGGTTCATTGCTTCCAATTTGCAATAATACTGGTGACAGGTGTCAAAACTATAAAATACGTTGTCAACAAACAGAAACAAAATACTAGAAAATATTCTCGGGAGAATAATGTACTAAGATTATTCTCACTATAATAATATTGTGATTGCATGCAATATATATTGCATCTTAAGTGAAATTCATTGTATTAACTGCATATGTGGGTATACAGAAGCAAAGCTATTGCGAATGCAAAATGTATTTCGTATTTTATAGATCACCACCCTTTTGCTTTCCAATTATATAAATAAAATTAAAAACTCTTTAAAAGTACAAATTTTCAATAGTACGTTCGTAGGCGATCAGTTATGAGCCTCTCGTGTCCGATGCCTAATTATCATGTATGAACGCAGATGCGGATCCTTTTTCATAACAATACAAAGATTTAAAGTTTTTAGAAACTGATCATATTCTACGGCAATTTGAGGAAATTCAATTCGAAATTCTGCATAACATTCTTCCATTGAGTAAGACCAAATCCCGTCAATCTTACGACCGTTTCGAAAATAAGACTCGATCATAAAAATTTTGTGCTCGTCAGTAAACAGTAACAACTCGAACACGCAGAAGTAATTTAGTCTTGATAAATTAACTCCTATATAAAAATACCCATTTGATGGTGACATTTTTGTCACTTTGACAGCGATAAAAAGCTACATAGCTTTTTCTGATAAAAATGCTTCTTCCTCAAAATTGTATTACTTATCTAGTAGCCCCGCATCACTTAATGTATTTTGGCAGCTGTCAGCTATAATAACTATTAAGTATCGTTGAACGTAAAATGTACTATATGAGTCGGTTTGGGGAAATTTCAACTAGAGAAAATACCACAATCCACAAGAAATACAAGATCGTCAATATGGAGACAATTAAAAGAATTTGATTCATATCGTTAATTTATCTTGCCAAAAAACACTCGAGCTTTTCTTTCACGGATAAATTTCTTTTTAACTCAAATTTTTTCCAATCAGTAATTTTGCTCGAAAAACTTACATTAGAAAAAATCGCAAAATAATTTCGTTACAAAGAGAAATTTATCCGATAAAAAAAAGCTCTTGTGTTTTTACTTATGAAAAATAACTACAACAGATGATATATAAATGAAACATAAATCGCTGAGAAGATATTAGACACCTCAATAATTATTTCGTATTATTAAGTTTTATGAATCACGAACCAGCTATTAGCAACATCATTCAAACGGTAGAAAAGAAGTAAGCAAATGGAGAGATACGCAATTAAATATATGCATTTTTAATTGGAATAATCTGTTTGTATATAAATAAGCTCAACATTTCAAAATTAATTTCTTAATCGAAGATTACTATATCAATAAGGTATAAAATTAATAGAAAATAGAAAATAAATTGCACTAAACGATGAGAAGGCCACGTTTGCATAACTTTCAAAATATTATTTTTAAAACGTTTTTAAAGATAATAATCTAAATAAAATTTTATATAAACATCGCTACCTAGTTGGTATAATTACAAGAAAAAGCTAAAATAAATACAAGACCATTCTTATTTAGAGGCTTATATACAAATAATTACTGTTTAATAGGTGGCCGATAATCCCATTTCATGCTTGTTAACTTTTGGTGTGCATTTTGGTAAAGAAGCATGCAAATTACGGACCTAAAAAGGGTACTTACTCTCTTCCTCTTAAGTTTCTCTGAGAGACAATAGTTTTGAATTCATATTTTTTATTCTCCGACATCTGTCCTGAACTTTTTTCTTCATCACAATGTAGGTTGTGATTGTCTATACTGTTTCAATCTAAATAATTCTAGGCCACGGATTGAATTCATAATACTCCCACTCATTCAGAAGAATACAAATTGTAATAAATATATAAATAAATTTACTTTTTACAAAAAGCAATAGTTATTATTAGAGAACGGACGCAATTTCCATAAAACGCAATCGGCAATTGGAATTGTGTATAACGTCGCTCAGTACATCCCGGCGTAATTCAATGAAGTATTTGTTTGACTTACACGGACACCTGGTCTCGCCGCGATAACAATGGACAAGCCAGCTATTATATTCCGAGAATATAGTGCTTTTTAAAGTGTTTTCATGAGCGTAGATAGAAGTGGAGTTTTTATAATGTATGTATTTTATTTATTAGTTTATATTTCGTAAGATAAATAAAGTACTGTGAGAAAGTTTCTTGTTTTCATAGTTTTTAACTGTTAATTACATCGTAATTTGTGTGATAGATCCTGTTTAATATCGTTTGATTGAATCTACTTCTCCCATATTATTTCGACGTAAGTGTGCATTGAATTTCGTTCAGTTTCAATAACTTACGCACACATTTTTAGTTTTCATTTATTTAGATCTAGAGCATTGTTTAAGTTACTTTTTCAGACATGATATGGAAGAATGTCGAGAACGGCATTGTAAAACAATGGCGAGTTGAATTGACGGTCATACTGATTGTATGTCCATTGTCAGTGATTCCGAAATTTATTACAAAATCCGTAAAATATCGTCAAAAATTCGTCACTTAGGATCGCAAACACATCTGAACTCTGTAAAACTTTTATGGCGGCTAATATTCCATTAAATAAACTTAGCAACCCCACTTTAAAAATATTTCTTCAAAAATATACTGGTCGAAATGTTCCTGATGAATCAACTTACGCAAATATTATGTTTCTAGGTGCTATACTAGAACAGTAGAACGCATTAGAAGCTATCTTTTAAATCAATACATATGGATAAGCGCCGACGAAACGGTGGATATGTTAGGACGCTGTGTGGTAAATGTTGTAGCTGGTGTACTACATCCAACTATTCCCTATAACTCATATGTAATAGCAACAAGTGTTATAAATAGAGTTGATGCGGAAACAGTTGCTGAAACCATTAAGGAGAATATGCAAAAAATGCTTCATTCGGACGCCACGTATAAAGAAAAAATACTTTTATTTGTCAGTGATAGTGCTGCGTATCTGTTAAAAACAGGCAGACTATTGAAGAAAACATATCCTAATATGCTGCATATTACTTGTGTAGCACATGCTCTCCACAGAATCTGTGAATATATCAGAGACACTTTTCCGGAAGTTGATAGACTTGTACCAGCTTTTAAAAAAGTTTTCAGAAAAGCACCATTGAGAGTAGCTCTTTTCAGAGAAAAATTTCCATCTCTGTCACTGCCTCCCACTCCAGTAATAACTAGATGGGGAACATGGCTGGAAGCTACTAGTTATTATGCTGAGAATTTCGATAGTCTAAAGCATTTCGTAACACTGCTAAAGGAGGATGCTAGAAGTATTGGTGAGTGCAAGGAGCTCACACAAATCCCAAATTTAAAAAATCAGTTGTACTTTCTTCACGAACATTTTGGAAAATTGCCAAAACTATTCACTTATTTTGAAAATCGAAATCTCAAATTAAATGACGGATTAACCACATTAGATGTGGCTGTTAATAATTTGATAAATATTCCAAGTGACTTCGGATGTGGTCTTCGGCAAAAGTTTGAAGCAATTCTTAATAGAAATCCAGATTTAATTACATTGCAGCAATTATGTATGGAGACAATTCCACAAAATCTAACGGCTAAATATGAGGAAATAAAAGAATATTTACAGTATGCACCTATAACCAGTTGCGATGTAGAAAGGACGTTTTCTATTTGTAAGGATGTACTTAATTCAAAGAGAACAAAATTGACAGAAGAAAACCTTGAGAAACTATTGCTAGTCAATATTAATACTATACTCAACTTGAACGACAAAATGAACAAATAAAAATGTTCCAATTATAGAAATAAAATTAAAAACTTTAAAAATACAACTTTTCAACAAATACATATGTATTTCGTAATTTTATAGATCACCACTCGTTTGTTTTCCATTTATATAAATAAAATTAAAAACTTTATAAATACAACTTTTCAACAAATAAATATGTATTTCGTAATTTTATAGATCACCACCCGTTCGTTTTCCAATTATATAAATAAAATAAAATATTTTAGAAATACAGCCTTTCGCCAGTACTGCACTGGGCGGTAAGCGTGTCCGTTCTCTAGTTATTATATTATTATTAGTTTAAATTTACCTTTACAGGAAAACACCTAGTATTGTAATCAAATTTATTCTGATAAAGACAAAATAAAAGTCGAAACGTTAAAATGAGCAGTTTTACTTAATAAATAGTTCACCAAGCCGAATTCCAAGAAATAATTAACCATTTATAATTAAGAGAACGGCTAAGAACGATAGAAAAACAAATTATATATATATATATATATATATATATAATTAGACCAGGAGTCTTTGCCGTTAGAACATGTATGGAAAAGATAATTGTTTTTTGGGGAATCCAGCAAAATTAAACTCTATTACTTAAGTCAGTTCTTTATTTTTTAATCCCAATATTTCGCATCAAAAGCATACGAATTTGATGCAAAATATTGCGATAAAAAAATAAAGAACTGACTTAAGTAATAGAGTTTAATTTTGCTGGATTCCCCAATAAACAATTATCCTTTCTATATATATATAACAGTACCAATAGTACCGATAGTAACGCGCTAAAAAACACATCCACCAAACAAACCACAGCTTCAATTACCAACATACAAAAATTCTCCCCACTGAAAAAAATAGTACCTCAAGAGCAATCTTCTCTATCTCTACTCTATTAACAATAGAACTGACACCAACAACTTATCTAATTTATATTTTCCAATTTTATAACAATAAATCCCACATCGACGCCACTGACTTCTAAAATCACCGTTGCATTTACTCTCGTAGGAAACAAAAATCATGTTTTTGCCTGTCTATTTTATTTTGTTTTGGCAAGAAATGCTTGCGTTGTTTCGAATTTTTTGGTCCATCTCTTTTAATCCTTTATTATAATGGTATATTTTAAAATAATTTCCATTTTATGTACCACATTATATCTTGACGTGCACATAAATATTTGTGCTAGGTACATTTTAAATATGTTTTAGTAATTGTCTTCAATTGTACAGTCTTTACGTGTTACTTTTTAAAATATTAACCCAGCGATGTTTCCTCAAAGCTTCGTTTTCATTTCATAAGTTGCTTAAATAATAACGAGTGTCATGCTTAATGTGCAAGTAAATAGTTCTTTTAATCAGCTATGTAAACCAGTGTTACATGTTTTTTGCATTGTTGCAGTCAATAAAATCGAATGAATAAGGCTAAATTTATTTAGCCGAAACGTTTCGAATAAAACCGTGTTTTTTATTACAAACCGACCGCAATTCCAAGAACTTTACATTAAATACATATACAAACGGTCAAGAATTTCTGAAAAACATTGTTTTTCAATAGAATATAATTTTATATATACCGTGTGTCCCTGGATGGAGTTGACAAGAGGATAAAAATTTTTATTATTGATTTTACGACAAAAAGTCATTCTTTATAAAAAGTTCTGCTTGTTGAGTAGATAAATTAACCATCGGAAAATCTAAGATTAAATGTACAGAATGTCCACAAATTAAGATAACATGAAAATGCTTCAATAGAAAAAGTTCTTTAATTTTGGCGATCAAAGGTTGTTGTAACGTATAACAATATTGTACTGTAAAACGTCATTAATTGTAGATTTGTCAGTTATTATCCGTTGGATTTGCAAAATGTTAACTATCAGAGAACGTATTTATTGGATTAAATGTTATGAAATTGGAAACGTATCTTATTGATACGCTATAGACATGTTTCACGAAAAATTCCCAAACACGGCAGTATCGCGCGAAGCACTGCGCAAACTTGTGTAGAAATTTGATTTAACTGGATCTGTAGTAAATGTTAAGAAACCCAAGAAAAAATACAATGAAGACGATACGGCTACACTTTTGGCAGTAGATTCAGTGATAGAAACACCAACATTATCCTTACGGAAACGATCACAAAGACTGAGTATTAGTAAATCTCATTTGCATAGAATTTATAAAGAAAACAAAGTTCGACCGCTTAAACCACAGTTCCGACATACACTTGAAAATGGAGATGAAGAGAAGCGATTGGATTTTTGTTTATGGGTTGGTGAGAAATACCTCGTAGATACACGTTTTCATAGAATGATATTTTTTACTGATGAAGCAACCTTCTGCACCAATGGTCACGTTTCATCACAAAACAGTCGCTATTGGGCTTTTCATAATCCAAACTACGTCATTCAAAAACGAAGTCAACGTTATAAAAAAGTAAATGTTTGGTGCGGAATTTTTTACGATCAAATCGTTGGACCATATCTTATTGACGAGAACTTGAATCAACACGTTTATGTGCGTCTTTTAGAAACTTATCTATTACCATTTCTACATAATTTACCGCTAGAAATTCGGCGTAACATTTTCTGGCAACAAGACGGATGCCCTGCTCATGCGACGCTTTTGGTACGGCAGTGGTTGACAGATCAGTTCGGAGACAGATGGATGGGTAGATTTGGACCAATAAATTTTCCTGCTAGATCACCTGACCTAACACCACTTGATTTTTTTTTGTGGGGTACATTAAAGCAAAAAGTTTACGGAAATGACCTGCCACATGATCGGTAAATACTAAAAGCACGAATACAGGATGCAGTGAATGAGATAAATGTACCACAAACCATACGCAAAGTCTATGGTGAATTTATTAAAAGGGCGGAGGTATGTGTGGAAGTTGGAGGTGGCCTTGTAGAGTAATTTTTGTTGACTTTAATTAATTGAAATTTTGCACTTAAACTACAAAACATGCAATAAATGATACTCTTCTGTTGAAGCATTTTTATGTTATCTTAATTTTTGGACATTCTGTACATTTAATCTTAGATTTTCCGATGGTTAATTTATCTACTCAACAAGCAGAATTTTTTATAAAGAATGACTTTTTGTCGTAAAATCAATAATAAAAATTTTTTTCCTCTTGTCAACTCCATCCGGGGACACATGGTATATATATATATATATATATATATATATATATATATATATATATATATATATATAGATAATTATTGTTGTTCTTTATCGATTATTTACAACGCAATCACCACTTCAATTTTGAAAACACACAAAAAGGAAATTAAAGAAATGATTAATATTAAACAAGAAAAAATTCAATTAACAACAAAAGTGATATAAAAAATCTAAGCAGTATATACTATAACCTAATAATGTAACGATCTGCAACTTACCATCACTAATATATGTTGTTATTATATAAATATCTATCATATGTCATTTAAATATCTTTACACTGGCTTATTTATCATGCTGGCAGTTCCGTGTTTAGATCCCTGACTGGCTGTCCGAGTAGGTTTTCGTTGTTTTCCTTCTCGTTCAAGGCGAATGCTGACAGCTTAAAATCTTAATTCGCTCCACGGACGCAGACATAATAATAACTCAAGGCTTGCCAACCCCCGTAATTGACGTCTTGCTGTCTTGAGTTCTGAACCATGAATTATTATTATTAAGCTTGAATGTATCTTTGAATATTTTAATTTTAGCCTTGACAACAACAGATATATAAATCTGACATTAATATACTGTCATTTATATTTTAAATTTCTTAGACAAAGGTACTATGTGCCGAAACGTGTAAGAGTATTTTAAAGATTTTCGATATTCAGGACGTACGCGACGAAATCAGTTTATTACTAACTATTGTACCACTTAGAAGATATTCTTTATGAATAATACTTTTGTATTCGTAAGAACCGACAATTATTGTTTTGATTTAAAAAAAATATTTTTCGGGGGATTTCCTGAATCTGGTGATTGATGGTCAGAACTCTTACGCTTGGTTTCTGCGTGGGATTAATTCTCATATTTTCGAAATTCCGAGCTACCTTTTCAATGCCCAATACAGGACAAGACCTCTCAGAATTTATCAGGAACCAAAATTTATCTTCATTTACTTTTCACTTAGTCTTATTACAGTTTTCAACATTTTTTCTATCGAATGCCTTCAGCCTGTTTGTGTTAAGATTGCAATTTCTGCTGTTAAAACATTATTTATTTAAAAAAAATATATTTAAAAACTCGATAGAATATAACTCGATGGTAGATTGTAAAAGTAAATTGCACGTACTAAATGAGATTCAGAGGAATGGAATCTATTTACAAACCAAAGTTATCGATTGCAAGAGAACGCAACGTGCAACTTGTACAGAACGGGGTTTTCCGCGCCGCAATATTTAATTTAAGCATGGCAGCGTTTCCGGCTGTCAAACCGATGTTGACTCCATCTCATTCTTGACAATAATAAGATTTATTCTCTAACGTTCAATATCGGCAAATCGGGTCGTTTGTTTGGTATCTTATAACACACTTCGCGTCACCTTTCGAAAGCAGTTTCATCTCACCGTTTGAAATTTTTCGAATTTGCACAGAGTACTACGTCTTTAGCTTCTATGCGGTCCGTATTTATGAAATTCTAGTAGTCTATATATGTACATACAGACATATGTATATGTGTGCATGTATACATACGGAAAGGAGACACAGACATCTGTGTATGAATTATTTGCTCTGCCATGCATAAATCGAGGTATACAAGCAGAAAATACACATTCACCACTATTGTTGAACTTCATGAAGTCACACTGTGTACACTTCGTATAAGTAGATACCAACACAATGAATTTCATAAAATTCAAAAGGTTATTTAAATAACTGTGCGTAATGATAATTAGAATAAAACGCAGGCAGAGGGAAGAATTGACTTCTTCTCTTCGCTTGTTTTAGGATAACACCTAAAATGAATCTATCCATGATAAACCTAATAAAATTTCGAATTAAAATACTCTCTCTCAGAGACAAAAGGAAATTCTAAAGAACGTAATTACTACTGTGAGATGGCTAAGCTCCACCATTTCATTTTTGTAAATTATTTTTTGGTAATTCAAACGTGACTTGGGCCGTAAAGAATGTTTTGATGAAATCAACCGGATATTAGTGGTAAGTCATGTTCCACAATCACGACAAAACAGTGGTACAATGAATTTAAATGTGATCGACTTTCCTGAAATAACATATTTTGAATTTAAAAAATCGAATATTGGAATATTATGATCAGAGAGCGGACTGAAGCGATTGAATGACCAATTGCCCTGATAAAATGTTGTGGCGGTATCATGTATAGTATGCATTTTATAGCAACTTTCTTGCTCGATTGCATTCCTCGAGCAGATGTTGTTATTTCCGTCGTTATTGTGTCTATTTATGCATAAATTCTATTTTACAGTGGCGTGTAAAACGGAATATACAGACTGTCCCGTAAAAAACGCCAACATTCATAATTCCGTTATTTATTGTCCGGTTTTATTTAAACAAAAAGTAAATTTAATAGCATCAAAAATACTATAAGATAGCAGTGTTTTATTTGTTTTCAATTGTTTTCATTAATGTCAAACGACAGTCAAGTTTTTTATTTTAAATGGCAACATATATATTTTTGGCTATATTCGGATTGTATTTTTTTTTCTGAATTCAACGATGTATAACATGTTTATCTTTGATAAACGTTTATTGCAAAAAAAAACTTTATAAATTTCATCTTTGTCTTCCATTATTTATAAATATTCGAATGTGTCATGACTCATGAAACATTGGAAATGTAAGTATTCTAAATATTATTATAAGAAACAAAACACTTTACAATAAATGTTGAAATTGCCCGCCACCTTGTTTAACACATATCGCACATCTCCTAATAATAAAAAATAAAAAAAAACTTTATAAATTTCATCTTTCATTATAGTAGACTTGGCCCAGTCCACTAGCATTATCTCAATGTGCCTTAAGTGTCAGTTTGACTTTATTCAGTTTTCTGTATTATCCTGTTTGAACGTTTTGCCGCAACAAAAAGCGTATTTTCGTTAAAAATGAATAACAATAATTAACGGACATGTTACAAGTGTTCTTTGAATGTAATAAAAATCGCCTTCAAGCAGTTCGTCGGTACAGTGCTCGTTTTCCGGACAGAGAAGTTCCAGGTTCGAAAATATTTCAGAGAATTGAAAAGAATTTAAGAAATTATGGATCATTTACCAAACCAAAAACACAAAAACGGAAATTCTCCGAAGATAAGAAATTAGATGTTCTTCTTGCAGTACAGCAAAATTCACGAACTTCGATTCGCGAAATTGCACATAATATTGGGGTACCAAAAACTACAGTTCATGGTATTTTAAGAAAACACTAACTTAAACCGTACATAGCTCGAAAAGTTCATGCATTAGAACAAAATGATCCTGGCCGAAGAATTCAGTTTTGTCGTTTTTATTTAAATGCATTAGAACAAGACCCGAATTTTTACAGAAGGATAATTTGGTCTGATGAATGCACTTTTAGCAACAACGGTATTTTTAATAGAAACATACATCGACAGTGGAGTGCACACAATCCGAGATTTGTAATTGAAAATAATTTTCAAAGACGTTTAAACGTAAAAGTTTGGTGTGGCATTTTAGGTGATCAATTAATTGGGCCATTTTTCATAGATGGTTGCTTAAATTAAATCAAGAAAAATACTACACTTTATTACACGAAAATCTCCAAAACTTTTTAGATGAATTACCTTTGGCAAATTTAAATAGAATATTTTTTCAACAAGATGGGCTCCCGCGCACAACGCCAGAGTAAATACTGATTTGTTGAACACCCAATTTGGAAATAGGTGGATAGGAACATCCGGTCCTATCGAGTGGTAAGATCACCGGATCTTACGCCCCTCGATTTTTGGTTGTGGCTTATCTACAAGATCGAGTTTATTTAACAACTCCAGAAAATGTTGACATTTTTAGACAAAGAATTATTAACACTTGTCAAGAAGTACCTGCCGCTTGTCTTTTAAATGCGACCTTTGGAGTAATTAGGAGATGTGCGATATGTGTTGAACAAGGTGGCGGGCAATTTCAACATTTATTGTAAAGTGTTTTGTTTCTTATAATAATATTTATAATACTTACATTTCAAATGTTTCATGACACATTCGAATATTTATAAATAATGGAAGACAAAGATGAAATTTATAAAGTTTTTTTTTGCAATAAACGTTTATCAAAAATAAACATGTTATACATCGTTGAATTCAGAAAAAAAAATACAATCCGAATATAGCCAAAAATATATATGTTGCCATTTAAAATAAAAAACTTGACTGTCGTTTGACATTAATGAAAACAATTGAAAACAAATAAAACACTGCTATCTTATAGTGTTTTTGATGCTATTAAATTTACTTTTTGTTTAAATAAAACCGGACAATAAATAACGGAATTATGAATGTTGGCGTTTTTTACGGGACAGCCTATATATTTATATATTATTTCGATGACTTTGTTTAAATAATCGCTTAAAAAATTATATCCTCTAATTTCCAAAGTGTATTCTTGTATTTACATGCTGTTATACATGTCATACATATTGCTATGAACTGTGGTTATGATATTAGCTAAACCACCATTCACGACAAATCTATCCAACTAGGATATTCAGTTGGTTTATTTCCAAAATGGGACTGCTTTCCTCTCAGGGTTCCAATAGGAAAAGTGGTTGTCTCTTGTAAAAAAAAAATATTTATATATATATATATATATATATATATATATATATATATATATATATATATATATATATATATATATATATATATATATATATATATATATATATATATATATATATATATAGAGAGAGAGACACGTGCATAAGAAAGCTATAAAATATCAAAAATAACGAGATTACATACTCGTAAAAATCGGTAATGAATTAAACGACACCAACCACTAATTAAATCAAAAATAACCCGAAGTTAGTTTAAAAAATGTAAAGATTTATCTTTAAATAAACACGACTTTCTTATCTCACAGTACACTTGTGTCTGCCCAAAGGTCGAAGCAAGCGCGCAGGCTTACAATATATCACAAAAATAATAAATTTCAAAAATATACACTTGCGTTCAAAATAATTGTACAAACATTTTAATTATATTTTAATATATTTATGGGGAAACATCCACAGCAATATGTATATGTATTTATTGTTCTTGAGATAGTATATTTTCTATTCTCTTCTATAAGGAATTGTTTCTAGTTTCGTTTCTTTCAGTGTTATTTGGTTACAACTTTTAGTATTTTAAAAAATGTTTTATATTGTTATATATATTTATCCTCTAATTTTTTATAAATATTATGTTTAATTTGCTACCTTATTTTTAGAATAGATTTCGTTTCTTCTTTTTAGTCCATTTATTTCTGTTCTTAATATTCCTGTTTATTTTCATTAACTATGGAGAATTCTCGTAGGGCAACCATAGTAGCATGGATTAGAGGCCATACAGATTGGTCGCATATTCGTAATGATACCGAGATATATTACAGTGCCTGTTCATTAAGTTTAAGGCGTCCACGAAAGTGTAATGTGCAGAGACATGTTTCTTCGAAATCTCATCAAGATAACATATGTCCATCTGCACCTGACACTTTTAACGAAGAACTGTGTAGGTTTCATGGCGGCCAATATCCCATTCAAAAAGCTTAACAATCCAATCCTCAAGAGGTTTCTTACAAAATATACTGATCGTCATATACCAGATGAATCTACTTTATGTAAATACCACTTACCAAAATGTTATTTGAGAACCATTGAAAAAATACGAACCAACCTCATTATCATGTCATTATCTTTGGGTAAGTGCAGACGAAACAACGGATGTAATGTGGCGATATGTGTTAAACGTAGTTGTTGATATTCTTCATCCGACAACTTCATACCAACCATACTTAATTGCAACTAAAATATTGCCAGTCGTAAATGGTAAAACAGTTGCAGAAGTAATTGATCAATGTATTCATAATATTCTGTCATCGGATAACAACTATAAAGACAGGATGCTATTATTTTTTATTGATGCGGCAGCTTATATGTTAAAAATATGGAAGTTATTATATCCTACACGTTACCTGTGCAGCACATGCACTACACAGACTATGTAAATACATCAGGAGTCATTTTCCAAATGTTTATTAATTAGTTTCATCATTTAAAAAGATATTTCTCAAAGCAGAGATAAAAAGTTAATGCCTTATTTAGAAGAAATCCAGATTTGAATATATTTTATCAATTCCGCATAGAGCCGATTGAAAAATTTATACATTCGAAGTATGGTGCACTTTTGCAACATATTAATCACGCACCCATCACCAGTTGCGATGTGGAACGGACATTTTCTATTTTTAATGACGATTTAACATTTAAAGGAACTAATTTAACACAGGAAGACCTTGAACAAATTTAAGTTGTTCATAGTAATGTTTTACACTTTCAATGTTTCACAGAAAATACATAGTTTTGAGTTTTGTTCTTTCTAAATTATTTTTATTCAAAATTCGATACGCAATTCGGTTGCTTACTTTCATAGTTTCAGCAGTAGTTGCTGCCGTTTACCAAACCGTTTATTACATTGGCTCTGTTGTGCATTGACATATACATATTAGCTGCATATGTAGGTATGTACCACACTAAATTGTTCGAAACTCACGGATCGCTTACAGAATGTAGGCAATTAACACCATCTCACACAAACGTGAAGCCATTTTATGGTGACACAATATTGCAGCGATTTACAAGAAATACACTCCCCAAAAATTGTGGCGGGTATTTGAAACAAAACTAAGTGTTTATCATTTGAATTAATGTTTCAAAGTTTTACTACATTTCGTTATTAAAACCGTATGTTAAACTAATGTAAATGAGAAAAAAACTGTCCTCTAAAAGATTGTGTACCTCGATAGAAACGAAAACACAATAAAACACAATTCTTTCGTTTTCAAGAAATCTCAATTTTTTCGAGAGTGGGATATTTTAACACATGTTCTATTGTTCATTATCATTTGTGATTTAAATTTCATTGTTTCAGCATACATTTAGAAGCTGTTCAACTTGAGTTTGTTAAACGATAGTTTGGCCCAACAAGAAGTTGTTAATCGGTTAGAAGTTTCTCAAAGTCAAACCAGAAGAGAGTGGAATCGAAAACAAAACCATAACTAGTGCCACATATACTTACAATGGTGGGAGAGAAAGACCTACAATTGCCGCTCAAGATCATCTGATAGGTTTTACTGCAGAAAGAAATCTTACCTCCACAGCATCTCGAATTAAGAGTTTCTTATTACACTTTTCGGTGGTGGATCACTGTGTGTTATATTTGTTTTGATGGGCGCCAGATGTGGTTGTGATAATTCACGAGACTATGTGACAAACTGTGTGATAAGGTTTCGTGACCTGGTTTTACAAGTAATTATTGTATCATTTGGTGTCGCTATCGGCCACGATTTTACTTTACTGGGCTGAAATGTCAAGAAAATTAAACCGCCAACAGTCACCTATTTCATTAACAATTTAATTGATTTTATGTCAAAAAGATTGAGAGGACTATGGAGAGCTAGGGGTGGTGCTTCACGATATTAAACTGGGATATCAACTTGATATTAGAAGTACCACTATGCTAAATCTACGATTCTTATTTTTGTACATTTGCTATACCCTCTTTAGTATTTTTGTATTATTTTTAGCACTTCCTGTATGTTAAGCGCGTGTAAAAAAGTCACAAAATATTAATAAATATGCACGATGATTTAAATCCGAAATTTGTGGCAAATATACAAATTATCCACTTCAATTTTTGACCAGTATATTTGAATCTACAGATTCATTATTTATTTGTTAATGGCAGAATGGAGTATCTAAAAATAAATGTATAACTTCTTAATATAAAATTAGTATAAATGAATAGCTCGTAAAATGAAATTATTTTGTTTTTCTGCGCTGGGATGCGTGCAACCGTAAATCATCTCGACAAACAAGCAATAAACATTCGTGTTCTAAATAATTAAATAAGTAGTTTGCGACGTGCCTATTGCAACATATTCTTATTTCTTTAATTCTTCAATCTCAATAAAGGAAATTTTTTACAATATCTTAAACCAACACTAATTTAATTTACTCAAATTTTATATTTGGAGTAATTAACGGAAAATGTAAAGTTTAATATTAAGAATACACGATTAGTGTATTAGAGAGTAAAATATGCATTGAAATATCATCTTCAAAAAGTATCTTCTTTACTATTAGATGATGTAGACGAATCATCATTAGTTGTAATGATTAACAGCTCAATGTGTATATCTATGAGATTGTCAAGTTCCCACATTTTCTTCTCTGTTTGAATAACATGTTTAATAGCAGTTTGCCAATTTTCAACAGAAACATTGTCAATTACCTTGTTGAAATAATATTTTCACGTCTGCTAATTTAAATGTAGTATTATATCTGACCTACATATCCTTTCACTTGGGCCCATATTAGCTCAATCGGGCTTAATTCACAGTGTCTTAATACCTTTCTGTTAGTATTTTCTATTAGTTCATCAACAGCTTATTTTGAGGACCAGATAAATTTTCTTTTATTAATGCAAACAATTCTGCTTTAACCATATCTTCTTCATATGCAATATCATTACGATGTCTAAATAGTCTTCAGAAGAAATGGTTTATGAAATAAAATAGATAAGACATAACTTACAAACGAAATGAATGAAGTATAATAGTCACAAGATATAGATAGATGTCAACAAACGTTCGATTTATACACTATTGTGAGCGGTCTCCCTGATTAACCAATTGCAAACGGTATTGGATATATGACGTATTAGTCCTACACCGTTGCCTTAATTTGCTACTGCATGTGTTGGACGATTGTACTATAGTTCTAATTACCGACATTTGATTGACACTAACATAACCATACCTAATAAAAGTCAAATTTACAAAATACGAATTTTTTTTATTTGACAGTATTACACATTCTCGGTGTTTTAGTTTATAGCGGCCGCAAATGTACATGTTATTCTTCGTGATTTCATTATTGAATGTACTATCGTGAGCAAAAAAAAGTGGTACAGTCATATTTTAATCGGATTAAATTAGGCTGCGTGAATGTAGATATATATTATATGTACGCGTCAAATTTAAATATTCAAATAACCTATAAGTATCAAATAACATAGACGTTGATATACAGATAGGTGTAAGTGTCAAAAATGACTTTTGCACGTTACTACGATTTTAAGTACCTTAGCAACGTCACAATACTAAAATGTTTAAAAATTGACTTTACATATAACTTCACTACTGTACCACTTTTTTTGCTCACGATAGTACAAGACAGTGCGACTAATTCTGCGATATGAACTAGCGCAATAGATAACCCCTGTATGTGTATGGTACGTATATATATGTATGTACGTAACATCAAACTTCCACCGAACAAGTTTTTATTCCTGGATCCGGTTTCAAGCAGGTTTTCATCCACCCATCCCCATCTGAATCCGCCATTTGACTGAAAAGTGGTCGCCGAGGCAACCGGTAAAATCGTGGGCGTGGCAACGTATCGAATTAGGTGAACAGAGAATTCCCCCTTCACCCTAAACAAGAACCACACCAGCTCATCTCACCCTCGCTGCTCTTCACCTCACTCCCAATCGACAACTGTTCGACCCCAAATCCAATAATCTTATACGTTTAGATTGTGACAGGATGATTTACTGGCAAAATCACTTCTACCGGATAATAATATTATAAGAATTTTTCGAAAGATCCGCTTCGCTCTCTTTCACATCCTGTCTGCATTAACTAAATATATTATTGTTCTTACGTTCTCCGCAATATCGGGTCTGATATCGAAAAGTATGCTCACTGATGGGCGAGACTAAGATTCAAATATCGAATTTAAATATTCACGATATGTGATTAGCTTATAATCTACATAAATATGAATAAATAAAATTGAAACTGACAATGCCATAAATAGCATAAAAATTTAAAATAAAACGATTAATTCGACTAGCATTCTCTTCCGTAGGTACTAATAATGACGATGGCAATAATCTAATTAGAAAATTAAATTGCAATAAATTAACGCAGAAAACTATTGCGATTCTTCTTTCTCGAATAGGATCATGTTTCGGAGCAGGGTTACTAATGGTAGTATATTTCATTTTATTGTCAAATTTTTCCGTAATTGCAAACGAAGAAAAACAAATTAATTACACGATGCTTGCAGAATTTAATGAAACAAATCAATCCTCCAGTATTCATTATTTTATAATTTATTAATTAAATATGTTGCATTTTAAATTAGAATTGTTGCAATACTAATCTACGAGAAGAATCTTTTCTATAACAAATATGAAGAAAGAAAATACCTTTTGCTGTTCTTTTTCTTCTTCCCCTCACTCTTAGAGGAGCGTCGCTGCCATTTCCAATGCAACGTTATCAATATCGTAGTGGTTAAACGTGTAGGACTTTAAGATGGTATCTCGTACCATATCCTGCACTGAAGAAAATGTGAAGAAGACAAACACGCCCTTGTTAACTAAATTAACTGAAATAAGATCGGCAAGAAAAGGCCATTTCCAGGGCTACTCTAATACCGGTAGTAGAAGAAATGCCAAACCGTCGGATTACATAAATCCTTCAAGTAATAGAAGTAGTTCAAATGACGATTCAGAATGGTAGTCTATCGTACAAGCCTTTCGACGAAATTGTTCAAACATCCTTTGTTCCGTACTATGATTGTTTATTGCCTATGTTTTATTTACTGTTTCGGATCTTTTCCACGAAATGGAATGGCCTGCGCCTATTTTCCTTTTTCCTGCATATTCAAATCTAATTAAACTTTTTTCAACATGCGTGTTCGATCCATCTCTTATCATTTGGGTTTTCTTATTATTTTCTCAAATTTTTCAAACGATTGTTTTCTGAATTTCAGCCAGCGCGTCTTCTTCCATTATTTTCTATAAATAATTCGCACCAAAATTCTTCTGTTACGAGTTGTGACAGCGACAAACGATTTCTGTTTAATCTCATATACATAGTCATGTTGATAGATATTAGCGGTAGGTAGAGTGTTTGATTTTTACGGTAAGATAAAGTGTTTGTTTTCTTCCGAAAATTGCTATGGTAACTAGAGAATACAATCCCGGGATCTCGGCCGGGTTTTGATACCGTAAATCCCGGGACTGTACTTGGCTAATCTCGGGATTTTCAGAATTGCCAGTTTACATTCTGTAATCCGTTGCGCCTTGACAATGACCTTACCTAGATTATATTAAGTAATTCCCCAACGGGCCAATAGGGGAATCACCTGATCACCTCATTTTATATATCATAATATTGTTGCAAGGGATTCCCCGTCGGGGATTCCCTGTACGAAAGTATAAATACGCTTATTAGGATTTACATTTTTCATTCAGTATTCTACCAGCGACAAGGTTACGCAGGTTACGTCATTTAAATTTAAAAGTCAATTATCTGAAAAAGTTATTTGAAACGGCGGGAGACTTTGTTAACATAAAAAAAAAGTGATGCGTCATCAGTACAGTGGACCAATCCGGAGCGAAAGCAGAGGCGTGACTAACGAATTGGTTCACGATTACTTAGTATGTTGTTCACGGTCATCGTGTGTACACGTATAATAGCAGCAGGAAAGTATATTCTGTGTATTTAATAATGTTGCACAGCTATGTTCGATAGAAGACGCAAGAAATGAGTGTATTTTAAGTAAGTTTGAAAGTCACGCCTCTGCTTTCGCTCCAAATTGGTCCACTCTAGTCATCAGCGTAGAGTTATTTTTTAGTTGCGGGAATAGAATTAGACGGGAATAGTGCTAAATGTAAGCGATGGCCTGCCATTCTGTGGACCGACTAAGGGGTTACATACACATTTGTCATCAAAACATAACATTAAGATTTTAGCTGACGTTAATTTTTTCTTTTAAAAACCTGCATTCTAAAAGCTCTTATAGATCTCAATCATCCAATCCGTTTAGAAGATGCTGATTTTGACTTGGTAAATAAAACTGTTGGTGTGCTGACCCCAATTAAATTAACAGCAGAAGCAATCCGTCGACGAGATGCTAATTTATGCACAGCTGATGCCGCTTTGAAATTTCTTATAAAACAATTGTCTAGCAAAAAACTCAGCACTCGCCAATAAAATGAAAACATCCTTAGTGGAACCTATAAAGCAACGACGAAATGATGATTTAACTGGTGTGTTGTATTATTTACAAAATCCACGAAAAGATGATGAAAATCAGTTATTATAGGATTTGGAATGGCTTGACTTATTTCCAGTTCATACACAGGCTTTAGTGAGGGCGCAAATAAAGAGTATTGTTAAAAGACTAAATAGTCGAGATGACACGGAAGAGGAAAAAAGGTCAGGATCACAAACAGATGATGAGCCAAGGCAACAAACCTCCCAACCCCAATTGACACTAAAGAAAAAGTTACAGTTGGAAATTATTAAGAGCATGGAAACGCCAGATCCTGAAGTACAAAATGAATGGGGGTTGGTAAATAGTATTAGACGCGAAATGAGCCTGTTTGAAAATGGAGGAGTTCGTGGATATAACTTAGAATTAGCAAATAAATATCTATTGTCTATCCCTCCAACCAGTGTAGAACCTTGGCGAGCGTTTTCAGCTGCTGCTTATGTTGACAATAATCTACGAAGCAGGCTTGGAAGTCAAACATTGGATTCTTTGATATTTCTGCGATTGTATTTTCGAAATTCTAAATAGTTTTTTTGTATTGTCTTTTTTGTTCCTTATTTTAGTATATTGTGTATTGTATTGTGCAACAATATTAATAAATAATTTTTAAGAAATTACTTAAGTTTTTTTTTTCGTATGAGCCTAATTAGAAACCACATAGTCTAATCCCGGGATTCCGGGATTACGCTTGAAAAATCCCGTAATCCCGTGATTGAAAAATATGCTCGGGATTGTATTCTCTAATGGTAATGCATGGATCTATTGACGGTTGCCGATAAATAATATTCCATGTTCCATGTTCCAAAAAAACAATTAGCTGAAAAGTACTTATGAAAGAGCTAAATAGAAATAGAAATAAATTCGAATGTAATGAGTTTTTTACTGCTGATGGCGTCATCTTAGTTGTCGAAATACGTATCCAGGACTTAAAGCTACCTTGTGATAAGAGTTCTTTAAATTAACCTTGTACTTGAAATAATTTGTATAAGCGAAAGTTTCTTACTTTAAATTTTTGTTTACGAGAATTGTTCGAAAACTACGTGGCCTAACACAGAGATGGCGCGAATTCGCAAGCATCTTCTTTACCATTCTGTAGAATCACTAGAATCATCCTTTAATAGGTTAAATATCAGCGAGGCACACAATTTGTTTCCTAGGTAGGCCGTGAACGACTGAGATAGACATGTAAGTCACCTCTAAGCTTAGAGAATTGACGAAGTGTAATTTGCAAATAATCATAAGTCAAATTGACAAGTTACGATTTAACGTATTACTAATAGTACGAAATGTAGGTTAGATCACTTAATCAATCTAAGACATAACTGATTTAATGCATGGCATACTCTGAAAACTTTTTTGTGGCTTACTCCTTATGACAGTACAGAACGATCTGTCAATTAGGCTGTTTTTGACAGTACGCAAAGTGAACGTCTCGCGTGATTTTGTAAAATGGAAAAAACTGAGTTGAGAACAGTGAGAAAGTACTTTCATTTGAAAGGATTAACACCAACCGAAATCAAGGCAGAGCTCGATTCAACCCTATTATAATCCGCGTCTTAGTTTTCAATGTTAAAAACTGCGTTGCCGAATTTAAGCGTGGACGTCCAAAAACTGTTACTGTTCCGGATATGATTGAAAAAGACTTGGATGACCGTTGAGTAAAAGTGCGCAAGATAGATAGCAGACATTGTAGGTATCCCAAATAACAGTGTGCACAAAATTTTAACTGAAGAATTGGAAATGAAAAAATATTCGACGCACTGGGTCCTGTGGTTACTCACACCGGAGTAAAAACTAAATGGTTTGGGTGCTTCTTGCGACCTTTTGCCACGTTTTCGCCACAATCAGAAGTACTTTGTACGGCGTCTCATTACCGTCGATGAAACCTAAATCTACCATTACACTTCCGAAACCAACGAACAATTCAAACAGTGGATAAAAAAGTTTATCCGCCACCAAAGAAGGCAAAAACGGTTTTATCAGCAGGAAAGGTATTTGCAACCGTTTTTGGGATTTTAATGGAATTATCTTGGTCGATTACTTAGAAAAGGGAAAACAATAAATTGGGATTATTATGCCAATTTGTTGCAACAATTAAGCGACAAAATCAAAGAGAAACTGCCTCATTTGGCAAAGAGAAAGTGTTTTCCATCAGAATATCGCGCCTACCCACAAGTCTACAAAAATACATGAATTGGGATTTGAATTAATGCCTCATCGCCCTATACCCCAAATTTGGCTCCCAACGATTATCATCTCTTTCCAAACCTAAAAAAAATGGCTCGGCGATAAGATTGTCATCTAATTCCGAGGAAATCGCTGCTGTAATTTTGATATTTTGAAGACTTGGATTCATCGACCTACAATGAAGGCATTACTAATTTGGAATATCGTTGGAATAAGTTTGTCGAGCGAACAGGAGACTATATTGAAATATATTTTTTTCTTTTGTTAGGCCACGTAGTTTCCGAACAAGCCTCGTATTTCTAAAGTTGCAATTATAGTTATACTACTTAGAAGAGATTGAAGCATCAGATATAACTATCCTCATCATTTACGATGTAAAACACAAAATAAAAGAACGATATTTTCGATATATTTTGTAATTTTTAAATTTTAAATTTAACAACACTGGTTTAACTCTTCTTCGGTCTCTTTGCCTACGTCATACTCTATTTCTCCAATATCTACTGAAATGTCATTTATACTCCTTTCATATTCGTCTCCTATATTTACTGTATTTTCTATGGCCTCGTTAAGTGAGTTGTCTTTTTCTTCATTTTCCTTTTCTTTCTCCGCCCGAATCGTTGCTAAATCTTTTTCTATATGTTTTAATCTCTTCTGCAATAAATCGAATTTCCAATGTTTTCCAATACTTTCGGCTTTTTTTAAATCATCGTAGTCGTCGATTTTAACATTAATTTCGTTCTGTGTCGGTTCTTCTTCTTGCAGATTCTGTAAAAGGAATCATGTATATTAAACTACTCCCTATTTTTTTGGTAGGTGCGTTTTTAAAAATCAATTTCTCAACATCTCATACATAGAATGAGTTAGAAAACTTAATTAAGGCACGTGTCACATATGAAATGAATATTAAGTTAATTATGGTTACGGAAAACTGCGAGCGTCAACCATATGAATGTGATTGTCAATTTGTATGATTGATGTGTTATTCTCATAATTAAGTTAACATATTTGCAAAAATGTTTGAAAAATTTTAAAATCGAGGGCTTTTGCAATAAACCCCAACGAATACATCTCTGGCAGATTTTGCTAGGTAAAATTTAAAACACACCGTGAAACTTTAGAATGTATAGTCAGCATCAAAATATACCAGTAATCAGCAACAGAACACTTTTTTCGACGTCGGAAACTAAAACGCGAAATAATTATAACTAAATGAATGATAAAATAGTATATTAAAAAACGAGTTTCATAAGGCACCATTTTGCCGCACGAGATCAGTTTAGAAAACGAGCCGCTTGCGGCGAGTTTTCTAAAGAGGGAGTGCGGCAAAAGGCCTTATGAAACGAGTTTTTTATACTATTTTTTCTATTTTGCGTTTTTTTACATTAATAAATTGCTTAAATTGGAATTATTTAATTTGAAAGTTCAGAGTTTAATTTTTATATAAAGCATGCAGTTGGTCACATTGATACTTGACATTTTCAAATTTAAATCTTGCTATCCGCGAAGTATATTATATTACATATTATTTACTAATTTTCGTTAACATTACTTGATACTTCATTTAAAAATATAAACATGATGGACATAGAAACATATATATGTTGTTGTCAATTGTATACAAAATACGTTGTTTGTGTAAAATACGGACATATATCATATATGTCAAATGTACACAAATTCTTAAAATCAAATGACAGCAATGCTATTTATTTATGTATTCGAATAACGCCAACATTGAAAAATGAAAAAAAGCGTATCGAAATGGAGCTCATTTCGATACTGTTTTGGGTTTCATAATGAGTTCATTTCGAACGCAAAATAGAAAATAGTATATTAAAAAACGAGTTTCATAAGGCACCATTTTGCCGCACGAGATCAGTTTAGAAAACGAGCCGCTTGCGGCGAGTTTTCTAAAGAGCGAGTGTGGCAAAAGGCCTTATGAAACGAGTTTTTTATACTATTTTTTCTATTTTGCGTTTTTTACATTAATAAATTGCTTAAATTGGAATTATTTAATTTGAAAGTTCAGAGTTTAATTTTTATATAAAGCATGCAGTTGGTCACATTGATACATGACATTTTCAAATTTAAATCTTGCTATCCGCGAAGTATATTATATTACATATTATTTATTAATTTTCGTTAACATTACTTGATATTTCATTTAAAAATATAAACATGAGTGACATAGAAACATATATATGTTGTTGACAATTGTATACAATATACGTTGTTTGTATAAAATACGGATATATATCATATCTGTCAAATGTACATAAATTCTTAAAATCAAATGACAGCAATGATATTTATTTCTGTATTCGAACAACGCCAACATTGAAAAATGAAAAAAAGCGTATCGAAATGAAGCTCATTTCGATACTGTTTTGGGTTTCATAATGAGTTCATTTCGAACGCAAAATAGAAAAAGTATTTTACGTAATGAAGATATGTCTGGTAATGTTGAATATTTTACAAAACAATAATGACACGATCTCTAAGTTATAAAACAAGAAAAAAGATTGTGCTAAAAAACAAGATTGGTTAGTAATTTTTTTTAGAAGAATTTCCGATATTTTTTCTAACTCTCAACCAGGAGCCGTGACTTCTCAGGTGTAACTGGCTTGCAACAAAATCCCGTACACTTTACTGTCAAGTTAGCTTATTTCTTGAGATTATTTACTAATGTAAGCTGACTTTAGATTTGACAGATATGAAGCAAATGTGATGTGATTATTAACATATATAGACCGTTTGACAGTGCGGCATTTAATATAATTTTAATTAATTACTCGCAATGTGCAATATTAATCAAGAGTGATTTCTACATGGATGACTTATTAATAGGAGCGCAGTCCGTTGAGCAGGTTGCTGCAATCGCAAGAAACATATTAAACTTGAGAAACTTCTATTCGAATAAGCTTGCATTGAGAAAAATATGCTACGACTACAATATGCCAACTGTAAACAATAGTTAGTACAGTGAAAAGTACGCGATTATTGTGGTTTCTTAAAGTGGTGCAGAGTTGGCGATATAGAAAATAGTACATACTATGTATAATAATCTTTCTTTCTTTATCTGCATTCCTCTTTTACTATTCGGTGCAAAGGGGGTCGAACGCATCGAGCCTCTGTGTCGTTTTTTTTACTAGGTCACCCATTCAGATACTGATCACGGTAAGGCCTTTTTTTAACTACATCAATTGCAATACCGGTACCTTAACTACGCTGCCATATTGTCGGTACTGAATTGTTCGTTAGCGTAAGAATGTATTACTGAAAATTTGTTACGTTTTAAATTTCTTTATATACAAGTGTCCCGTATCGTTGTGTTCAAATTTTAGGAGTGTAAAGTAGACTTCATTTCAAGTAACAAAAACGCAAAACTTCGATATCCATTTTTATTTGTTTCAAAGTTACAGATCTATGAATGTGGTTGTCAGATTATGAAATAAAATGTAATCCTAAAGTCAATACCGACTGATTTTATTTCAAAAAGTTCAATTAATAATGTTTTCGAAATGTCCACCTCCTTGTTGAATGCAGGCTTGTCCCCGTAAGCCAACTGAAGAAATACTTATCCGAATTTCATACTTGTTTTGTCGGATTTGCTCGGCAGCCAGGTGAATACAATCCAACAACTCTTCTCTTGCGTTCGAAGCTTGCGCGTAGACTAAATTTTTCATATACCCCAATAAATAAAAGTCAAGGGCATTAAGATCGGGTGATCTGGGTGGCTATGCAACAGGACCACCTTGACCAGTCCATCTTGGATAATTGACGTTAACCCAATTTCGGACAGCAATTCCTAAATGTGGTGGTGCCCCATCCATGTGAAACCACATGTCTCGTCGAACATTCAGTGGGACATCCTCTAAAAGGCCTAGCAGTTCGTCAATAAGAAATTGAAGGTAATTGTCCGCATTTAATCTCCCGCCCAAACGTTAATAGAAAATTCATGCATACTCTTGAGAAGAAAATCGGTAAGGCATTTAGAATTACTTTACAGCTTATTAGTGAGTGGACACTCACTAATAAGCTGTTTTATGAACTGAAAGGCAATGTAATCTTTTATTAAAAAATGCAACGTTAACAGTCATCTGAACGTTTGTTTATTGTATGATATTCATGGTTCAGCACTTACGAAATAAGTAAGAACCTTCTTTATCATAAATCAATTTCCGGTACTCTTTTTTGTAGATCTCCAAGAAATTACTGTATGCACTACGACACGTGTTTATTTATTTTAGGATAACATTTTATTATGCGACGTTAACAATCACAGGCCTGTTATTGAAACGTATAACTTTTTTTAAATAAAATCAGTTTGTATTAACTTTAGGATACAATTTTTTTCATGATCTGACAATCACATTCATAGATCTGTAACTTTGAAACAAATAAAAATGGATATACAAGTTTTGCGTTTTTGTTCCTTGAAATGAAGTCTACTTTACACTCCTAAAATTTGAACATAACGGTACAGGACATCTTGGATATATTTAACAATTTATCGCTCGGTATTCTCGTTTACGTCACGAGTTGTTTTACTTTTTTGATCTTACGAGTACGTTGTCGCCATCTGCGTCATTTTATTTCTATGGTATGTCGCCCCTCCCCTACTACCTCGATTGGCGTCATCTCGATAGAAGCGTTCGTTCAGATGCTGTGATTAAGATCTGTTGGGTGGTTCTAAGTGCTTTTTTACACTCTTGAGCGAATTAAGACTTACGTAATTCTACGTAGTTTAAAAGTCGCATATTGCGGATATGAACGTAGAGCGTATACAAATTTGATATTTGCCGATACCGTTTTGTTTGAAAATTAGAAACGATAAAGGGGAAAAAGTTTTTTTTTGGACGGCAATTCTTGGACGTAGTAACGGACCATCTGCAAGCCCTCTGGAAGTCGTAATCAAGGCCTCGGACACCCTTATTTCAACTACGAATCATTTACCGACAAATCAACATCAATTACCGACATCCTGGGATCCCGATATGTGAACTCGTCTGGATTTTTTTTTTTATAAATCTTGTCTCTCAAAGTACCGTTTTGAAGATTAAAAAAAAATCATATATTTTCTAACTTTCGAGTTTTAAATTATTTCTGTTCAAATTGAAATTTTTAGTAACGTTTCGTAAGTTAATATTATATTTGGATATATAAATATTTGTAGTTATTTGTAATCTATTTGCATATATATTTTTATATTACATATATTAATTTTTAACGTAATCTTTTCTACACATTTACCGTTTTTTTTTATTCTCTTAAGTATATTCTAGATTATTTCTATCGTGAGAATTTCTTTCCGTAACGGTGACCATCTGGTCCACACTAGTATAAACAAAAAAAAACCTGTCTGTAAGTCATGCATGAGCATTTATTACGATATAACATTTATTGATTTAAAATCTTGTTTGTAAAATATATGTATGACAATTTGAAGACGTACATATTACTATTATATTACTATGCCCATGTAAAGTTTTTCCATTGGTGCCATAGGGAAGTCTATTTCATTTGTGTCTGTAATCTAGACTATTGTTGTCTTTTAAGTTTTTTTTTATTATTAGTGTAATATTCCGATTCATTTTAAAATTTATCTTATTATTATTCTTTATACTCATATTATTGTAGCTTCGTTCAGTTCATTTATTAATCACCCTTTAATTTTTTTTTATATTCAACATTTCAGAATTTTATATTTTTGCACATATACAGTGTGCCCATATACAGAGTGTGTTTTATTTTATTCTATTATTTTGAACGGAATTTTGTGTTATTATTATGATCAAGGAGTAAATTGTTAATATAGAAGTTGAATGCTTTCGAGTCTCTTCTTTACGTTCGTTTATTTTCTTTTATTCTCTCTTTAGCAGGTTGGAGATTGAGCGTATATTTTCAGATTGCAGGTATCCTGTGCAGCATTTTGCCGTTTCGTCTTAGTACTTAGCGATTGCATTTTTGTAGTCTGTATACGCATGTTCCTAAGATCGCGCAATCCCTTTTCTCCGTTTTCAGATTTGAGCTTCCGTAAATAAAATCGAGTGGCGCTACCTACCACCTTTTATTTTAGTCACCCACACCCGTCTTCACTGACTAAGGGCATACACCATAAATAGAAACTCCCAGACTATTGTGCGATACGACTACTGATTTCGTTTTGATTTTGACCATTTTCAGACGCGATCTGCGCGCGCCATAGGTAGAAAATTATGCAACCGAAGTATTATTACAGTTACATCGCCCTTAATTTATTCATTATGGTAGGCATCGTCAGAATTTTTTATGTAAAAAATTGTACTATGTACCCATAATAATCAAAGAAGATAATTTTATTACTACAGCAGCGTATTAGTTATAAAATACTAATTGTTACGATTTTAGTAATCTGCTTCGTTCATATTGTTTTACATGCAACAAATTTATCTTACTTTTAGAATGGTCAAATGTGATATTCCCATTTCTCTATTGTTTTGTGTATAAGCACAACATCTTAACTTCGAAATTATTGTTCTATTTAGATATTAAACGTTTGTAAAATTGACCACAATATCAAACACAACAAGAAAAAAGTTTCTTGTACTTTTTCTCTGGTAGGATTTAATACTCGTTTTTTGTTTACTGAACTACATATTTCGACAATACATTCGATACAAATATTTTGTTCTCTGACCAACTACATTTTTCTTAGTGTGAAGTTTTAAAATTGATAGTAGAAAATAGTCTTGAAAATGAAAGTACCAAGACGTTAAAACTGATATCGTTGACTGACATGTTAATGTACATCACTGTTTCGCTTGAAGGTAACAAAATTACCAAGTGTATTATATACAGACTGTCCCGTAAAAAACGCCAACATTCATAATTCCGTTATTTATTGTCCGGTTTTATTTTATTTAAACAAAAAGTAAATTTAATAGCATCAAAAACACTATAAGATAGCAGTGTTTTATTTGTTTTCAATTGTTTTCATTAATGTCAAACGACAGTCAAGTTTTTTATTTTAAATGGCAACATATATATTTTTGGCTATATTCGGATTGGATTTTTTTTTCTGAATTCAACGATGTATAACATGTTTATTTTTGATAAACGTTTATTGCAAAAAAAAACTTTATAAATTTCATCTTTGTCTTCCATTATTTATAAATATTCGAATGTGTCATGACATGACTCCTCATGATTCATGACTCATGATTCATGAGTCATGAATCATGAGTCATGTCATGACACATTTGAAATGTAAGTATTATAAATATTATTCTTTTTTTGAACACATAAATAATCTACACCAAAACATTAAGTTCACCATAGAAAAAGAATTAGATTATAGTATAAACTTCTTGGACCTTACAATTTCTAGACAAAATAATAAACATGTCTTTTTAATATATCACAAACCCTCACACACAGATGTTATCAATGTTATCATTCACAATAGTTCCTGTCACCCGGTTAGTCATAAACTAGCATCATGCCATTGTATGATACACAGATTAATATCAGTACCTTTAAATAATGAAAACTTCTTTAAAGAATTAAATATCATTAAACAAATAGCGCAAAATAATGGATATAACCCAAATATAGTAGATAGAATTTTAAGAAAAAAGAAATATAGGAAAGCAATAGAAAATGTGTACCCAATAATAAAAGATAAACCAAGCAATTATAAATTAGTAACATACATAGGACCGATAAGTGAAAAAATAGGAAAAATTTTACGAAAAACAGATATAAATGTAGCTTATAAAACTAATAATTCTTTAGGGAAATTCATAAAAAATAATAAATCCAAGACAAGCAAAAGTAATAAATCCGGAGAATACAAACTAACATGTAAAGAGTGCCCTAAAACATACATAGGCCAAACTGGTAGGAGCTTTGAGAAAAGAATACGGGAACATTTTAAAAGTTTTATTAACAAAAAGACAGATTCCAATTATGCACTTCATTTGTTGGAAAATAATCATAGTTTCAATACAGATTTTGAAATTTTACAGTCACAACAAAAAGGATTAAAGTTAAATATACTGGAATCCTTAGAAATAAATAAGCTTAAATATGCAGATATATTGTTAAATGACCAATTAGACCTTAATAATTCCCCACTTTTAAACTGGTTTCATTAAATATTAAAATAACAGTAATTTTAGACGATATATCGGTAAGAGACGATTCTAATGTAGACAAGTGCAACCCATTGAAATAGTTTAGAAAAAAGCCATACATTTGTGAAGAGCGTGTTCAGAAGTAATATAAGATCTGAAGAAGCTACATCGTAGCGAAACATGTCGTCAATTTATTAATACATATAATAAAGTGTAATATATACTGGAAATTAGTATAAGTGTTTTACTTAAATCCCATTTACATACAGAATTAATCTTAAACGTACGTATTATTTTAAACCGACTCGAAATAACACTATTTTTTCTTAATTTCATGTGTAAGAGAATGTTCTTTTTTATAATAAAAGCGTACATACGAGTAACCTGACATCCAAATTATTCAGAATTTCTGTCTCGTTAGCTTCAAATTTAAATCCATTAACGTTCATCATGTCATTATAGGCTTGATCATCTTCATTGTCGTTTTCATCTTCTTCGTGGAAAGTTTCCTTAGACGGTTGTGCTATTTTAACATTTTCCATTCCACAAACCTCTTCATTATGTTTTTTTACCTCTTCAACACATTCTTCCACATTTTTCTCCTCCGCAACGTCTGTACAGTCCAAAATAAATTAATTCGAAAAATAATAGGCCTGTTACTAATAATATTTTAATTAAGAAATCCATATTGTAGCCACGATTTATTTCATTTTTAATAGAAACACGTTTAAAGATTGGTAAATAGTTTTTATTTAATCCATTTAAAAGAAGATGCTTTATCTAATATACAAGGTTAGGCAAATGTATGAATCCATTCGAATATTTTTGATACGGCTACTTACATTTGAATAAAATTTTCCACATTTAAGTTAATGCAAATAGGCAATTCGAAGAGCATATTTATTTTCAATTCAGAGTTTCGGTTTAGCCAGAAATGATATTAAATTATTTAAAATTTATTATTATTTAAATATTGAAATTTGTACGAATTTCAATAGAGCTCTGCTCTGGGAGTTCAGCAAAATAATGTTTCGCATCCTTTTGTTCAACAATGACAGAGATTACAATATGAAACAGACATGTAAATAATTTACATATCTGTAACTGTACACATGGACAATACACCTCGTATTTTCAGCATTTACTTGTGCTTAATACATATGTTTCTGCCATCTAGGCGTCATCAGTCAAGCTAGTGAAGCAATGTATACAAATTGATACAAATCAATTAAACAAATGATTTGTATCTGTATTTACATTTTACTGAAATCACCCAACAAATATAAAGCAAGTTTCGTCCTATAAGGTGACAATATTTAATAAGTGACATCTTACGGAACGAAAGAGACTATGTCGGAAGGCGACTTTTTGTTCGAATAGCTATGCTATTACAGGAACAAAAAAATGCGAATGTCGGTGTAGTCCATTAACAACGTGCCAGATGGCGGTAAATATACAAAAAGCTTGTGTTTATGTATGACAATACGTTATGCACGTATAAAACATTGTTACAATATGAAACAGACATGTAAATAATTTACATATCTGTAACTGTACACATGGACAATACACCTAGTATTTTCAGCATTTACTTCTGCTTAATACATATGTTTCTGCCATCTAGGCGTCATCAGTCAAGCTAGTGAAGCAATGTATACAAATTGATACAAATCATTTGTTTAATTGATTTGTATCAATTTGTATACATTGCTTCACTAACTTGACTGATGACGCCTAGATGGCAGAAACATATGTATTAAGCAGAAGTAAATGCTGAAAATACGAGGTGTATTGTCCATGTGTACAGTTACAGATTTGTAAATTATTTACATGTCTGTTTCATATTGTAACAATGCTTTATACGTGCATAACGTATAAAGCATACATAAACACAAGCTTTTTGTAAAAATGACAGAGATATTGAAGTAAACCTAATATTGCAAATTTTATTGAGAACATGAAAAATGAACACAAAAATATAAACAAAATCTATATTAATTGAGAAAGTTTTCGAAACGATAACCGTTCTCACTTCTTGACAATATGCAAGTCTGCGAACGAACTCTTGAATGACATTTTCCAAAGACTTCTGCCGTAACTAGTCTAGATTATGCGGTCATCTAGTATAAACCACAGATTTTAAATGACCCCAAATTGAAATATCTAAGGGATTTAAATCTGGAGACCGATTGATCGATTTTGGGAATGTTTCGTTTAAAAAACTTCTAACATTAAGTAAGGACATAGCGAGGGGGTGCTCCTTGTTGGAATCAAACACTTACATGTAATTCCCCATCTTCCTCAATATTAGGAACAACCTGATCACGTAAAAGATCTAAACATCTCTATCTTGTTAGGAAAAGGTTTAATTTCTGCGGATGCTGTGTATGTGTTTCTAGCAACCAATGAGGGTTATTTTTGGCCGATATAGACAATTATGGCAATTAACGGTACCATTCAAACAAAACATAGTCTCATCGGAAAACATAAAATATTGGTTATTTTTGCAAATCTGCATCACTCTTTTGCAAAATTCAATTTTACGATCATAATCCCCGTCCAATAATTCTTGCATTAAATATGGTTTATACGGATGATATTTTTCGTGCTTCAATCAATATCATGGTTTAGTGCGAGAGATATAGCAGATGTTTGTGGTAATTCTTCTAATGCTATAACAATATCTTAAACAATAAACGTGCATACTTCTTCATGAGTTCTGACGCGGTCACCAAAACCAATCGTCATTAGAATTTCAATACGTTCTTTTTCAGTTAACTGAATTATTATTAATATTTGTCTAGAAAGTTAATTCTGACCATTTAAGTCAATTACTAAATTTTATTCCATGGCTTACTAAACATAAACATTATTTTAAAATATCAGTTTGAATCAAAGTTATTTGTTCTACCATATGAGCAAAAATTATTTAGATAAGGGATGGCCATGGTTGGGAGGATCACTGTCTTTGATAGGTTCACCCCAAGGTTACTAAATGTATAACATTGCCTCGTAACTCTCCACCAATAATATTCCTACGCGAGAAAGCGTCCTATCCACTAATTATAGACCATGTTTAAATTGTTTCAATTATTAAATTAATTGATTAAATTGTTTCGAGCACTCACAACTAATAAACCTGAAAGGGCAACTGTTCCCATATACAGTCATTATTTCTTCAAACATTTTGATAAAAACAAAGTAATAATGTGCGGCAACGCAAAATTACGGACTGGTGGAGTGAATTGTTTTCAACTTGATATATAGATGGCGATAGGAGTATCAAATTAGAGTTTACATTTTTGATGTTACCATATGATTTACCAGTTGTCATCAATTAATGTGCTTTGAATAAGTTTTCATCCGAGTTTGAAGTAAAGAAATTTTGTGGAATTATTAAAATTGAGAAAAAACGAGTATTTACCATACAGGTTGAAAAGACATATGCAATTTAAAAGCATAATGGAAAATTGTATTAGAAAGGAAAACTGCCCAGTTCAGATTCACTCTGGGACTCGAATCTGTTGGTACTTTTCGAATGCCAAACATAAATACAGAATATTCCAATATAACAAAGTAATTTGAAACTGCGTATCTCTCCAGAGGCGCAGACTCGTGTTTCACCTTACTACAGAATCGTCAGTGCGCCACCACTGGAGAGATACGTTCCCAAAAAAAAACACTTGCCATATCAAAGAAGTTATTAAGACTGAGCGTAGAAGGACATTCAATGCTGCTCGTTGACGAACGCAAAAACAACTATTACATTCTCAATAATAAGTCAAAATCCCTCTAATGGTCGAAACCCCTCTAATGGTCAAAACTTCTCTATAGTCAAAATCCCTAACGGTCAAAATCACTAATGGTCAAAATCCCTAACGGTCAAAATCACTAAAGGTCAAAATCCTAATGGTCAAAATCCCTAATGGTCAAAATGGTCAATATCCCTAATTGTCAAAATGAGTTAATATATTACTTTAGTTCCAATTTTTTTAAATTTCTACAATGTCATTGTTGACGATATATGCCTTTAGCCCAGTTTAATAGCTACACCATATAGAAATACACATTTTACCTCTCGCTATAATGTAAAACACTTGTAAATAGTCAAGTAAAGTTTATATATAAGCACATAATACACTATAAAATTAGAAAACAACGCTAAGAACACTACAAACATCAATCTAGACCAATAATTTGACAACTTGTCAACTAGACAGGAAACGCTTGGGCACGCCCGATGACGCACAATATGGCGATCGTCGTTAGTTACGAGGCAACCTTATACATTTACTAACCTTGGGTTCAGCCTATTGTTGGTTCTACATGTTGGTTGGATGTCAGTTTCGATTTGAAGATTTATTCGACATGATTTAAATGTCAGATTACTTAACGAGCTGATTAACTAACATAACCTATATAATTGCAGCTACTTCAAATCAAAACTGACATTTAATTTGCAACAACAAGCTGAACCTATCAAAGACAGTAGTCCTCCCAACCATGGCCACCCTTATCTAAATAATTTTGCTCATATGGTATGTTTGTCGTTGTAGAACAAACCTTATTATTGCTGAACTTCCAGAGCAGAACTTTATTGAAATTCGCATACAGTATACAGTTTATACTGTGGTAGGTGGTGGTAGGGTGGTTTATATACATTGAGAACATTTTGAATTCATAGGCGTAACGTAATACAATTTTCAGGGTGTTTTTTATTGGGATTCGCGTTGTAAATGACACAATATTTTAGATTTATGTTCTGTATAATTACATCTTTCCATTTTTCATACGTTGTCTGACACAAATATTGATGGCCTTTTGTTACGTGTTAATTGAATTTTCTTAGAATCGCCTATGTCTATTAAACATACTTGTTTTATGGACAATCACCAAAAGACTTGCATGAAATTTGATGCGTACTATGCGCTCAATTTATTTTTGTATTGTTCGAGTTGAAATTAGCAAACATTAACTCACAAACAACCTTTGTAAACTGTACCTAAATTGTTCAGAAATGAACGGGATGACGTAAAATTGTTAACGCAGGTGGTCATAAATTGACAAAATTCATGAAAATGTTTGTGTTCCATTAGAACATAATATCCGGAAGCTTTCTGAACACACCATCGAAGAATGGGCCGTATTTAAGAAAATAATTTAATTCATTCAAATAAATTGATCATTGTGCAAATCACTTGCGAAGTAATGTGAGTGAAATAAATACATTTTATGACGCTAATTATTTCGGAAAAAAATCGATTAAATAGCGTCGTAAAATGTAGAAAACATTTATTTCAAATTGATCATTAATTACAAAATGCTTTAACACAATTTTATTGGTTACTATTTTCTATAAAACGTATAATTTCGGACGTAAAATAAAACACAATCTACATCTATAAATACAAAACTTCTTCAACAGCCATAAACAGCTTACCGATATCAGACAGCAATGACTGTAATTTTCGTTTCTCTTCGTCCGTCAAACAGTACCTGGACATGTTGTATTCTTTCGCTAACTAAAAAATAATGTCAATGTTTGATCAATAATTCCGCCCGTAAACGGAAAGTAAATATTAGATATACGAGGGCAGTGTGACAGAAGAGTGATTTTTCAAAGGTTAGCAAAACTTTCGCTACGGTGATTATGTTACTGACTTCCGTCAAGTTTCTGATATCTACTGTCAAAATTAAGCGATTAAAATATATCAAACAAATTATTGCGTATTGTTTATTAGGTAATATAGGTAATTTACCTCTCTATTTTTAGCGACGAAATCCTTTCCATCGCATTGCACATTCTTTCTAATATTTTCGTTAGATTCTCTCGCAAATGTTACTGAAAGTATACAAGTACATTTTAAAGAACCTTAAGAAGTAGTTTTTTTAAATAAGATTTTATATACTGAATTGAATTTTACAAAAATATGTTTTACGCGTACTCTCTAGAACGTTCAAACGACAAAAGCAATATAACATGTATACTAGTCAGACGAGGTGATACATGCCTTCTGTCCCGAAAATAACCATAATGGCTTTATTTCAACAAAAGTAGTGGCGCCATCTGTTAACGGGAAACTGATTTACGAAATGCCAAATTTCTAAATAATCTCTAAAAATTTCATGACTTAGGTATTCTATATTAGAACCCAATAGTGATGTCAAAAAAGTAACTATTCGGTACATTAGCATTCGCTACAGGAGCGGATCGGAAGTAACGATTACCTATTTGAGAATGAACTTTCGTATTTGATTACTTTTGTATACATCGTTACGTTCGTAACACAATCAAAATATCAATAAAAAACAATTAAAATAATCGAAGTAAGCAAAGTAACGAATACATTCAACGATTACTCAATGTTTTAGTAATGAATAGTAACGAATACTTAAAGGCACCGAAAATTGACATCTCTAGAACCCAAGACATTGTGATGTGAGTCATCCGTCTATACGTCAGGCGAAGACCGATAGCGCCGATAGCGTCATCATTCTCACGGGCGTTCTAGAGCCTGGAATAACACCAGATAGAGTCCAGAATAATCTCCAAGGTGCAAGCTGGACTATATATATATACCGCTCGGAAGGCTAGGGATGTATTCAACCAGCGACCGTCGCGTTAGAACAAAAGGTGAAATAGAATATTGGATACTTAAATATTGTGAAATAAATACTGTTGTTATTGTTATTGGTTATTAAGTGTTTTTTAAGGTATTTTTATCATTAATATAGTGTGTTTTTAATTAACGTTAGTTTTATTTATAGATAAATATTTTATTCGTTTATTTCGTTTTATTTAAACGAACCTTAAAAGACAAATTCATCACAATATGTATCAATGCGTTCAATTGACACGATAACCAAAGAAAATGTGCGTGATTTCTTGAAAACTCCGAAAAGATTTTCAGTAAGATTTATGAAATTGGATCTTGGAATACACTCGATAATAATTCCTCACATTTGAACCCAACAAATTAGTCTTCATACGCTAAATTAATTAATTTATTCAACATCGATTGACGGATGACCAAAAATTATACCGCATTTGGTATTGCAAAGAGATCATTAGGGAGGTTTGAACACCTAGAAAACAATAATAACTGGCGATAAGATGTGGTGTTTCAATACATTTTAGAAACAATCAAAAAGTCAAAGTGCTAAATAGTGATCGTCATATAAAGAGACTCCAAGAAAATATCGCTTGCAAAAGTCAAAAATTACTGCTTTTTAAAGCTGAATATCATTGCAGCTTGTAGTAGCCGTTGGCAGTGAATGTCGAGAAGCAGGCAATTAGCATTTATTGCACGAATATGGATCTTCTCACCATTCATAAATCGTTGTCAATAAATGACTTTTTGTTTAAAAAAAAGGTTATGCTTCCAAATCCTTCGTAATCGCCAGGTCTGGCTGTGTGCAATTGATAAACCGTTTTTAATCAAATAAAAACATTCAAACCGTCAACGACGTTAAATCTCTAAACCATTGCAATCAGCGACATAAAAACTAAAATTTATTAACTATTTTTGAAGCCATTCCGGTTATTTTGGAGGCGAAGGACCTAAAAGAGATTGAAAATATATAAGAAGAAAGTACAATTTAAGAAATTCGCTACGAGGTACTTTCTTCATATTCCCGGACTAGCAATGAAAACAAAGCAGCAACAAAAAATTATTTAAATGACATTTCAATAACACCATTAAATACATTGTAAAAGCGTTCTTTTTTTTGGAGAAAAGGATTGCCAACAGCTGCTATAAGTTTATGATCGTTCCTAAATTAGGTTTCCGTAAGTGTTCCGTAAATTTGGTAAAAATAGTCGCAGACTTCTGGATATCTGGATTGTAAGATGGGTATTTAATTTATTCGAAACCAATTTGTACGTTGGTCTATTGTCATAAAACATCTTGTGTTGTGTCAATTTTCTGCATAGTGTCACGTGCCATCTTAACATAATCTTTGAGGTTATGCATTAAGCTTACATAATACTTTCCTGTTGCTACAGTATCCTTATTCATATAATCAATTAGCAAGATTATCCTCAAAAATGATTAGAATGATGAATGTGCATTTCGTCTTCAGTGACTAGTCGGATGTTAATTAAATCGGATGCGTTTGAATAAAGCCCGAAAAGTAGTTCACATGTCTATATTCTAAATGCAATGATCAAAATCCCTCTAATGGTCAAAATCCCTCTAATGGTCAAAATCCCTCTAATGGTCAAAATTCCTCTAATGGTCAAAATCCCTCTATTGGTCAAAATCCCTAATGGTAAAAATCCCTAATGGTCGAAATCCCTCTAATGGCCAGTGACTAGTCGGATGTTAATTAAATCGGATGCGTTTAAATAAAGCCCGAAAAGTAGTTCACATGTCTATATTCTAAATGCATTTAGATTGGTGAAAACATTCATTTAAACCGTGGTTGCTGAAATTCTTACGTAGCTACTAATTGCTGCTTTTTTTAGTATTGCATGCCCTATTACCAAATACTTTTTATTAACACTGAAGTTATCAACCAGGCGACCTGGACACGAATTATTTATCCACTAATTCTAGACCATGTTTAAATTATTTTAATTATTGATTAAATTGTTTCGAGCACTCACAAATAATCAATTTTGAAGGGCAACTGGTCCCATATACAGTCATTATTTCTTCAAAAAATTTGATAAAAACACAATAATAATGTGCGACAAGACTGGTGGAGTGAATACTTATGTATTGCCTATGTATGTACTCGTATTTCAACACAGACACGCCTGGCGCCTCTTGTACTGGAGGGGTATCGTTTACCTCCCCGCCGTTCTTCCACCATTAAGGTATAACAAAGTAATTTGAAACAAACATGAGTAGGTAAAACCTCACCATTTTTTTATAAACCAAAAACTTTTTAATAATATAAAATATTATTAAAAATGGAGTGTGGACGCACCAGGTTTAGTTTTTTGCACTTGTTAAGGTTCTTCTACACTCTGTCTTAATTAACCTCTGTAATATAGCAAGGTTGTTGTTGTTGTGAACGTATCACTCCCGTGGTGAAGCACTGACGATTCTTTACAAATGAAACAGACATGCAATATACATATCTGTAACTGTACACATGGACAATACACCTCGTATTTTCAGCATTTACTTCTGCTTAAGACACGTGTTTCTGCCATCTATAGGCGTCATCAGTCAAGCTAGTGAAGCAATGTAATACAAAATAATACAAATCTGTTAAAAAACAGATTTGTATCTGTATATGTTTTTTAACAGATTTGTATTATTTTGTATTACATTGCTTCACTAGCTTGACTGATGACGCCTATAGATGGCAGAAACACGTGTCTTAAGCGGAAGTAAATGTTGAAAATACGAGGTGTATTGTCCATGTATACAGTTACAGATATGTATATTGCATGTCTGTTTCATTTGTAACAAATGCGTTATACGTGCATAACGTATTGATATACTTCAACCTTTTTGTATAAGTACAGACGATTCTGTAGTAAGGTGAAACACGTTTCTGCGTCTCTGGAGAAATACTTTCACAAATATGGAACTCGCATTGGGTTCTCCGCACCCGATTTTTAATAATATTTTATATTACTAAAAATGTTTTTGTAATATTAAAATATTTTTCTCCTTAATGAGTTCTAACCAATATAAATTTATGTGTTATATAACGATGAAGTCGTACCAACGTTATTCTCTCCCTTTATGATCCCCGCAGATTCAACATTATAAACTTGATCGTCGCTTTTATCGTCAGTTTCATGTTCCCCATAAAGTGATTTAATTTCCTGCCGTATAAGATTCCTCTCTTGTTTCATGTTCTAATAAAAAGAAAACGAACAATCGATTATTAAAGTAGGAATAAGTAATTTTAGCGATATGCGTAACGTCTAATGACGCAAAATACCTGCAATCTCTTTACATTTTCGGCAACTTTTCCATCGTCCTCCTCAATAGAACTGATAAGTTTATTTACTTCCATTTCGTAACTTGATGTGCTACTTTTTTCGTCGATTTCGTCCGTGCTTTTGCGCGCGGTAGAAAGCAGATTTCCTTTCAGAAGTCTCAACTGTTCTGCCATATCTAAGTAAAATTCGTTCACTTCCAACATCAAATGTCGTGTGCTCTTATTTTCACCTGGCGATAATAAGAATAAAGAAGCTATGAGAGATTCTGTGAACGGGAATATTCAGCAAAAAAATATTCATTAAATTAGAATGAATTTCGAACTTCCGATCTCTCGTTTACAACTCACGTGCAATAATATCGAAATTATATATTCCCACCGCTTAGAAACACTCTAAATTATATTAGACAATATATGTACGAGCCCTCTTTCAATGAAGTTGAGCCTATAAAACCCAAAACATGAAAATTTTTCATGAAGAGAAAACCGTTTATATGTACCTAGAGGTATTTTTTTTTATATTCTCTTTATTTATATCTTTAGGCTCAAATTGATTGTTTAGCGCATAATATGAGTTTAACAAATACTTAACTAAAACCGCTTAAACGTGCAGGTCAGTTTTCAAAACCAAGTGTGCTTTTTTGAGGCGAATTATAGTATTTTACGATTTATTAGTTGTAAGTAAGCTAACAGTTATATTTTGCAGATTATTTGACCATTCTTAATTGTAAAATGTCTCGGGGCAAGACGGTTTCTGCAGAAAGAAGAAAAGTGATAATTCACTTGTATTCAAAAAGAAAATTTGCCGTTCAAATCGCAGAAGATCTTAATTTATCACGATACATAGTATGAAATGCTATTAAACTTTACAAAATTACTGGTTCTGTGGTCCAAAGACGCAGAAATGAAAATAAGCAACGTTACTATTCCGATATGAACTTAAGAACTTTAAAAATAGGTATTAATCATTCAAAATCGTCGCGGTCATTATGGAGAGTTAAACGTTCTATGGAGTGAAAATTTTCTAATTCATAGGCAACGGTAAGCCTTTACTTTACAAAGAAACCAAAAAATCTTATCTCAAAATCAGTGGGACTTAGGTAATTCTGTCGAGAGATGAGGTGAGGTTTGAGGTTTGAACTGATGATAGTTAAGGTAGAGTCATAAGAATTTAACAGGAAATCTTTCACAATATCTGCTCCCCCAAAAAATTTAAGCTAACAGCGATAAATATATAATAAAACCACTAATAGAAGAAATAAATTTGAATAAAGTTGAATATATTTTTAAACAAAACAAAAAACAAAATGGTATAAGTACAGCTACAAAACCAAAAATTAAATTTCCGGAAACGATATTTCTAACAGTCCAAATCTTTCGTTAGTCGAAACCTTGTGAAGTGAAACCTATGCTCACAGTCTGTAAGAACCATTCCAGAGATATATGCTTGCCCTCAACTTGAGACAATTCCACATCTGATGAATCCTAGTTAACATTATATCAAGATGTAATAAGTCGAAAAGGTGACGTAACTCAATGATAGACCTATCCTTAATTTATCAGTTCCCGTATTATTTATAAAATAGCATTTACTTCCATGCATTCACTTTCATTCTAAAAGAAACATTTGCTCATGAAAACTATTTTTGTCAGTTGTTCCAACTTCTGCATATCCCAATTTGTAAAAATTTAACTCATAAAATGAAACTCCATCGAGACTCCACAACCATCGCCAAACACAGACTTCCACGCCTGAAGAACGTTACATAACGCGAACGGAGGAACTTTATATAGTCCATTTTGCCCTGTTCCCAACTAATCAAACCATTAACTGAGTTTTATTGTCAATAATTGGCAGCCTTCAACAAACTTTAAAACGAAAGGAACCCTTAATTGTTAATTGGAAGGATGGAAATCTTCGACGTGATAATGTCCGGCAATATGCATCACGAATAGAGAACACAATCCCGAGCATGCTTTTCAATCCCGGGATTACGGGATTTTTGAAGCGTAATCCTGGGATCCCGGGATTAGACTATGTGGTTTCTAATTGGGCTCAAATGAAAAAAAAACTTAAGCAATTTCTTAAAAATTGTTTATTATTGTTGCACAACACAATATACTAAAATAAGGAACAAAAAAGACAATACAGAATTTCGAAAATACAATCGCAGATATATCAAAGCATCCAATGTTTGACTTCCAAGTTTGCTTCGTAGATAATTGCCAACATAAGCAGCAGCTGAAAACGCTCGCTCAGGTTCTACACTGGTTGAAGGAATAGACAATAGATATTTATATTCTAATTCTAAGTGATATCCACGAACTCCTCCATTTTCGAACAGGCTCATTTCGCGTCGAATACTATTTATCAACCCCTATTCATTTGGTACTTCAGGATCTGGGGATTCCATGCTCTTATTAATTTCCAGTGTAACTTTTCCTTTAGTGTCAATTGGGGTTGGGAGGTTTGTTGCCTTGGCTCATCATCTGTTTGTGATCCTGACCTTTCTTCCTCTTCCGTGGCATCTCGACTATTTAGTCTTTTAACAATACTCTTTATTTGCGCCCTCACTAAAGCCTGTGTAGGAACAGGAAATAAGTCAAGCCATTCCAAATCCGATAATAACTGATTTTTATCATATTTTCGTGGATTTTGTAAATAATTCAACACATCAGTTAAATCATCATTTCGTCGTTGCTTTATACGTTCCACTAAGGATGTTTTCATTTTATTGGCGAGTGCTGAGTTTATGCTAGACAATTGTTTTATAAGAAATTTCAAAGCGGCATCAGCAGCATCTCGTTGACAGATTGCTTCCACTGTTAATTTAATTGGGGTCAGCACATCAACAATTTTATTTATTACCAAGTCAAAATCAGCATCTTCTAAACAGATTGGATGATTGAGATCTATAAGAGCTTTTTGAATGCAAGTTTTTAAAAGAGAAAATCGTTCCAGCATGGTTAAAAGACTATTCTACCTGGTTTTACAGTCCAAAAGAAGTGACAGTTCTTTTTCATGCTCACTCTTCACATATTTTTGAAGTACTGTTTCATTTTTCAATGATGATCTTTTGAAATACATTACAACTTTGTGGATTTTCTTTATCAACTCATTAATGTTTTCATCTTTCGTTAACTCTGGTATGTGTTTCCGCGCAATTTCAATTTTGTGACATTAAGATTAAACCTGATTCTGGACAGTCTAAGTCTTCTAAATTGTCATCATCATCGCTATCGTTCATATAATCAGCAGTCACAGCTGGTTCATTTATAGTATCATCTGTGTCTGAGGTAGGGCTGTCTTGCTTGTCTTGAAAATAATTCTTTATTTTATAAAGCACATCACAGACGGCCAAATTGATACCATGTACGAGACACAATTGTTGTTTAGTGTAAACAAGCTGTCTCACCTTTATCATAACGTTCGCTCCATCGGTAACACGACAGCCACGACATCAGTTTCCAAGGAAATATCAAATTTACTTAGACGCTCTTTCAATATACGAAGACAATTTTCACCTGTCATACTTCCATGAATAGGAAAGAATCCTAAGCTCCAAATTTTTTTATATGAATGAACGTTGACAGCCATGTATCGTTTATTGGACGTTGATGTCCACTCGTCAAAAGATAGATTGAATCATTCACCTGCACTTTTCGAATGTTTTAATTCTGCAGTTACTTGCTTTCTGATTTTTTCACTGCAAGTTATAACACGCTTTCGAATTGTGACGACTGATTTTGGTAAATCCGTGTATTTCGCTAAGAGCAATTTTCTCAAATCGTCTGAAGTTATGAATACGCTGAATGGAAATCCATCTATTGCAATAATTCTTGCCAAAACATCATACAGGCTATTGTCGGCACTTTTAGTAAAATAATCTTCTAACTTTCGTTTAGCTGGCGGCGGTGCTGTGTTCAGATTTTCAGAATCTTGACTTGTTGAAGTTGTTAAACGATTAAAGTCAGCTAAAATCTTAATGTTATGTTTTGATGACAAATGTGTATGTAATCCCTTAGTCGATCCACCCAAAGTCTTGAGAATGGCAGGGCATCGCTTACATTTAGCACTATTCCCGTCTTTCGCAACTAAAAATTAGCTCCACGCTGACGACGTATCACTGTTTTTTTTATGTTGAACAAAGTCTCCCGACGTTTAAAATAACTTTTTCAGATAATTGACTTTTAAATTTAAATGACGTAATCTGCGTAATCTTATCGCTGGTAGAATAATAAATGAAAAAAGTAAATCCTAATAAGCGTATTTATACTTTCGTACAGGGAATCCTCGACGGGGAATCCCTCCCAACAATATTATGATATATCATATGAAAGGTGATCGGGTGATTCCCCTGTTGGCCCATTGGGGAATTACTTTAACATTATTGTATTGAAGTATGGGGGCGGGCGGGAAAGTCCCTTCTAAGTTACATATTATTTGGGCTGTGCCTGTGTAGTTCTATTATCGTACGGCGTATCTAAGATTGATTTTTTTGTGTTTATGTAATAAGTGCCCTTAATATAATCTAGGTAAGATCATTGTCAAGGCGTAACGGAATGCAAACTGGCAATCCCAAAAATCCCGAGATTAGCCAAGTACAGTCCCGGCATTTACGGGATCAAAACCCGGTCGAGATCCCAAGATCCCGGGATTCGAAATCCTAGGATTGTATTGTGTAATCACGGATCACTGCAAAAAAATTTTAACTAGTTAGGATAGAAAAACTTTTTCAACACCTTGAACACTCACCTGAATTACCTCTTCTGACTATCACTCGTTTTGTTCCTCTTAGAATTTTATGGCAGTAAAGAGATTTGATAATTCTTGATAATAATCAAAATCTCCAGAGTTTTGTAAAAGCGAAATTAAAATGCTATCGAAGCGTTGGGCAGAAGTAATAAAGTAATGACTACAAGGATTATTTAGCGCCATCTTTTGGAAAAACTTAGTATTATTTTCTGCCATATTTTCTTTTAAGATGGCAGATAAAGTTTAGTTCATTTCTGACATTTTATTTAGATGCTACAGCAGTTTGAATAAACTGTCTAAATGGAAAAATCCCAAAATGCATGATGTATACCTAACAAATTTTGACTGACAATTCTTCTAAAGCTGTAATTTGTGGTTGAATCGCGTAATTTATGTTCTGAAATGAGCATAAAAAAATTGACATCAAGTAGATAGCCTAGCGATGTGAGCGAATCGACTGAACGCGTACAAGCTAAATCTGAGGCACAACAGTAAAGTGTATCGTGTTATCATTTCCTTCTAATTATGACAACTTAGTTGTCGAAATACGTCCATGAGATACGAATATTAATGTGGTAAGGTGTTTTTAAACGTTTTTTAAAGTTTTTAAATGGCTTGTCAAAAAATTAAGCAAAACGGTGTCAAAATCTCAATATGTTTATATTATACCTTCTAAATAACATCTCGGTTCATCATAAGCTTTTAGACTTTCCTTAAGTGACTTCTCTAAACTACGTTTTTGACGTCCAATAGTAACGTAGTGAATATCATATTCGCTGTTATCAGAATTCTTAATATTTTCCTTTTGTTCGATAATCGCACTGTTTGCACGTTCTCTCTTTAACAATCCTTCAAACTGCGCATCTATACACGGTAATTTAAATGCGGTACCTTGAACTTTCGATTTAACACATTCATTCGGAACCGTACATCTTTTTGGAGATATTTTGTCATTAATGCATATATTTGGTAAGAAATTAACGGTTTCAAATGGTGCCGACTTTGTGTGCTTCTCCTTGGATAATTTTTCAGCATATTTTTTATCCTTTTCGAGGTTATTCTCACTGTTTCTGGTCCGAAATCTTAAATTATTTGCCTCATGATTTTCCATTATATTATGTATTTGATATGTTGTTGAAGGATATACATATATGGAATTGTCAAGATATTCAGCAAATAAAATGTTTTAGTAGTCATTTATCACTAGATCGTAACTGTCAAATATAAATAGATTTTTAATAAGCCAAGTATTATTTATGCTATCTTCAACAATTTATTTATATCATTTAATTTTAATCCTATTTCAATTCTACATTCATATCTTTGAAGTAAATAATTGGCCAATAAAATCTAGTATTGAAACTTTGGGAAATATTTAATTGTTTGATACAGTAAGAATTTCGTGCAATTTCTTAATGTTGAGCATGCGCATTATAAGTTAATTCAAATTTTTGAAAGCTTCAATGGAGGAAGTTTGAAGAAATATAAGATCAATAAGTCGAATTTTTATTAGAAGACGAATTACCATAAGGGAGAAACGAAGGAAATTTTAATCATAAACAACCAATACTTTTAAACACATTCTATACTATATATTTTAATGTCTAATAAAGTTTCTAGGGATAATACTAAAGTTAATATGAAGACAAGAAATCAATCTGTTGAAATCAACAAGTATGTGGTAATATATTAAACTTGTGAAAAATTAATTAATGTGAACCTCACATTTAATTAAAGTTACAGAAAATACTGTGATCGTTGTTTTAATTCATAGATGTCACTACATTCCAAGAAATTCGAATTTTTTTAGAAAATCGCGGTAAATAACAAACACTAACAAAAAGAGTACATAACCATTAAAACAAGTATTTTTGGATATTTCCAAATTTATCTTTAAAATACAAAATACTTAATTATACCATTGCCTTAGTATTACTTTTTTGATAAATATAAATAATGATGAAGAAAACTCAACACACTGCAATTGTTAAAACCATTAAAGCATATCGTGGTTTACCTAAGAATTGTTATATTCTTTTGCAACAAAAGTTTAAAGAGTAAGTGAAAAAAATATGTTAAGAAATTATTGGCAAACAAAACTTATTGTAGTGTTGATGAGGGAACTTTATTTAGTATATATTCACATGAATATCAACGTCAAATGAAGTGCAACCATGTCAAAACGCCCAATGTAATTAAGAGATATTTTGATATATACATGGAAGCGTTAAATAAAGGAGAAGATCCTGGAATTATATTGAGAATTGCAGTTGATGCAAATATATCACCGTGTCTTATAGCAAAGTTAATTTTACATAAATATTATGAAACTAAAGAAAAAGATAATGAAAATGTTAATGTGAACAAATACCTAAGAGATACTAGCTTAATTGATAATATTGATTTGGCATATGAAGTATTTTTGGTATGATGCTAATGGAAAATTTTAATTTTGATAAACTTACTTATTCAATTTTAGTGTACTTTGTACGATGATCAGTATAGTCCAGCAGTTGAAACTATGAAAAGGTAAATTTTTTAGAAATAATTTACATTGAACTTGTTGAATATGTAAACTATAATTTTGTTTGGCAGCTCTATTGGCCAACAATACGAAATTTTATTACATAAACATATGTCAAATTTGAATTTGGCATTTCGAGATGAAGAATACCTTCGAAAATTTGGTTTCGACAAAACACCTGATTTTAAATTAGAGGTGCCAATTGCCATAGATAATTTTATTATTCACTGGATTGAAAGCAAAGCTCTCTTTGGTGATGAGGAGGTCCATAAAGATTATATAAAACACCAATACTCCAGTTACTGGAATCGGTAAAATAATTACATATAGTATGTAAATTTTTTAAATATCATCTGTTTTCACAGATTTGGACCAGGTTTGGTGATTTATTGGTTTGGCTTCATTGAAACGATAATTCAACCTTCAGAGAAAAGATTTATTATAAGAGAAGATTTTCCGACAAATTTTGTTTCCATTAAACAAAGTATTTAATTTTTTCGAATGATATTTCGAAGACAATTCAGTCATTTTGGTTTTAAAAATATGTTTTAGGAAATTGAATTTAAAAGATCAGAATATTTTAAACAACATCAATATTATGTTAGACAATATTATGTTAGACATTCACAATATAATTAAATTAGGCAATTTATATAACTTTTATAGGCTTGACTGATTATTGATGTACATGCCCAGTATGTATTGCTTATAGTTTTAATATACTTATCTGTGATTAGGATTACAAATGAATTATTTTTGCACTTGTAAAAATGTTTTGTTAAAAAATATATATGTTGAGATATAAAAAAATTAAAATGTGTATATAACTGAAAATACATCAAATATTTTATTCATTATAGATTAAATTAGGTTCTCAAAATTCGTATGTAGAATCCTAAATATTGTGGTAAAAATTATTTAATTTTTACTATCACATAAGTAGTAATTAAAAAATAAATTCAAATTAATTCATTCGAAATATTCTAATATACACTATAATTTTGTAATTTGTATCAATATTTTTGGTATATATCCTGGCTTTCATTAGATATAGTACGTTATAAAAAGTGTTGATAATTAAATTTAATTAGATTTTTTTAGTAATTTTCTTCAAACTAGCATAGGAATCTAATAATTGACTTATTTACAGAATTAATTATACTTGCGTACCTATCTATAAGATGGCGCTACAATATGAATTTTCCCCTATTTTTCAAGAGTACTTCACTTTTGCATTGTGATGAACAGTGATTGATAAAAGTCACGGAAAAAAGAATAAATGTAACCTCAATGTATATAACCTATAAATTCAGTTCAAAAATAGAAATTATTTTTATATTATAATTTTACCCTTTCTCGAATGTATTTTCGCAACGTATAAAACAGAAGTATTTAATTCAAATAGTTTTAGATCAGATTTTATATGCGATATTTTTAGTTGCAGTTTGTAAATAGTTGGTGTATTTCGCAAAGAGAAAAATGATTAACATTAAAAAGACTTTAAAAGATGCTAGAGAAGCACTAAATATCAAAGATTATCAGACTGCATTGAAACTATGTAAGGTACAGAATATTTCATGTCTACAATACTATTGAAATTTAATTTTGAGGATCGTTCATGAATTTTCCCTTTACCTTCTTTGTAGACAATATTAAAGGAAGAAAAAGAAAATTATATGGCATTGGTCTTCATGGGCATTGCTTTACAAGAAATTGGTTCAGATGATCAAGCTCCTGCAGCATTTAAAAAAGCAATACAGTTAAATTCAACAAATATACTTGCATGGAATGGTTTAGCAAATTATTACGAAAGAAACAATTCACCAAACTCAAAGAATGAACTTTTTCAAATATATATAACTCTTTTAGAATTAGATAGGTAGGTATAGCAAACACCAATTAAGTTGGCGTGAGGAGGAGTAAGTTCGCGCAGAATTAAAAGTAGTGGGGAGATTTGTATTTGGTTTTACATCAAATGTCAGATAATTCTAACCTCTGAGCGTGTTTCCCACTTTATGATCTCCAAGCAAAGACATTATGTTCCGTCAAATGTCAATGACAAATGTATTCTGACATTACTTGAGTAGTGGGGGTGGACGTTTTTAAAAACGACTTCTGCGCACCCCCTCCTCGCGCCAACTTAATTGGCGCTTGCTATAATTATTTTGTATAAATTTACTACGATAAATTTATCTGTAAATATTATAGTAATATGAAAAAAGTAATTCAATATATAGAGAAAATAACTGAGTTAGGTGAAGTTGTTGACAAAAAGAAATTTTTATCTGTAATAAAAGATTTATTAAAAAAAGAGGAAACGGAAAGCATAAAAAATTCTATAAGATTTAACGCTAGCAATTTCCTTATTACTTTTGAAGAGTTAGATAAAGATCTTCTTGAAATGGTAAATTATTGCAACATCTATTATGTATTTTTTAAATATCGTGGTTTATTTAGCATGCAGAAATATTGGAAAACTTGGTGGATAATTCAAACACAGTTTCTAGCAAACATTACGCTAATTATTTAAAAACTCTTTATAATTTAGATGATTATGAAAAGCTATTAGAGTCGGCAGAGAAAATGAGAAAATTGTATGAGAATGACTTAAATCCTTTAGAATGGATTTGCAAAGTATATATTAAATTATATATTGACAATAATGATTTGGAAAAATTGTTTTTTGAAAGAGCAGAAGATGCTTCAGTAATTTTACTGAAAGAAAATATTAATTCAATAATGGGACTTTTAACAAAAAGTATTTTACTTTATAGAATCAATAATGCATTTGAAGCAAAAGAATTGTTGACAAAAGGTACGTAATAGAATTTTCTAATGAAAAGAGTCACAGTAAAGCATGCATTGAATTTTTCGTAATATGTCTGTTAGAATCACAAAAGTTCTTAATAAAACTATACATTACAAATTTTTGAACTTCATATTATGATATATGTGGGTTAGCGTATGTGTATAAATACAATATTTACAGGAATTATAATTTCAGTTAAACAAATTTTTAGTGGTAAATCTGAAACACGGACATTTGTATGCATGGTTATTATTATCTATGTGTGAAAGCCAGTTAAGTTTATATGAAGAAGCATTGATATCATTAACAAGAGCCAATGAATTATATAAATCCACCAATTCCTCCAATCTTGGTATTAAAAGCCGGATTGATATGTTGCTTCCTGATCTCTTATCCAGGAGTACTCTAGCTAGTAACTGGGAAAAAGTAGTTGAAATGTGTTCAAATGTAAGTTATAGTATTTCAGAAATGTAATAACGCTATTACTACATTTTATAGGTGGAAGAAGTCAAAGAAAGTGATTACGTATTAATTCCTTTGATTCGTTCTTATATTAATTTGAAAAATATTAAGGAATCTGAAAATTGCTTGTCTATATTAGCACGAAAAGGACAACAAGATTCGGAATTCCTCCTACTAAAAGCACATTTTCTAAGAATGCAGGGTAATTTAAAAGATGCTTTAGCATTGTTAGTTGAGAACAACAAGGAAAATGCAACATTTTGGCTTGAAATTGGATCACTTTATTGGGAATTGGAATTATTTGATAAATCTTTGATGCCATTTCTAAAAGTTACTCATTCAATTAGTTAATTATTTGCATAATGATTGACGTTTTTAGGCTACCAAATTGGATCCCAACTCATACTTGTGCTTTCGAAGTTTGGGACAATATTATCATAGATTTAATGACTTGGACAAAGCCAGAAGATGTTACGAAAAAGCTTTTAAGTTAAACAGTAAATGTCTTGAAATCGGTCTTGAATTAAGTAAAGTATATATGAAGCAAAAGAAATGGGTAGGTACACTTGCATATCTTCTTTCCTTCATATTATATTGAACCTAGGGATTTTATAATAAATTATTGGAGAAAAGATACATTGTAAGATGTAGCATCTGAGTTTAGTGCAAATTACTTAAGATTTGTAGTTTTTATATTTTATGCGCTAATTAGTAATTTAAGATTTATACACTTTCATTTAAAAAAAGCAAATGAACGGTTTTTATAGTTTTTGTGTGTGTATGTGTGACAATTTTGCTTGAGACCCATCAGCAAATAATAAGTCCTTATAATGTATCATAAGTGCATTTCAGCATTCACTACTGAGAAGAAAGATGATCATCAGAGTTTTTTAAAACGTTGCATAACTAACAATAAATAAATATAGTATTGCAAAGTCCTCTAGGTTGACTCATTAACATCGAGACATCGAGACCCTTTGAAGTAGCTATGTTTTTATTTTGTAAAATGCACAGTCTACAAGTCTTAGGTTGCTAAGATTTGTAGGCTTACTATTTTTCGGAACAGGAGTAATAATCATATTTTTAATTTAATTTGAAGTATAAGTTTATGATAATCAAACCAATATGTAGACATGTGTGTAACAGTTATAATATCCAATATTTTAGGATGCAAACATAATTATGTTGCAAAATCTAACCGATGGCAAAGCTACTGGCAATAATTCATGGGCTTTAATTCAACTTGGACTGAGTTATTACGACCGCGGCGATTATAACAAAGCTATAGACAGTTTTAGATTAGTTATAAGAATAAATAGTGAAAACAGGTATAATTTTCACATCAATAAATTGGAAAACTAATTTGAGTTTTTCAGCTTTTGTTGGGAAAGTTTGGGCGACGCTTACATGGCGCGAGGATCTTACACTTCATCTTTGAAATCGTTTCAAAAAGCCGTCGAAATAAATCCAAATTCTCTGTACGCGCGATTGCAGATTGCCACTGTTAACCAGGTACGTTTCGTTTATCTATGTGAATATTTGTTTTGTTTAAAAATTTTCAAAAATTTCAGACGTTAGGGCATTTGGCCGAAGCTAGAAGTGATTTCGAAGCTATAATAAAAGGGATGCGAGCTTGTGTACCAGCGTTGAAAGGCTTAGCAGTAACATGTTTATGTCAAGCTAAGGAATATCAAAGGAATCAATTGTGGGGCTTAGCTCGCGACTGCGCTCAATGTGCGATTGAAACATTGACCAAGTAAGGAATATTTTTCATTTTGTATAGGTTGGTATTAGAAAACAGTATACGTGTTTTGAACTTTTTAATTCGTCATTAAAAACCTGATACAGTAAAATAATTTAGACAGCTTGTCATTGCAATCGAAGGCTCTGAGGTAGCCACGACATTCAGATTGACAGTTATTAAGCTTTAAACCATTCTACTGTTGGTTTAAAGCGCTGTATTCGTTGCTATACGTTCCACAAATACATCCTGCTCGTTGTACACTATTAATTTCAATTGCAAAAGACAAGACGTTTTCCTTTATTATAGTTTATAAGTTAATCACATTTTTATTTGTTAACAGAGCCATTGAATGTAGCAGTAATATATCCTGTTTATGGAGACTGACTGGCGACGCTTGTTATCTAGCAGCCAACTTACCAGAAAGATACTGTTGTATGTACGTGTTATCAGCTTTGGCGGAAGGCAAAGACGTCTCTGGTAGCCAAATTTTAGAACACAGCGAATTATTTATTCTTGCAGAAAGGTAATTGCTCTCATATATTAAAGTAGTGAAAGCCTTGTACCAAACGAATAGCTATACCGGCTTATATTTCCGGGCTATCTGTAGCGTCCTAACAATAATGTAAATTATTTAAAATAATAAATAATGTAATGGTGATGTGCATCAAAAGCCCAGGACGGGTTTAGTATGGTGAACTAAATGTACTACAAGTTATTGGATAAAAGAAAACATAACAACATTGTGCTTGATGTTCATTTAATATTCACAAGAAAGGAATTGTGATTTGAAATATATTCAAGAGATTAAATAGAAGCAATATATACAAACGTCGACGAATAAGTATTTAAAAAATCACAACGAAATGTAAGTTAAATTAATGTGGTGAATTGATAGTGGTAAATGTAATTAGGATATTATGTGTATCGAACAATATCGTTGCGAGTATGTCGCGATCGGACATGTGGTAGGAAACAAAAGAATCGTCGTACGGCTCTTCACCGGTGTTTGCTTGAGCAGCACGTATCGAGAGATGTGTTCCTTGTGAAAATCAGGAACAAAGAAGCGATGTTTACCTTGTGGCAGTTGGAGACGAAGAAGGGCGTTTTGTGTAATAGAAAACTCGTGGTTGAAAAAGGGTCGTTTTATGATTAAGTTTTAAGGGCAAACCAACGATGCCTAGAGAATTAAAAATTAATTAAAGACGCGAGTAAAAGAGTTTCGATGTCGATGAAATTAATATCATTAGAATATTCCTTGTGAAAAATGCTTTCAAATGATATCAGACATGATATGATTTAGATGAAGTTTAGAACAGTCCTTTAAATATGGCTGTAATTATGCCAACATTAATACGGCGTCGGTATAATTTCGACTTGTAGAAAAGATTATAAATTATATTATTATAATTATAAATAAATACACTAATTAAGGAATAATTAGAAGAGAGATTAATAACTAAAATTAAAACGAAATGTATATAGTAGAAATGAACCGAAGTTTCAATTAGTTGACCGTTCGGTCGCAGCGCAAGTAGATATTTTTCGGAGGGCTGTCGTTTATGACTAGTATGGTTAGAAGTTTTAATATTTTAAATTCGATATACAAGTGTCCCGTATCGTTATGTTTAAATTTTAATAGTGTAAAGTAGATTTCAAGTAACAAAAACGCAAAAGTTGTACATCCATTTTTATTTGTTTCAAAGTTACAGATCTATGAATTTAATTGTCCGATCATGAAAAAAATGTAATTCTAAAGTCAATAAAAACTGATTTTATCCAAAAAAATTCAATGAATAATATTTTCGAAATGTCCACCTCCTTGTTGAATGCAGGCTTGTGCCCGTAAGCCAACAGAAGAAGTACTTATCCGAATTTCATACTTGTTTTGTCGGATTTGCTCGGCAGCCAGGTGAATACGATCTAACAACTCTTCTCTTGTGTTCGAAACTTGCGCATAGACTAAATTTTTCATGTACCCCCATAAATAAAAGTCAAGAGGATTAAGATCGGGTGATCTAGGTGGGCATGTAACAGAACCACCTCGACCAATCCATCTTGGATAATTGACGTTAACCCAATTTCGCACAGCAATTCCGAAATGTGGTGGTGCCCCATCCATGCGAAACCACATGTCTCTCGAACATTTAGGGGGATATCCTCTAAAAGACCTGGGAGTTCGTCAATAAGAAATTGAAGGTAATTGTCCGCATTTAACCTCCCATTTAACCGCCCAAACGTTTAATAGAAAATTTATGTTGAAATTTAGATGGGCGTATAGCTTTGGGATTTTCTGATGACCACCTGTGCAGGTTTCTCAGATTTGTAACACCACTTCTCGTGAACGTAGATTCATCTGTCCAGAGGACTGTTCTGCAGAAATTAAAATGAAGCGGTGACTGTCTTAATATCCAGGTAGAATAAACTAGACGAGCATAGTGGTCTGCCTCAAGCAAACCGTGTCCCCTGCGATAGTGATATGGATATAAGCCCTCACGTTTTAAAATTCGCCAAACTGTCGTTCGTGGCACTCCTAGTTGTCTAGCGATTCGACGTACACTGAGAGTTGGATCCTTTGCAACAATAGCTACTGCTTCTTCCTCTAAGTCTGCTGGCAAATTTACTCCTCGGTCGAAAAGATAATCACGCAGTCCGCATTCCCGAAATTATCTGTGTTCTTTCAGAAACGTTCTGTAATGAGTAATGCGCCTATCGGGAAACCGATGTCGGTATTCAATAACTGCTTGACGTGCACTGCCGTTACAGTAGTCATACACAAAATGCATGTCCGCATACTCTTAGAAGAAAATCGGTAAGGCATTTTGAATAAAGAAAACGTGTCCACTCACTAATAAGCTGTTGTATGAACTGAAACGTAATGTAATCCTTTATTAAAAAATGCAACGTTAACAGTCATCTGAACATGTGTTTATTGTATGATATTCGTGGTTCAGCACTTACAAAATAAGTAAGAACCTTCTTTATCATAAATCAATTTCCAGTACTCTTTTTTGTAGAGCTCCAAGAAATTACGTATGCACTACGACACGTGTTTATTTATTTTAGGATAACATTTTATTATGCGACGTTAACAATCACAGACCTGTTATTAAGTCGTATAACTTTTTTTAAATAGAATCAGTTTTTATTGACTTTAGGATTACATTTTTTTTCATGATCTGACAATCACATTCGTAGATCTGTTACTTTAAAACAAATAAAAATGGATATACAAGTTTTGCCTTTTTGTTACTTGAAATGAAGTCTACTTTACACTCCTAAAATTTGAACATAACGATACGGGACACTTGTATTTGTGAAAAATAAAATTTAAAGATAGGATTACAAACATTCTTGGTATAACTTAGTGTAACAGTACCAATAACTTGAACGTTTATGAAACTCAAATGTCTCCTGAATTTATTTCAATTAGTGGCTGGTTTAACAGAATTTCATTATGTAATTTTAATCTCGTATAATGCCGGTTAGCCTGTAATTAGGTGTTGTTATTAAATAATAAAAATTTTCCTTTCTTATCGTTTGAACCCTATGGAAGTAACACTATATGTAGTAATGCTCTTGTCCTGTTCACCATAATAAAACTGAAAATATTCATTTTTGTCAAGGGCTCAGGATACGCCATTAAACCCGCATTGGACATGGACATACCTATATTGCTTGGTTGATTTATTTTGTTATAATATGATATAGGTAATTTAAGATTTTCGTTGGTTTTTAGGTGTTACTGTAAGGCTATGAGTTTAATAGACGATGCGAATAATACATCGATATGGTACGACTTGGCAAGATGTTATTTATCCCACGCACGTAGCATATCCAATGATTTGTCTGTGGATTTGTGTCAGAAAGCGTTCGCAGCTGTTCATCATTGTGTTATCAATGACTTGGCCAATTGGGAATATTGGAATTTACTTGGAGTTGTAGCATTCTTTAAAGGTAATTTAATTAAAATTTATTTTTCACTTGTCGAACGTGCTAAAGAACGAAGTAGACGTCCTATTTCAGTTATTGATTGTAAAATATTTGTCTTTCTGGGTCCTTTTTAAATGAAACTAACGGTAATTTAAAACGCACACTATATTAACAAATAAACAATAGAACAGTTAAAAACTAATAATTAACAATAAGAGCATTTATTTCACAATAAGTATTAATTTACGTTTATATCACAATATTAGCCCGACGACGATTACTCGTGGAATGAATCGTCTCCCTTCATTTCCAGTTCGTTTATAGGACTGTAGACCTTTGAGAATATCCACGGAGTTTCTAGACCTTTCCGGAGACGGGTGGTATGTTCGGCGCATGACTCATATCATAATATTTGGTAAATAACCGTATATGTTTTTATACAGTAAAAAAACTTATCGTCAATGGATCGTGTTTGTTAGACGTACGTCTAACAAACGCAAGTACAGTCACGCTGGCTGATAATTTTTCTATTTGACTCTAATAAGTCAGTATAGAAAGTGAGCATTTTAAAGTTTTATTTATAAAATACGACTCAAGTCTACTCGTTTTTTTATGTTAAATGTAAGGAATGAACTATAAAAACTAATGCGGTACGTGTGATCATACCTTTTAGAACCAAGAAACTTTGCCCTCGCTCAACATGCCTTCATTAAAGCAGTGACTCTAGAGAAAAACAGTGCGGTGGCATGGTGCAACCTGGGCTTTCTCTATTTACACCTACAGGACGATAAGCTGGCCAATAAAGCTTTTGCTCAGGCTCAAAAAATATTTCCAAATTACGTAAACAGTTGGGTTGGCCAAGTACGGTTTCGATACTATCTTTGTGCTTTAATTATAATTTGATTGTTCGTAGGCATTTATTGCGGAGAATTTGAAACCGGACGACGCCATGGATCTATTCCGGCACAGCACACAGTTAGACGTCCACCCACAAAGTGCCATCGGTTATGGATATTGGGTTTGTAAAACGATTTTGGAAGCTCGACCGCATTCTGTTATATATTCCATACACAACATGCATGCCATACCGGTTGCTTGTGATGCTTTGACTTGGTATACAGGTAAGTCTTATCACAATTGATAATAATATTTGTCTCAGAAGAGAAATATTTAAAAAATCTGACAAAAATTGTTTTGTTTATTTAAAATATTCTTCTTAAATAGAAAACAATATACAAGCTGTCCCATTTCGTTATGTTCAAATTTTAGGAGTGTAAAGTAGACTTCATTTCAAGTAACAATTACGCAAAACTTGTATATCCATTTTTATTTGTTTCAAAGTTACCGATCTATGAATGTGATTGTCAGATCATGACAAAAGATGTAATCCTAAAGTCAATACAAACTGATTTTATTTAAAAAAAGTTATACGATTCAATAACAGGCTCGTGATTGTTAACGTCGCATAATAAAATGTTATCCTAAAATAAATAAGCACGTGCCGTAGTGCATACAGTAATTTCTAGAGTACTGGAAATTGATTTATGATAAAGAAGGTTCTTACTTATTTTGTAAGTGCTGAACCACGAATATCATACAATAAACACATGTTCAGATGACTGTTAACGTTGCATTTTTTAATAAAGGATTACATTACGTTTCAGTTCATACAACAGCTTATTAGTGAATGGACACGTTTTCTTTATTCAAAATGCCTTACCGATTTTCTTCTCAAGAGTATGCGGACATGCATTTTGTGTATGGCTACTGTAACGGCAATCCACGTCAAGCAGTTATTGAATACCGACATCGGTTTCCCGATAGGATCATTCCTCATTACAGAACGTTTCTGGAAGTACACAGACAATTTCAGGAATGCGGACTGCGTGATTATCTTTTCGACCGAGGAGTAAATTTGCCAGCAGACTTAGAGGAAGAAGCAGTTGCTATTGTTACTAGGGATCCAACTCTCAGTGTACGTCGAATCGCTAGACAAGTAGGAGTGCCACGAACGACAGTTTGGCGAATTTTAAAACGTGAGGGCTTATATCCATATCACTATCGCAGGGGACACGGTTTGCTTGAAGCAGACCACTATGCTCGTCTAGTATATCCTAGATTTACTTATATTTAACAAAAACTGTATCCTCAACAAATAAAAAGGTCAGTTTAGCGCTACAAACATGATATGCACGAAATTTCTGAGCACTCCCATACGAAATCTGAGTGTGTGTTGATAATCTCTTCAAGCTTCTTGAAGGCGAATGCGGCAACACATTTCTAATTTCAACCAGTTTAGCGTCAGTCAAAATGGCCGGTCTCTCGGTTCTCTTGTCTGCAATTGATCCACATTCACGGAAACGGGCGATTAATTTCGTTATTGTTGAATTGTTAGGCACTGCGGCATCTGGATATTTCTCACGAAATTCGTCTGCAACACGTGCACATGAACGACTGGAAAATATTGTTCAATAATGAAAACTCGTTGCTCTTGGGAAAAACAGCATGTTTATGAAACAGAAAACTTCACAATACTAAAGTCGTCATGTGTCAAATTTCCATAACAATGGCGTCTACTTTTGTTGTCGGTAATACCTGTGGTGCTATCTCGTGGCAGCCGATAGAAATAATTCTACGAAACTATTTACAGAAACATTTATCTTTATGTGCGCGACATTTACATTTTTTTTAGGCAACTGTCTCAGTTAGATGTCTAGAGGCGAAGAATCCAAGCATAAGGGAATAAAAAATAACGCTATTGTAGTTTACATTTTCGTCCAGTTTTTAATCTTCCATCGTTACTACATATTCCTTCATATGGTTCTTAATTCAAATAGCATTTATAAATTTTAATTTTTCTTTTTGCCGTTAACATTATTTTTGTAATTTAATCGTTTGCTTATTATAGATTTATTTATGCATCATGATGAAATAAAGGAGTAAATTATAGAATCAATAAGCACACAAGAATTAATTTATTCGCATACATAATACAATAAATATAAATAAATAAATTAAATTACCATTTACACTTCACTACCGAAAAGATTTCGTGCATTCTGAATACATTTTTCCGCAGTCCGAAATCGAGTAAACCGAAGGCTTCGTTCGATACTTCGTAAATCCTGCATCCCTGAAAAAAAGATAACCTTTGCATCTGACTGAACTGTAAAATGTTACTATCTGTGTCACAAGAACGTGTGGACCATTATTTATATGAAGGACTCGATAATGATTAAAGAATTTTGCGATTTTACCGGTACAGGTGATCTCTTGGATACCGTTCAGTAAAAAGTACTTTGTAGTGATGTAGGGGTATTTGATTTTAGAACAGGATTTCCCTGAGAAATCGCCTACACACTCTTGTAACACAGGCTCCATATTGAAGAGCTTACCCGAATATAAAGAGTCCTAGGGCCAGTATTGCGTTGTTTTTGGCCCGAAAATCGGCTTCGCAAACAAATAGTTTCTTACAAGAGTCGCTGTTAATATTCATCGATTTAAAAGCATATTCGGTAAGATCCATTCTGAAAAAAATGGGACCGTATTATGTTATAGAACTCATATTTATAGAGGTTCATTCGAGTAACATTCCATCGGCGTAACATCCCACGAGCGAAGTGCGCTCAATGTTGCCCGGCCACGACTGACAAAACGCCCGTGCAATGTTACTCGAATGAACCCCTCTACTAATATTAACTTTTTATTGGGAACACTTAAAAAATTCAAAATATTTTTAGAACATTTATCAGGTTATGTCAGTCATAAATAATTTTCGTTTTTCTTTTGGGGAAACAAAATGTAATGGTGCGTTTGTTATCCTATTGTCTTATCTCAATCGACAGGTCTGAATTTGGTAACAGTAAATAAGCATCACTCAGTCCTTTACAACGGATGCAACATAGTAACAAGTCTTTTTCACGATAGGGAAATGACCCTCTTCTTAAATTCATCATAACAGGTGAGGAAAAATGAATGACATACCACGTTCAACGCCAAAGACAGGGCTTTGACCATGAAAAATCTCCACAATCAAGCCCAAAAACTGTGCTTTACAAAAGCAAACTATTGTTGTAAGTGGTATGCTCATCGAAGTATTACTTACTTCGAGTTTTGAAACCGTAATGCAACATTTGATGTAGATTTGTACGTCCATCATCTACAGCGTGTTAATGAAAGTTTTATTGAAAAACGGCCTGTACTCGGCAATAGAAAAAAGTGTTGTACTTGATGCAGTCATACTCACTTGTCCTTGCTCTGCTGTAAAATATTTTGATGGGAAAAAATTTCATTAATGACAACCAAGTCGTGGACAACACTTAACTATGCACAGCAAGTCCATAGAATCCATATAAATCAAGCTATAGACGATAAGAAATATTGTACATCCGTTTTCTTAGACGTTAGCCAGGCTTTTGACAAAGTTTGACATACGGATTTACTGTACAAAATCAATCACGTAATTCAAACTTATGAGGTTGTATTTGAGCGACAGAAAATTCAGAAGTAGGGCAAACGAAAAGGTTTCTGGTAACTTTACGGTACAATTTGGCGTTCCACAAGGCGTTACTGGACTACCACTCTACATATTTTTGATAGCGGACCCTCCAGCCACTAGAGAAACAACTGTAGGTTCGCTGATAACATTGTAATCCGTGCAAACAATGAAGATCCAGAGAGCTTCAACAATTTTACAGACATATACACAAGATACAATCATAACTACACAAATGGAAAATTAAAATCACTGAGACAAAATCTTTTCAAGTAACTTTCACCATAAGATGAAATAAGGGCCGCCGATAGACTTAAATAATATAGAGGTGTTACAATCTTTAGGTACAATCTGGGAATGTATTTAGACAATAAGCTAACCAGGAAAGAGGGAAGAAAGGCAAGCAAATAGAACTAAAAGTAAAAGACTTGAACTGGCTTATTGGTAGAAAATCCAAATTGACACTAGAGAACAAGCTTCTTATATACAGATGTCCTTGAAATAAATGTATGAAAAATGGAAAGATGCATTTACATAGGTTTTATCTTACGATCCAGTAAATTTTTCAAAAACGTCGATCTCCTCAAAACGTTATATTTTGCCTTTGTTGTGAGTAGGCTTAAGTATGGATCTGTTATTTGGTATCCTTTTTACGACGTACAAAATGTTGCTGTGAAGAAAATTCAGCGTCCTTTTTTGAAATATCCAACTTTTAAGATATCACCCATTTATCCCCCCCGCATGGGGTTCAGTCATTGTTTGATCGTAGGAAGCTGCATAGTGCAAATTTTTGGTATAAACTTATCAGTGGTCGGATTAACTGTTCGGATTTGCTCTCTGGCGTTGACTTTCGTGTTCCACGCATTACTTTCCGTCAATATTTCACATATACACATCGCACTCCCAACGCTAACATCTTTTGGAAAGCTCCATTAACTCACATGCTGCAGAATGCTGAGACAATATTAGTCGACATATTTACTGGGAGCCGGCGCTAAAGATGAAGACCTCAGTTGTTTATTATTATTGTTATTATTGTTATTATTATTTTGTATGTTATTACGTGTTCGCAGAGGCTTAATTAATTTTTCGTAAATTGGAGTTCTTTACAATTTTGTTTATTAATTTTATTACCCTTGTAGATATCATTTTGTTTATGCGCTGTCTTTAACGCCTTACCTCGGTTTCGGTCGAGCGCGTGGATATTTTTCGATTAGATCCTAAGCGGACACCGCATAGAACAGATACTACTACGTTGACTGGATTCTTACCTCTCGTTCACCACGTGACTTTTGTATTTATAAGGGCTTTATTATCGTTTTACCAAGTATCTGTACCGTTATAGTGCCCTCCAGTATTTGAGATTTGTTCAAATTTGTTTGGATAGCCATTTTTTCCTATAAGGAATTTTAAGGTGGCCGGGAAGGTTTTTTTCCACATCCAATTACCGGAGTTTAAGTTTTTTTTGTGTCTTCTAAACCACTAAGTCACATACTTGTGTGTATTTCCGTAATTAATTTATTTCTTTAAACTATCATTCGTTTGGTCTGGTTGAGATCTTATTTGCTTGGGCGTACACAATATGTTAGTCTGGGCTCTGGGACGGGTTGTGTGGAGTCTGGGGTCAGGGATGTTATATGTGGTGTGCCGCAGGGTTCGGTTTTGGGTCCGACGCTTTTTCTCTTATTTATTAACGATCTTGCACTGTTGGACACCAGGGCTCACATTGCATTGTTTGCCGATGATACGTCATTAACTTGGCATGCTGCGGGCCCGCGATCTCTGGAGGGCCTGATGAACAAAGAGATTCCGATTTTTCAGAGTTGGTTTAATGCTAATGGAATTACCCTAAATTTAAGTAAAACACAACTTTTAATTCATAGACACAATTATGTAAGTGTGAATATTGAGATTGGTGGCATCACTTTAGAGCCTGTGAACTCCGTGAAGTTCCTTGGTCTGATTCTGGAGCCAGGCCCTTGTTGGACCGGGCATGTTCGTCGCCTTTCGTGTAGGCTCTCATCTGCTTGTTATGCGATTGGAGTGGTGCGTCGTAGCCTGGGAGAGTCCACGGCTAGGACAGTATATTTTTCATTGTTTGAGTCTCGTCTACGGTATTGTCTAGCATTTTGGGGATTCACGACCGCTGGGAATCTTCTTTCGATTTTTAGGTTGCAGAAGCGGGCGGTGCGGCTCTTGTGCGGGGCGGCAGCGGACGCCCACTGTCGGCCGTTGTTTGCGGATAGTGGAATCATGACGGTTTATTCATTGTTATTATACGAATCATTGTCTATCATTTTTAAAAAGCAAAGTAATATCCAGCATAGGTCTGATATTCATTCGTATGACACACGCGGCAACCAACTTCTGAATTTACCAAAGCCCGCGACAAGAGCGAGTCGCGATTCAATATTTTATATGGGCTTGCAGTATTTCAACGGACTGCTAATGAACATTAGGCAGTCTTCAAGCTTAAAACAGTTCCAGGGGAAATTAAAGGTGCTGCTCCTCGGGCAGGTTTTGTACTCGCTGGATGGGTTCCTTGCGGGTTGACGTTGGAATCCCTTGCTTTTATTTTTAATTTGTTTTTATTTTAATATTGCTTTGATCATGTGTTTTTATTAGGTGACATGTATTTGTTTGTTTTGGCAACTTAATCAATTACTGTTATGTGTTTATACTATAATTGTATGTGTATATTGCTTACTGTCCACGTACTGTATGTGCTTATTGACAATAAATATTCTATTCTATTTGTGTGTACCCTTGAACAGGTGGTTTTTTATGGTACACTGAAGTACCACCAGTTTTTTTTTACGGTCTGCCGAAGATGAATTACGATCTATTTCCCGACGACACCGCTAATTAAGAGCGAGAAACCCACTTCAGGTGTTCGGCGATCAAAGCTAAGAACTTACTGTCTTTATTTTCTTTCTCATGTTTAATTTGGAATTATTAATTACTATTGTTAGTCTTAAAGTTTTAATTAATTCAATTTTAAAAATACCACGTAATTTCTTTTGTAATATAAGTTTAAATTAACTTGAATCATCATAATTATTATTGTTGAACTTAAAGTTATACTTAATTCATTTTTTTTTAATACAAATTTTTCAAGAAATACTTTTACATACCATTGAATACTGAGACTTTTAAAGAAGAAATAATATATATTAAAAAAATATCAGAAAATAATGGATACAATCCCAACATAGTAGACAAAATATTAAATCGGCAAGAACAAAAGAATATTCAGAAAAAATTCTTATATCCGGAAATAAAAGAAAATAAACCCATTTGGCACGCAATTACATATATCCCCCAAATCACAGACAAAGTAAACAAAATATTAAGAAAATTAGATATTCAAATCATATGTAGCAATAAAACAAAATTAGGTACAATGTTAAATAATAACAAAGATAAAATAGAAAATATAGAAAAATCAGGAGTATACAAAATAAAATGTAATGACTGTGAAGCTATATATATAGGGCAAAGTGGAAGATCCATTAAAAAACGCATATCCGAACACGTAAGAGATATAAAGTATAGTAATAAAAACACAGGTTTTTCGACACACTGTATCGAACAAAACCATTTGCCCGACATGAATAGCTCCACCGTGTTACATAACGTAATAAAAAGTAGAAGACTAGATTTATTAGAAATACTAGAAATTAAAAAATCACAAAAACAAAATAGAATAATTACGAATACACAGTTAGAATTTGTTAACACCCCCATAATAGACGTGATTGTAAATATGTCCCAACCAGCACCTTAGCACTAAAAAATAGGTATAAAAGTTAAAAGGACACGTATTGTAAGTTAGTTTTAAGATACTCTTTGACAGTGGCATAACAGCCGAAACATATGTTAGACATAGATCTAATAAAAAATTGTGAAATAGCCAAGTGTGTTTTTATAATAATTTGTTAAATACTTTTAATACGACATTTCTTATAATATACAGTTTATTTGTATTTGTTTATTGTTGTCCTGTAATTGGGCGTGATCTGTTGGACAACAAAAGATATTATTATTATTATAAGACCGCCATTAAACCAATTTGGTTTCACGGTGCTGAAATTTGGTGACGTGCAAATAAATTAAATGTAGCTATTATTCAAATAAGTCAGTCTAAAATACTGAATGTATGTGTCCAATCAACCCTTGCCTTTTGCAACAGTCGACGAGACGTCGCCCAGGAAGAGAGCACTGACGTTCCGGCCCGGAATCCCAGAAGCAAACATTTTATTTAACAATTACGTTGGGAAATTAAGATGTCGATGTATTAGTCGACTTACCTCTTGATGACGTCTTTTACAATATTTATGTTTTCACCCAAAGTGTTCCCAATACTCCTAGCGTAACTGTAATACGAATTCTGTCGGCCTCCGCTCAAGAAATTCGAGTAAACGTTAGAAGGGCGGTACGCTTTCGAACTTTTGTATTCGATGTGATCGTGATGGTCCCCATATCCCGGCGGTGGATGGTCTAAGATTACGTCGTCATGACCGTTTGAATATGGATTAGATACAACAACATCGTCATGATTCCGATAATTGTCTACACAGAAACGAAACGGAATTTAGTTTTATTATTTGACTAATTAATTAGGAAACTAATTATTCGCAGACTTACCTTTATAGAGGGAAGCGTACTTAAATATTGCGAAAGCTTTTCCCGCAAACAAAGCTATGGCTATCAATGTTCCAATTACGACTATTACTTTAACTTTTATGGCAATGAAAGTCAAATAATAAAGAAGTCCACTTCCATCTGCGAAATAAAACATGAGTAATATTACACAATGATTTTAAATTAAAATCGATATTCGTGTGGCTTATACAAGTTGTCCCGTATCGTTATGTTCAAATTTTAGGAGTGTAAATTAGACTTCATTTCAAGTAACAAAAACGCAAAACTTGTATATCCATTTTTATTTGTTTCAAAGTTACAAATCTATGAATGTGATTGTCAGATCATGAAAAAAAATGTAATCCTAAAGTCAATACAAACTGATTTTATTTAAAAAAAGTTATATGATTCAATAACAGGCCTATGATTGTGAACGTCGCATAATAAAATGTTATCATAAAATAAATAAACACGTGTCGTAGTGCATACAGTAATTTCTTGGAGATCTACAAAAATGAGTACTGGAAATTGATTTATGATAAAGAAGGTTCTTACTTATTTCGTAAGTGCTGAACCATGAATATCATACAATAAACAAATGTTCAGATGACTGTTAACGTTACATTTTTTAATAAAGGATTAAATTACGTTTCAGTTCATACAACAGCTTATTAGTGAGTGGATACGTTTTCTTTATTCAAAATGCCTTAGCGATTCTTCGGACATTCATTTTATGTATGGCTACTGTAACGGCAGTACAATACCGACATCGGTTTCCCGATAGGCGCATTACCGACTTAGAGGAAGAAGCAGTAGCTATTGTTACAGGGGATCCAACTCTCAGTGTACGTCGAATCGCTAGACAACTAGGAGTGCCACGAACGACAGTTTGGCGAATTTTAAAACGTGAGGGCTTATATCCATATCACTATCTCAGGGGACACGGTTTGCTTGAGGCAGACCACTATGCTCGTCTAGTTTATTCTACCTGGAGATTAAGACAGTCATGGCTTCATTTTAATTTCTGCAGAACAGTCCTCTGGACAGATGAATATACGTTCACGAGAAGTGGTGTTACAAATCTGAGAAACCTGCACAAGTGGTCATCAGAAAATCCCAAAGCTATACACCCATCTAAATTTCAACATAAATTTTCTATTAACGTTTGGGCGGTCCTAATCGATGACTTGTTGATTGGACCTGTCGTTCTTTCTGGAAGGTTAAATGCGTACAATTACCTTCAATTTCTTAATGATGAACTGCCAGGTCTTTTAGAGGATGTCCCACTGAATATTCGACGAGACATGTGGTTTTACATGGATGGGGTACTACCACATTTCGGAATTGCTGTCCGAAATTTGGTTAACGTCAATTATCCAAGATGGATTGGTCGAGGTGGTCCTGTTGCATGGCCACTTATATCACCCGATCTTAATCTCCTTGACTTTTATTTATGGGGGTACATGAAAAATTTAGTCTACGCGCAAGTTTCGAACACAAGAGAAGAATTGTTGGATTGTATCCACCTGGCTGCCGAGCAAATCCGACAAAACAAGTATGAAATTCGGATAAGTACTTCCGGGCACAAGCCTGCATTCAAGAAGGAGGTGGACATTTCGAAAATATTATTAATTGAACTTTTTTAAATAAAATCAGTGTTTATTGACTTTAGGATTACATTTTTTTTCATGATCTGACAATCACATTCATAGATCTGTAACTTTGAAATAAATAAAAATGGATATACAAGTTTTGCGTTTTTGTTACTTGAAATGAAGTCTACTTTACACTCTAAAAATTTGAACATAACGATACGGGACACTTGTATACTGAAAACTGATACAAAGAATAGTCAAAGTTGATCTTCCACGAATTAAGGAATCAGAAAAAACTGAAAATTTTGTGCTCTATGCTAACGACATGGAATTAGTTTGCACGAATTATTTTGTTTGAAATTGCAAATACATTAGGAGCAAATGAAAACGAAACCCTGGTCGCTACTAATTTCGATAAGAGGAGTTATACTTATTATTAATTGCCATAATTTTCAGAGAAGCATATTAATAATGATAGTACTTACATATCAAGTGAAAAGGTTCGTAAAATTTTTTCCTGGCAATTTCCTGTTCACTGTCCGCAGCACAAAAATTCACCGAAACAACCACTAACAGTACGTATTTCCACATGACCGGGTACTATTTTGGGCAACCACTCTACACACATAGCACAATCGGAGTGATCTTTTTTTAAGGCATTTCGATTTATATCGACAACAGTATAAAAAAAACTTTCTTTGTTTACGGAAATAATTGTCGATCGCACCACTTTTGGTTTCATTCAAAGCTTATAGAAAACACATGGCCTGATTCGGACCTTCCTAAAATAGGTTATAACTTTCCAGACATTTCTATTTGTACACGTAATTTTATATTTAGTTGTAATTTTATCTCCATTATGGCTTTATCGGTACCAGTTAAGAGTGCGAACAGTTCATAATAGATGTTAATTATCGGTTTCCTTGGCGGAGTATAAGTGAAATTTTGTTGATATGTATCAGTAAGTCATACATGCAGCTAAGTATATACAGGATGCAATTTAAGAAAGGAATTTTTAGCTCAAAATTATACTTTTATTTTCCGATTTTTTTGGGGGGTTTTCACCTTAATCTTGAGATTTTTTAATTGCAAAGGAAAAGAACATGATAAATATTTTTACCTCGGAATTTAAGTTACAAAAGTGCGTTTTAACAGGTTCAGCAATCGTGCCTTCATTAAAATTCTTTTTATAGTAGCCTATGACATTGGAAAATATTAATAATATTTTTTAATTAAAATTTTAACAGGTTCGATCATCTTAAAGTTTATTTATTAAAATTTATATTTTCAAATAGAATATTGAATATAATGTTAGAATTAGAATACGAAGACACATTTTTTATTTTTTTTCCCCCCCATTTTGCCTGCGACATTTTGAAAAGCGGCCTCAGATTATTTTACTAGTTCTAGACTTCGGGTTAATGGCAAATTAGATGTCTCCATTTGTGTTATTGTTTTAAAAACAAAGCTGTAATTGGTTTTTATAAACGAAAGTTGTTGTTTTATTTCTTTGTTTTCGAATAATTGCTTAACATCAGTGAGGGATTGGGAAGATTCGTCAGACAATTCTAAAATTAGATCTTTTAGTTGACATAAATTCTCGCAATAAAAAAAGCGGCCTCCAACTAAGTGGCCCATCTTGTAATAACAGGTTGAGGTGGAAGAGGAGTGTTTGGTAGTTTTTCTTTATAGAACTAAACCCTTATAGGCGCTTCAAAGAAAAATTTTTTTCATGTCGGAAATTAAACTATTTACTCTCTCTTCAGTATCCCTATTTAAATCATGAGCAAGACATGTTACATCTATCAAGTTCGGATCAAAGATTTTCAAATTTTGCCCGGTCTTTATCATGTACGGTGCAGCATCTGACAAAATGAGCAAAAAATTATCTTCAGGAACAGGCGTAAGAAGAAACAATGTTGATACAATCTGGCCACTGTGAGTGCATTTGTTTTTTCTAACCCTTTAGAAGCAATGAGGTAAGATTTTGACAGAATCTTGTCGCACCAATCAACAAATGAGCAATACAACGTCCTCTTGAATTGGTGGTTTCATCAATACATATTGCTATGGATTTTTAATTAAAAATAATTTAAATTAAAAATGTTCATATTTTGTGGGATGAGTTGTATATTTTGAAAATGTTTTAAATTTAATGTGTGAGAAAAACTGGTATATCCGAGGTCGCTCTCTTGGAGAGGCCGAGGTAAATTAAAGGAGACGTATTTTATAGTTTGAATAGGAAGGTAGCTTTGGGAGATATAAATATATTTAATTAAGTCGGTTATTTGATTGAGAAGTGATTTCTTGATGTATTAGAGAGTTGTAGAGTTAAATTCTCGTATGATATTTTATGTTTAAATTGAATAACCACCTTTCTTCGTCTCCACATATTTTTTTCTAGTAAGTATATTTAAAATTATAAGACGTTATAGTAAGAAAGCTATTATAAGTATGTTTCTATTGTATCCAAGCTTGTAATTAAGAGATTTAATTATTAGAAATATAGATAATAAAGCTTACTATTAACATTTATTTGTAATTATTATAATTGAAAAGTTTGTTCGACGGAAGTCAGGGTTATTTTTTGTGCGTGTCTGTTTGCACATGCGTAATTTTGTACATGTATCAGAATTTGATTATACAGTGTGGTTCTCTGGGGAGAAATTAATAGTAAACTTGTTTATTTTAGATAAGATTTGTTCGGAGTCATTAAGAGGAAGTTTTCCATTCATTTAGCTGTCAATTTACAATTAATGTTTTTACCTCATGTATTTTTGTATAATACAGCATCTTTATACTCTGTAAAGATAGATTTTTTTGATTTTTTTAAATTTTTGTATTAAATATTCATTTTAATTTTATCCTGCGTTTCATTTAGTTTACTAATGCCAATATTGCTGTGCTAACTTAACTTATATAAGAAAATAAATTTTTGTGAACATTTCACTGGCGCCTAAATTAATTCGCAGACACGACTTTCCTAAGTGGAACCCGAGAAGTTAGAAGTCTCATATTTGAAAATTCCCCGGCTGAGAAACCTAGTTGGGAAAACTAGTTGTGGATGGTGGTGTGCTAAATTTTCAAACCACTACTCATAGCAATATGTAAAAATGTTTGTTCCGAATTTTAGCTTTAATTTCCTCAATTACCTCCGAATACAAGGAACTTACGTCGTTTCTCCGTAGTGTTGTTTTACCTGGGACATTGAATTTGCAATATTTCTAGAGAAAAGAACTGAAGTTTTGATTACGTAGCTTAAACAAGGGAATATTTGACGTCATCATAGCATGACATAGATCTTGGTTAAAGATGGCTTGTTCGTTTAGCTTTTTGGATACTAGCTGGAAACATTGCATTAATGTGGGTTGTGACTAGAGAATACAATCCCGGGCGGGTTTTGATCCCGTAAATCCCGGGACTATACTTGGCTAATCTCGGGATTTTCGGGATTGCCAGTTTGCATTCCGTAATCCGTTGCGCCTTCACAATTACTTTACCTAGATTATATTTATGGCACTTATTACATAAACATAAAAAAATCAACCTTAGATACGCCGTACGATAAAAGAACTACACAGGTACAGCCCAAATAATATGTAACTTAGAAGGGACTTACCCGCCCGGTATACTTCACTACAATACTGTTAAAGTAATTCCCCAACGGGCCAACAGGGGACTCACCCGATCACCTCATATGATATATCATAATATTGTTGCGAGGGATTCCCTGTACGAAAGTATAAATACGCTTATTAGGATTTACTTTTTTCATTTATTATTCTACCAGCTACAAGGTTACGCAGATTACGTCAATTTAAAAATTTAAATTTAAAAGCCATTTAACTGAAAAAATTATTTTAAATAGCGGAAGACTTTGTTCAACATAAAGAAAACAGTGATACGTCGTTAGCGTGGAGTTATTTTTTAGTTGCGAAAGACGGGAATAGTGCTAAATGTAAGCGATGCCCTGCCATTCTCAAGACTTTCGGTGGATCGACTAAGGGATTACATACACATTTGTCATCAAAACATAACATTAAGATTTTAACTGACTTTAATCGTTTACAGCTTCAACAAAGTTCTGAAAATCTAAACACAGCACCGCCGCCAGCTATACGAAAGTTAGAAGATTATTTTACTAAAAGTGCCGACGATAGCCTGGATGATGTTTTGGCAAGAATGATTGCATTAGATGGATTTCCATTCAGTGTATTCATAACTTCAGACGATTTGAGAAGATTGCTCTTAGCGAAATACACGGATTTACCAAAATCAGTCGTCGCTATTCGAAAGCGTGTTATGAATTACAGTGAAAAAATCAGAAAGCAAGTAACTGCAGAATTAAAACATTTGAAAAGTACAGGTGAAAGATTTTCAGTCAATCTTTCGACGAGTGGACATCAACGTTCAATAAACGATACATGGCTGTCAACGTTCATTCATATAAAAAACTTTGGAGCTTAGGACTCGTTCCTATTCATGGAAGTATGACGGCTGAAAATTATCTTCGTATATTGAAAGAGCGTCTAAGTAAATTTGATATTTCCCTGGAAACTGATATCGTGGCTACTGTAACCCATGGACCGAACGTTATGATAAAGGGGGGAAAGCTTGTTTGCTCTGAACAACAACTGCGTCTCGCACATGGTATCAATTTGGCCGTCTGTGATGTGATTTATGAAATAAAGAATTATTTTCAAGACAGGCAAGGCAGCCCTACCTCAGACTCTGATGATACTATAAATGAACCAGCTGTGACTGCTGATTATATGAACGATAGCGATGATGATGACAATTTAAAAGACTTAGACTGTCCAGAATCAGGTTTAATCTTAATGTCACAAAATGAACTTGCGCGAGAACACATACCAGAGTTAACGAAAGATGAAAACATTAATGAGCTGAGAGAAAATCCGCAAAGTTGTAGTGTATTTCAAAAGATCACCTTTGAAAGATGAAACAGTACTTCAAAAATATGTGAAGATTGAACATGAAAAAGAGCTGTCACTTCTTTTGGACTGTAAAACCAGGTGGAATAGTCTTTTAACCATGCTGGAACGATTTTCTCTTTTAAAAACCTGCACTCAAAAAGCTCTTATAGATCTCAATCATCCAATCCGTTTAGAAGATGCTGATTTTGACTTGGTAAATAAAATTGTTGATGTGCTGACCCCAATTAAATTAACAGTAAAAGCAATCTGTCGACGAGATGCTAATTTATGCACAGCTGATGCCGCTTTGAAATTTCTTATAAAACAGTTGTCTAGCAAAAACTCAGCACTCGCCAATAAAATGAAAACATCCTTAGTGGAACGTATAAAACAACGATGAAATGCTGATCTAACTGAAAAGATGATGAAAATCATTTATTATCGGATTTGGAATGGCTTGACTTATTTCCATTTCCTGAACAGGCTTTAGTGAGGGCGCAAATAAAGAGTATTGTTAAAAGACTAAATAGTCAAGATGACACGGAAGAGGAAGAAAGGTCAGGATCACAAACAGATGATGAGCCAAGCCAACAAACCTCCCAACCCCAATTGACGCTAAAGGAAAAGTTACAGCCGGAAATTAATAAGAGCATGGAATCCCCAGATCCTGAAGTACAAAATGAATCGGGGTTGGTAAATAGTATTAAACGCGAAATGAGGCTGTTCGAAAATGGAGGAGTTCGTGGATATCTTGTAGAAAAAAAATCACAACAAAACACCGCAACAATGTTCATATTACACATGTGAGAGTATAAAACGAGACTTTTTATGCCCTGCGCACTCGCGAATTCGTACTCGTTCTTACGCAGTATGCGTGATTGTCACGTATATCTTAACAAATGTAACGGCCAACACTTGCCTGCTTTAGGAATCATCTCCAAAATAGGATTTAATTAGCAGTACTGGTTAAATTAAGTATTGATATTATAAACACTTCTTAATTTTGTTTCTCTTTTTAAATATGTTGTTTAAGTATTATCTTTATGCCGTAAAAGATGCATATTGCAATAAAGAAGATTCTTATAAAATTTATTAAACAGTATTTCATCAGTTTCTGTACGTCAGTACCCGTACGCAAAGCCCGCTATAATTTAAACAATAAATACAATTTTTAGAAAAATACCCTGATGATTCTTGTGCATGGAACATGTTAGGATTACTTAAGGAGAGAATGGGACTTAAAATGGGCGCAGTGCAGGCATTTAGGAGCGCGCTAAGACTGACTGAATCATCGACACGTGATAAAGTTTTTGTGAATTATGGAAGATCGCTGGTGGGAATTGGTAAATATACCCAGGCTGTCGACATATTTCGAAACGTTAAGGAAGCAACGTTTAATAGCGGTAGCGGGTTGGCTTTGGCGTTATTTAAGGGTAAGAGAATTCTTTTTCGCTTCCTACGAATTATTATCAATTCTTGATGATGCAGATAAGCAGTATGAAGAATCTTACGCCTCATATGAAACAGCGTTACATTGGCTGACCGAAGACCAAGGATATCAATCGGAGTTACTCGTTGCTTTAGCTTCTATGGCGTATTTATTCCAAGGTGCAGAGGAAGCCAAAACCTTATTGTTTCAAAGGTACGAAAGGGTAATAAAATTATAATCCGTCTCATAAAAAGTAATTCAGTTTTCAGTTAGAGTCACCGTCCCCTTGGGGTTTATATGCAACTCTCGCATTGGGTTTAGTACATAAGGATATGGAATTGTCGAATTTAGTTTTAAAAGAGCTGAACAAGACCAAAGATGAAGTCAGATGCCTTCCGCATTATTCAGTTTTGTTGTCGTATGTCTATTTACTACAGGTTTGAACTCGTTTCCTTAATTTCGCAATGTAATTAGTTTATTTGCAGGGGGATTCGAAGCGAGCAGTGTGCGAAGTCAGCAAGTTAGTCCATAGGCATCCCAGCCAAGCCTCATTGTGGCTTTCTTTGTCAATACTATTAATTAAGTTGCATGCCAAAAGACCTAGAAGTTATGCGGCCGTCTGGTGCGGAGAAATTGCGATGAGATTAGGCCAAGCCAATATGGATGTGACCAAGGTAATTATTAAAAAGTCAGTGTATCATTCGATGCTTTTCGCGAATTTTTGTAATATATATATATACAAGGTGTGTATAAATTGGCGGACGCACTACACGCGGCGATGTTCTTCGTTAAATTCGGAGTCCAAAATCCTAATACGAAAATGTTGTACCATGCTCCATATCTTTGCACGAGGTTCCTAAAGTTCGGACTTTCAGTCTTGAAATAAGCATTATTACTCGATATTTGTTGACAGAAAGAGCTACAATTTAGAAGAAAGAAGAATTGTTGTTATTATCCTTTCGTTAAAGTTTTCTTTTTGATTTTAAAGTTTGTTTTTAATATTTGCTTATTAACTTATTTTGACGAAAAACACATCTGACAACGTTGTAAAACAATAAGTAGGCAGCCTAATGTTGTTCTAGTCAAATACATTACTACTGTCAAATTTTGACACTTATGTAATCTACCTATTTAATTCGACTTGCTTATTTTTCGTGTTTATTTGTATAATTTTGTTTTTAGTTTTCGTATTTATTTGTATGGTTTTAATCAGTTTTCGATACCACAAAGATTGCAGCTATGTCTACAAACTGATGGATTTCAATTCGAACAATTATGTAGGTAATAATTACATTGATTTCTATCAAGAAGATGTACAAAAATTAGTCAATATTATCATAAATTTTTAAAACTTTGTAATATTTTCGTAATAAATATGTAATCTAAGAAACCAATTTTATTTCGTTTGTTTCTTTTTTAAATTTAAAATGTAAGGTTCACACGACGACGTGTAAAAATGTTCCGAAGATTATAACTAGCACATGCGTGTTCAATGTTGCCAAATGTATGTTTCTTTCAAATTCATTCTGAAGACAAAGGAAGCCTGATACATCGTTTTAGGATTAGGACTTTTAACTCAAAATTTGACCAAGAATGTCGCCACGTGTAGTGGGTCCGCCAATTTATACACACCTTGTATATATAATAATTTTGTAAAAACTTCTGCTGGATAATTACATAAAGTACGGACAAACTTTGACAATTAATAGAAACAACGCTAGATGGCAGTGTCGTAGTCAGTTTTATGATCATGTTTCATGTTTGATATCTATGAACAGGTGGTAGCGTCCTAAAATCGTTTTAGACTCAGACCTTTTTGAGCTTAGTCCATCGAAAAATCCGCGTATAACAATTTATAATGTAATTTTACGTACTTTTCGTTCTAAATACAACACGAAGTATTATATTACAACTTTACAAATTCTATGTTTTTCTAGGTTTTGTGTATTGTTTCCTTGGCATTATTTTTGGTAGATGATCACGACCAAGCTTTGAAAGCCGCCCAGAAAGCGATACATTATTACCCGAATGTGCCGGAATGTTGGGCGGTCTTTGTATCGGCATTGACTATCAAATTACGAAGTAACAAAAACTTTTTGACCACCACCAAACTGTCCGAGAAAATAAATCACATCCGAAACAATTTAAATCCATCTGGTCCCTTGAAAGATTGGCTACAGAGCGTCGAAGGGAACTGTTAGAGTGTTCACGAGGACATTTTATTTATATAATTGCTTTTAAATACCCCTCATTCATTGTATTTATATTCTTTAGACTTTTAAGTAATTATCATCATTATTAGTTGTTAATTTGCGTACTTTTAAAATATTTGCAAACCCTATTAATAAACTACATCATATTGTCTAAATTCCTGTCCATTTTTTTTTTATAAAGAAACTTTGTGTTAAATGACGAATAACACAAGTTTATAGTGTATCTGGAGATTTTAACTAGAAGCACGTGGCAGTGTTTTATAGTTTATTGATTACTAAACCGTTTGTTTCTAACACGTCAAGATTTTTCACAATTATGTAATGAAGTATCACCTATAGTTTCGGCCACGGTTTACAAGCTTTATACCCCTGTATAAAAAATCGTATTAAATATTTTTCCAAAGTACAATAGCTTGTGCATGTTTAAACTTGTCTAAACGTACCATGACTTGTTTGCCAAGCTCACTCAAACATAAGTGTATATACCGTCTGGAAATGCGGTGAGTTAACGGCGGAGACGTGAACGATACCCCACCGGTACACTAAATAAGCAAGAAAGAAGGTGTACAGCACCAGACGCCGGGCGTGTCTGTGCCCAGTCTGATCAGATACTTCGACGATAGATACGATAGAAATATGAGTACATATGCAATACGTACCACACCTACTTCTGACCTATCCCTATTGCGTATCCAATCAAACTATACATTTAATGAACATATTGGGGAATAAAGTTAACTTAGCACATTTCCAGACGGTAAGTGGTACATTCTTTCTGCAGTCATAATACTCTTGCAAACAACATCGTGAGCTCTCAGAAAGTGTATAAACAGTCCGGACATATTTTGTTATACAAGCTGTTTCATAGTTCCGTATTTATTCTCTTACGTCTTTGTCGTTTAAGCTAAATTAATGCGGTTTGTGCAAAATTATATAGAGTACCTTCTGCATCTTATAAAAATATTTTACTTTATACAGATTGGTCCAGAGAAAAGTTATAACAAAGTAATTTGAAACACCTCACCAATTTTGTATAATACAAAGTATTTTTAATATAAAATATTATTAAAAATTGGGTGTGAAGAACACAATACAAGTTCATATATTTGTGAATGTATCCTCTCTAGAGATTCACCTTTCTACGGGATCATCGGTACGCCCCTGCTGGAGAAGAGATGCATTCAACAAAAAATAACGTTGCTATCTCACAGAAATTATTAAGACAGAGCGTGGAAGAATATTCAGCGCTGTCTACATAATAACCGCAGAACTAGCAACGTGTTTCCATAGTCGGTAACAACCATATCTATAGAAAGTGTATTATCGTGTTTTCACTACTTGTCGGACGAACCGATTGCGTATATAACAAAGTAATTTGAAACATACATAGGTAGGTAAAACCTCATCAATTTTGTATACTACAAAAGTATTTTTAATAATATAAAATATTGCTGAAAAATCGAAGACTGTGGCTTTTAAGTGAATAAAAAATTAAAAACCCTTACCACAATAGAATTTAACAATTATATATACGTATTTCGACAACCACGTTGTCATCCTCAGTAGAAAACGCAGTGTAACACTTGAAAACAAAAAACACAACACTCACTGAGCGCTATATTGTACACTGAGTGTTAAGTGTTAAACAAGAAGCCGTACAATATAGCGCTCAGTGAGTGTTGTGTGTTTTTTGTGGTTTCAAGTGGCACACTGCTTTTTCTACTGAGGATGACAACGTGGTTGTCGAAATACGTATATAGAATTGTTAAATTCTATTGTGGTAAGGGTTTTTAACAACTTCATTTAATACATATCGTCGCATTACATCCGTTGTTTCGTCTGCACTTACCCAAAGATAATGACCAGATAAGTTGGTTCGTACTTTTTCAATGGTTCTGAAATAACATTTTGGTAAGATGTATAGTAGATTCAGCTGGTATATGACGATCAGTATATTTTGTTATCTTGAGAACTGGATGGTTAAGCTTTTTGAATGGGATATTGGCCGCCATGACAGTTCTTCGTTAAAAGTGTCAGGTGCAGATGGACTTGTGTGATCTTGATGAGTTTTCGAAGAAACGTGACACTTTTGTGGGCGCCTTAAACTTAATGAACGGGCATTGCAATATATCTCGGGATTATTACGAATATGCAGGTCTCTAATCCATCCTACCATGGTTGCCCTACGTGAATTCTCCATAATTAATGAAAATAAAGAGAAATAGATATACAATATCACAATATAACAGGGATTTTTTCAAATACTAAACGTTGTAACAAAATAACACTGAAAGAAACGAAACCAAAAACAATCCCTTATAGAAGAGAATGGAAAATATACTATCTTAAGAACGATAAATACATATACCTGTATATGCATGCATGTATAACAGCATGTAAACATGAGAATACAATTTGGGAATTTGCGGATATAATTTTTTAAGCGATTATTTCAACGAAGTCTAACGAAATAATATATAAATGTATATTCCGTCTTACATGCCACTGTTGAATTAAATTAACAAAGGAATACACACAATGTGCTATTCATAACGACGGAAATAAAAACATCTGCTTGACGAATGCAATCGAGCAAGCAAATAGTGGGGCTGCTATAACATGCATACTATACCTGATACCGCCACAATATCGACAATTGGTCATTCAATCGCTTCAGTCCGCTCTCTGGTAATAATTAATGGCCTACCATGTTGGAAAATGTAAAGGCCTGTATTAGTAAGAAACTATTACAAAAATTGGACAATAATTTTAACTTTAACAACATTGCCTCAATTACGCATTTATATTATGCCTTGGTACTATGCAACTTGGAGTATGCCTCATTAGTGTGGTTTCCTTATTACACCTATCAACAAATTTCAGTTGAGAGAATCCAGAAGAGATTTCTGAAATACCTCTCCTTCAGAATGACTGGCACTTATCCTAAGCGAGGAACAGACTACAATAGACTTTTGGAGTGCCATAGTATACAATCTCTGTGTTGTCGTCGGGAGATGTATAGTGCTAAATTCTTACTAACTCTTTTATCAAACGAAATTGATTGCCCAACAGTATTATCCTATATCGACCTCAACGTACCCACTTCTAACAGTCACAAATGCACAAATACTTTTAGGTTATCCAGAGCGAAAACGAACGTACTTTTAAAGGCATCGGTGTATATTATGTGTAAGTCTTTTGAAAAAGTTTATAATGATGTTTAAATTAGTTCTTGCTTATTTTTATTTTTACATACACATAAATTGGATTATGTTGTCATATTGGTTACATTTGTTTTCTTTTTTTCTATATATGCATACGATTGATCAATGTTCATTTAATTTGTTTTTTTTTTATATACTTTTAAGTAATATTTTGTAATGTTTTTGTGTAATGTTAAGCTACACCACAAATTATTTAATCCTATATTGTCCTGTTAGTAGCAACCGCTGTTGGACCAATAAAGATTATTATTATTATTAATAATACCTATCATGTAAAACAGACTTTTAATATAATCTACAAAACACACTTTCAATTTTATTTAGGAAATAATTACATTTCGTAACAAATGTTGATATAGCCACCACCTTTTTGAGTACTTTATCGGACCCTAAATTATTGACAAATGTCCAATATTTTATTAAAAAAAAACTTTTATTTCACTTTTCCGATGACTACAGTTTGGAGTAATTTGGTCATTATCAAATTGTTGAAAAACCCAACTTGATCAAAACCAATCACACATTGTAAAAGTGCGGATAAAAGTGATACTGTCGGGAGCAAAAAAAAACGGGACAGTGTCAAAATCGTTATGTCAATTTCCTTTATTTTTTAGCGTTGTAATTTTAACATTTGATTAACTTTCAAACTCTACGTCAAATTATAACGGGTGTTCAGAAACATTCGAAGTCAAGTGGGCTCTGAACAAAAAATCGTATATCTTTACTTAAGTATCTGATAAAGGTAAAGAAAATACACACTTGGTTATTTGTTTCACTGCAATTTTATTTACAAAATACGGACAAATTTGTTTCGAACTTCACAGTTCATTCTCAACTGAACAAGAAAGGTTTACTTAAAATATGAATAGATAATTTGAAAAGTGGGAGTAACACTGTGAAACATAAACGTGAGTTATGTATTATGGGGGTTTTCCTAGTAATTAACGAGAAACAGCCTTAATAATAGGGGAGATTACAAACTCTGTTTGTTCATTTACTATATTTAATGATTTGTTTATTGCTTTAGATATTTCCATTATTTCCAAAAAGTCTAATCGTTTACTTTTATTTGCAGAGTGTAAAATTTCAAAATTATTTATTGATACCCTGTGTTCTTCATTTATACAATGCTCGGATATACCTGAACATTTTTTGGAATATAAAATTGCTTTCCTATGTTCTTCTATTCGTGTGCGAAAACATCTTCCAGTTTGACCTATGTAGAAAGCGTCACAGTCTAAACAATTTAATTTATACACGCCACATTTATCTGCTTTTTGAATTGTATCCTTATTATTTGTCCAAAGTTTACCTAAATTTAATTTATTGACTATTATAGTTTTTATGCCTAAATTAACTAATCTATTATTAATTTTATTCGTGGTCTTTCCTATGTAATTAATTAAACGATAATTACTTGGTTCTAATTGGGGGGCTGCATAAAAGAATTTATTAATCTGTTTATGTTTTTTCTTTGAAATTAATCTATTAATAATATCAGGACTGTATCCGTTGTTTACGGCTAAACATTTCAAGACTGCAACTTCTTTATCAAAATTTGGTTTTGATAGGGGAACGGAGAGTAATCTATGTATGAAACTGTTGAAAGAAGAAAACTTAATGCTATCGGGTTGTTTGCTATCTGCAGATATGAGGGTGTCAGTGTATGTGTGTTTTCTGTAAATACTATAATCTAGTTTGCCATTTGATTTTGTTAATGTAAGGTCCAAAAAATTAACTAATTCTTTTTCTATGGTGAATTGTATTTTTTGATTGATTTCATTTAAACGATTGAAGAATAAGTCTAATTGCCTGTCAGTACCGGTCCACACACATAACACATCATCCACATATCTAAACCAACTGTCCCATGTCATGTTTATTAGCAGAAATATTTATGTCAAAATTTGAAGAAGATTTGTTTTGTTCTAAAATCCCAGTTGTTAATTGTATACACAGTTGGTTTAGATATGTGGATGATGTGTTATGTGTGTGGACCGGTACTGACAGGCAATTAGACTTATTCTTCAATCGTTTAAATGAAATCAATCAAAAAATACAATTCACCATAGAAAAAGAATTAGTTAATTTTTTGGACCTTACATTAACAAAATCAAATGGCAAACTAGATTATAGTATTTACAGAAAACACACATACACTGACACCCTCATATCTGCAGATAGCAAACAACCCGATAGCATTAAGTTTTCTTCTTTCAACAGTTTCATACATAGATTACTCTCCGTTCCCCTATCAAAACCAAATTTTGATAAAGAAGTTGCAGTCTTGAAATGTTTAGCCGTAAACAACGGATACAGTCCTGATATTATTAATAGATTAATTTCAAAGAAAAAACATAAACAGATTAATAAATTCTTTTATGCAGCCCCCCAATTAGAACCAAGTAATTATCGTTTAATTAATTACATAGGAAAGACCACGAATAAAATTAATAATAGATTAGTTAATTTAGGCATAAAAACTATAATAGTCAATAAATTAAATTTAGGTAAACTTTGGACAAATAATAAGGATACAATTCAAAAAGCAGATAAATGTGGCGTGTATAAATTAAATTGTTTAGACTGTGACGCTTTCTACATAGGTCAAACTGGAAGATGTTTTCGCACACGAATAGAAGAACATAGGAAAGCAATTTTATATTCCAAGAAATGTTCAGGTATATCCGAGCATTGTATAAATGAAGAACACAGGGTATCAATAAATAATTTTGAAATTTTACACTCTGCAAATAAAAGTAAACGATTAGACTTTTTGGAAATAATGGAAATATCTAAAGCAATAAACAAATCATTAAATATAGTAAATGAACAAACAGAGTTTGTAATCTCCCCTATTATTAAGGCTGTTTCTCGTTAATTACTAGGAAAACCCCCATAATACATAACTCACGTTTATGTTTCACAGTGTTACTCCCACTTTTCAAATTATCTATTCATATTTTAAGTAAACCTTTCTTGTTCAGTTGAGAATGAACTGTGAAGTTCGAAACAAATTTGTCCGTATTTTGTAAATAAAATTGCAGTGAAACAAATAACCAAGTGTGTATTTTCTTTACCTTTATCATTTAATATGTTTCACCAAGTGCCTAGCGAGACCTCAATCAATTATATTAAGTATCTGATTTGTAATAATTATTAAATGTCAACTGTTGTCTGTCAAAAATTGTCAGAATCTAATATCGAAGATACTAATTTGATAACCTATAAAATTGTATTAAGTAAATGTATCAATCTATCTCAGACATGACTTCATATTTTCAAGGACTACTTTGACTTAGAATGTTTCTGAACACCCGTTATATCATAGTTGATAATTCAAAATTGAAAATGCCGCATCTTTCGAAAACTGATAAAGCTAGACTTGTTACTAGTTTGAAAAATGGGAAATCATTAAGAAGTATATCGGTTCAATTTAATATTGGTAAAAGTTCAGCCGCAAAAATATATAAAAAAATGGAGGGAAGAGGATAATTTAAATCGGAAAATAATTTCCGCACGTAACAAAATTTCGAATACGCAGGAAGACGAAACATTAGTTACTGAGCTTAGGCACAACCCTTTCAAAACATTAAAGGAAGCTATAAGAACAACACAATTTCCTGTCTCATCTTGTAACACAATGGTTACAAGAGAATGAAATTTAAACTTGAGATATCCAGCCCTTCAGTCCTTATCTAAATCTCAATGAAAATGTATGGGGATTAATGAGATAGAGCTTCTACCCAGGAAGAATTTTGGGAGATTGTTCATAATGCTTGGCATCAAATTTCTACAAATTTAGTACAAAATATTGTCGCTTCAATGTCTACAAGATTAGATGCAGTTAATAATAACGGTGGAATGACGAAATACTAATTATTTTAATGTAATAATTATTTTAATTTAATAAATAATCTTTATCGTTTATAGTAATTTTTATGTACATTTATTTTAAAAATGTTTAATAAATGTCAATAAAACACACATTTTTGACAATTCCTGACTTACTATTATGAGTAAAGATAGCCACTTATGTAGTCACAATTTAAACCCACGCAGAAACACTGTCCCGTTTTTTTGGCTCACGACAGTATATATTAACGACGTTGTAGCGTCTTAATTTTATTATCGATGATGTACAAATACACGGCAATTGTTTTCCGTGCATTATATTTTAATTTAGAAATAACATCTCGGGTATCTGTGTCAGTGTTAAAACTGAAATTGGCGATAATTGACCGTCACGAACAAGTTCTTTATAACTACGTACATATTTGACGTTCTCATAAGAAGAGCATATGTACACCAACCGCTTTTATTTTTCATCAAGTATGTGTGTCGGTAAGAGTTTGTTTGTTTTTTATTTCGTCGTTTACAATGTGTTTGCTCAAGATTGCGGCGAGCGAGGCGAGCAAGTAAGTCGATTTTTTTGTTTTTCCTCGTGCAAAAAGTATATTTTTTTTATTTGATTTTTAAGTGCGGCGATACCAAACAATGTTGCGGAGGATGTTGTAGAAATGGTATTTGTACCGACGGTGAGTAACCGGTACTATTTTGGAGATTTTAAAGCGGGTAGATCGTGAAAGCTACCTCCTTAAAGGTTTGATCGTTGTATTTTGCTTTAATCATAATCACGCATCGTTCTATTTGCGAAAAAAAAAACATGCAAGAATGTCGAGATTAATTAATAAATAAGCGATAATTATATGTACCTATATTGTGCATCACTTTGTTGAATATGATTAGGTATGTTACTACCTACTTTTGTATCTATGCGAGTATTGATCAACGAGAAGTATGAAGAGTGATGAGAAAGATTCACGTGTGAATTGATTCACATGTACTGTCGTGAGCAAAAAAATCGAGACAGTGTCAAAATCGTTATGTCTTTCCTTTACTTTTTATCGTTGTAATTTTGACGATAATTGATTAAATCTCAAACTGTACGTCAAATTATCTATCACAATTGCTAAATCAAAATTGAAAATGCCGCATTTTTCGAAAACGTTAAAGTCAGACTTGTTACTAGTTTGGAAAATGGGAAATCATTAAGAACTGTATCGGTTAAATTTAATATTGGTAAAAGTTCAGACGCAAGAATATATAAAAAATGGAGGGAAGAAGATAATTTAAATCGAAAAATAGGTTCCGGACGTAACAAAATTTCAAATCCGCAGGAAGACGAAGCAGTAGTTACTGAGATTAGGCACAACCCTTTCAAAACATTTAAGGAAACTAACAAGTGTTCATTTGAAAAGTCAATCTAGTAGCATGTGATTTACTGAGAACATTTTGAAGTATGTCGTAAATTAAAATTTACTACTTAACCTACGAAGTCGTATATTTTGACAGTTTCATACATACAAATAAATAACAAATAATAGGTATTTATTAAAAACTATAACAAATGTTGAAAATGTTGTCCTTCAAGATCAATGCACTTTAAAATCCTCCGTTCAAAATTTCTGATGATATTCTGCAACATTACTGGATTGTTATTAATTTCCATGCATTTCTGTTCGATTCTCTGTAGCATATCATTCAAATTCAATATAGGTGTTCGAAATATGTTATTTTTTAGATAAGGCCACAAAAAGAAGTCGCAAGGTGTTAAATCGCATGAACGTGCAGGCCAGGCAATTTCAGTATTTCGACTAATTATACGCTCATCAAAAAATTCTCTTAAATAATCCAAAGATTCTGCAGTACAGTGACAAGGTGCTCCGTCTTGTTGAAAATATGCATTTTGAAGTTTATCATCATGCAACTGATTGACAAATGGTTGTAAAATTTCCGTACGGTACCTTTGAGCAGTTAACGTTCCCTGAAAAAATATTGGTCCAATGATTCGCCTTTGGCTTATCGCTGCCCAAACACCAATTTTCTCTGGATGTAGCGATTCTTCATTAATTACATGTGGATTTTCACTACTCCAAATTTTAGTATTTTGTGAATTTAGATATCCCGTTTTATAAAAGCATGATTCATCAGTAAAGATGACTCTTTGCGAAAGTTCTCCATTATTGTTCATATTTACAAACCAATTACAAAACTGTAGTCTACGTGGGTAATCAATTTCTAACAATTCTTGTACTGCTGTGACACGGTATGGATAAAGTTGCATATCTTTTTTTAATAACTTGTGAGTTGTACCAACAGAAAGGTTTATTTGTTGACTCAAATGTCGAACAGATGTTTGTGGTTCATTTTCCATTATTTCTTCAACACGATTGACAACTTGAGGTGTACGTTTCTTAACTGCTCCGCTGCCTGATTTTCTTAAGAGACTACCAGTTTCAGAAAAAAGTTTTAAAGTTCTATCCAAAGTATTCTTAAATTGTATATAATCTATTACAAAATGTGGAAACTCAACTTGAAATTCCACCATGCAATCTTGAACTGAATAAACCCATAAACCATCAATTTTATTACCACTTCGAAAATAAGCCTGGACTAAAAAATTTTTATGTTCTAAAGTGAAAGCCATTTTAAAACTGAGAAGCAATTTATTTAAACCAGAATCTATGCACGATTATTTTATGCACTAACTGATATTTGTCTGCCAGATTAGATGCAGTTATAAATAATAACGGTGGAATGGCGAAATACTAATTATTTTAATTATATTCTTTCTCTATTGTTTTTAGAAATTTTTATTTATATATATTTAAAAAGTGCTTAATAAATGTCAATAAGACACACATTTTTGACAATTCCTGACTTACTATGATGAGTAAAGAAAGCCACTTAAGTAGTCACAATTTAAACCCACGCAGAAACAGTGTCCCGTTTTTTTTGCTCACGAGAGTTAATGGTAGGTATTTACACAATTAACAATATTTCGAATAGATTTTGTTTGTAGGAATTGTTTTTTTTAATTAAACAGTATAATGTGTCATTGGGAGTTAAAAGTTTTTTTTAATAAAAACTTTTGTTAATTTGAAGGATTTTTATAATAATGAATATTTTATTCATCATGTAAAGATGTAATTATATAGAATAAATTCAAAATATTTCACTAAAATTCTCTCCGTAAGCGAGAAAAAAAATGACGAAGATATTTAAAATATTTTTGTCACGCCACTGTGCGACCGACTATATCATAAATACTATCGGAGACGATATCTTAAAGCTAGCGGTCAATAACAAAAAAAAAGTTTTGTTATGGTCGATCTCTTTTAACAGCTGACTTTTCACGAACACTGCTTCAGAAAAACCGGACATGTCTTATATAGTTATTTTAATAATAAATGCGGGAAGATAGCGATTCCGAAACGAAAGCAAGAGTTACCGAAACGAGAGTTTTGGTATCTGCATGAGTCTCGGAATTGGTTTCCCGCAAATGTTATGAATAACGTTTTTCCTACAATCGTTTAGAATCGTCATACTTGAATGTTTTGTTAAGTTTTTTCAAGATTTGATTTGGCTTTTTTCAACGTGAGAATCAAGTCACCCACCTAGAAAAACTGAATGCACTGCAATTGCCGCAGCCATCTTAATCATTGGCCCCTTCAGACTTCCCAAAACTTATTCCCAAAGCTCGGACAATCTTGGCAATATTTTGACAAACTTGATGCTGATGATTATATATAAACCTGGTATAATGGTTGAATGAGAATATGTTTAAAATATTTAAAAAATCGCTAATTCGTGTTTCATAGATATCAAAAATCTTTGGTGTTGATCGAGAAATCTTTTGATGTTAGTTCGACTGTAAATTTTAAATTTACTGAACGTAAAAAAATAAGGTTTAATTTTTTTTTCTGATTAATTATGAAAAAAATATCAGTTTCAAATAGTATCAAACTTATACTTACATTTTTGCAGCTACAATGACGGACTGCATATCCGTTGAGGATATTTGTGAAGAGAATTATTGTCCACCAGGATATGACTGTCGAATATATCAGCCATCAAATTGCCAAGGTTGTGAAACACAAAGGCATTGTGTAACCAGTGAAGAGAAATAATAAATACTCCAGTAAATTATGGAATTTATTTTCAAGTAATTAATAGATACAAAACTTAAAATACTAATACAAATCTTGTCTATTTTATAATTAGAACTTAATTTAAGAAATATTTTAAGTGTACAATACTAATTTAATATATTTCTTTAAATATAAGTGGTTTAGTTATTACTGTTTTCTTGGAAGGCAATATGTGACCCTCTATTTTCAAAAAACTGGAAATATTTCATTAATTCCCATTTTGAAAAATTACGTCATACCTAATTCAAATAGTAGTAGCAGTAGTCTCGTTTACGCTTATCTGTTATTATTCGACCATTCATATAAAATTGTAGCATTTTTAAACGGCGAACCTAGAAGTTATGGTAAGTATTAATTCATTACATAACCTAGAAATGGACTTAATTAGTGTACTGGTATGTTACTAAAACAAATAGTAATAAATATGGTTTAAGTATAAGTAACATGACAAAAATAATATGTATGTTTTAGAAGGTAAACTGGTGGACCAAAAAACTGTTCGACTCATTTTTTTTTGCAATGTAAAAGGGGTTATCGATCTCTCAAAAATAGCATATGAATTGTTATGGGTTATTTAGAGCTGAGGATGTTTGCGGTATAACCATGGTTATATCATATAACCATAGTAATTTACTATGGTTACATGATATAACCATGGTTATACCGCAAACATCCTCAGCTGTTATAATTGTTATAAATAATAGTATGTAAAAAGCGTTCAAATAAGCTTTGCCTCTAGTAGGCCATTCCTTTAAAAACGTATGATTATTAATAATTTAAATTTGCATTAGTTGTCAATTAGACAGATGCATAGTTGACAAAAATTGCTTTGTAATTTAAAATTGATTTAACATGGTTTTTACTATACAACACAAATCATTCATGCTAGAATCTTATTTTCGAAACGGACGTAAGATTGACGGACAATGGCAGTATTCTCTTCAAGATTGTTTAGAAGAATTTAGAAATGAGTTCCCTAACGTCATCTTTGATTATGACAGTTTTCGGCACACAGTGACACATTCCGTTATGGTTTTCAGAGAAACAGGGAGTGTTAAACAGAAAGAAGGCGCAGGTCGGGCGAAAAAGCGTACAGAAGAGCTAGTTAATAATGTAAGAGAAATTATAAATAATGCACCAAGAACATCCGTACGAGCATTATCACAACAAGTGGGTGTGTCAATTGGCACATGTCATACAATTTTGAAAATGGACTTGCATTTATTTCCATATCACATGACCTGTTATCAAGAAATCAAGGAAATCGACTATCCCAGAAGAATAACGTTTAGTCAGTGGTTCTTAAATAATTTTGATAATGACCTTCTTGACAAAACCTTTTTTTCTGATGAGTTATGGTTTTATCTGAATGGATATGTGAATTCACAAAATATGAGGATGTGGACTAATGAGAAACCACATAATTTTTTTGTTGAAACCGCACTTCATCCGCAGAAAATTGGTGTATGGTGTGCGATTAGTCGAAGGAGAATTATTGGCCCTATTTTTTTTAACGGAACCTTAACAGGAGAAAGGTATCGACAAGAAATTATTATGCCATTTATCGAACAGCTTGACGACGAAGAAATAACACAGGGTTACTTTCAACAAGACGGAGCTAGAGCACACACAGCAGGTGAAACAATTAATATTCTGCAGCAATTTTTTCAAAATCGGTTGATAAGTTTAAACACTGAACATGAATTTCCACCAAGATCTTGTGACATTACCCCATGTGATTTCTTTTTATGGCCATTCTTAAAGAACTCAATTTATCAAGTACAGATACCTGATCTTGCAGGCCTTCAAATCAGAATTGCTGAAAGAATTAATGGAATTGACAATGCGATACTACAAAACACTTTTTCCTCCATTAGAAGAAGATGTGAGAAATGTTTCGAACAAGGTGGTGGACACTTTGAACAATTTTTATAAAATTTTGCTTGTTTGTTGGAAATAAACATATTTCATTCACTTAAAAATGTTCGTTTTATTATTTTGACATTTGTCATTTCAATCAAATATCTCATCTCATAACCAACAAAATTCCTATTAAAATTAGTAACAAGCTAAGACATAATCATAATTTCCAAGGGCTACTTTGAGGTAAAATTTATTTGAATTCTTTGTATATTGTTTACAGAATAAGAAAAGCCTAACATTCCTGGACGACTGTGAAGATTGCTAAGTCGAGGCGCAAGCCGAGACTTAGCAACACAGAGTCCAGGAATGTGGCTTTTCCTACGAGGTAAACATACTATTTTTCCGCAAATCGTTTAAAATTCGACAGATATTAATTAATTTTGAAAAAATCGCGAATAATTTTATTCACAAATAAATGGTGTTTTGAAATTCGTAATATAATTGGTTGCGTTACTATGGAAACGTATTAATGTTGAATTGTCAAACTTGACGCATATAAATTTAACTGCTGGTGTTTTCGATAGCAAAACAGTGTAAAATGATAAATAGTGATGAATTTTCCATATCTGGGACTCCTCCAGAGCTGGTTGAGGTAGTGAATACTGCTTCATTTGAATTATTGCCAAAGAAATCAAGAGAAAAGTACGAATATGTATAAGAAAAAGTCAACATTTCCTAACAGTTAGGAAATGTTGACTTTTTCTTTAAGAAATTTTGTCAGGAATGTCAAAATTTCCTAACGATTTGCGGAAAAATATTTAAATACAGATAATATACATTACATTGACATTTTGCATCTCAATAACCTTCAAAACTGATTCACAACGTGTTAATTTTGTTAAAATGTTGTCAAACGTCAAAATGAGTCGGACAGTTTTTTGTCCGCCAGTTTACCACAAAAAATCGCCGCTATTTTGCATTCAAATATAATGAATAATGACGTAAATTCAAAGCTTGGTAAAATATTAAATATTCTATCCAAGACGTATAGCTCCGAGCAATAAATTTTGGTCGTCAATGTCGTTCTTTGACAAAATGTAAGTTGCTGTATTGTGAAACGGTCGTAATGGTAATAACCTATAATTAATCTGTAACATGTTAATAAAATTTACGGAACCTTTTGCAGGTCCTAGAGGAGTTGGTACCGTAACTTTACAGAGTTTAGTGTCTATTAAGCAACTTTGTTAAAATTGGATATTGAGACTATATTAAAAATAATTTTCCGACGACCACAATGTAAAAAGAACAAATTCGCATGATTTACTGAAAATTGCAAATTGCATTGTATCCCCAAAACTGTGTTGAAAAGTTATCTTGTAACTAAAACTGTGCTGAAAAGTTCAAGAGGGCCAATTAGAATCGTCGCAGAACCGTGTGCAAAGTAACAGACGTGCCAACCTACTAATCATAAAATAACAAATAGGAAACTGTCAAATGAATGACTCTCAAATGTCAAATTGTTGTTATGAAATACATCATATATCATTATTTTGTGAATCATTCTTTTATTTTCATTGAAATTAATTCTTGTCACTAAGCGGTCGTCGGAAAAGTATAGTGTACAACACCTACTGAAAATATTTCACACTCGCATAATTAAATCACTCGCCTACAGCTCGTGACTCAAACTTCATGCTCGTGTGAAATATCCTATTTTCAGCACTAGTTGTACAATATACAAAGAATTCAAATAAATTTTACCTCAAAGTAGCCCTTGGAAATTATGATTATGTCTTAGCTTGTTACTAATTTTAATAGGAATTTTGTTGGTTATGAGATGAGATATTTGATTGAAATGACAAATGTCAAAATAATAAAACGAACATTTTTAAGTGAATGAAATATGTTTATTTCCAACAAACAAGCAAAATTTTATAAAAATTGTTCAAAGTGTCCACCACCTTGTTCGAAACATTTCTCACATCTTCTTCTAATGGAGGAAAAAGTGTTTTGTAGTATCGCATTGTCAATTCCATTAATTCTTTCAGCAATTCTGATTTGAAGGCCTGCAAGATCAGGTATCTGTACTTGATAAATTGAGTTCTTTAAGAATGGCCATAAAAAGAAATCACATGGGGTAATGTCACAAGATCTTGGTGGAAATTCATGTTCAGTGTTTAAACTTATCAACCGATTTTGAAAAAATTGCTGCAGAATATTAATTGTTTCACCTGCTGTGTGTGCTCTAGCTCCGTCTTGTTGAAAGTAACCCTGTGTTATTTCTTCGTCGTCAAGCTGTTCGATAAATGGCATAATAATTTCTTGTCGATACCTTTCTCCTGTTAAGGTTCCGTTAAAAAAAATAGGGCCAATAATTCTCCTTCGACTAAATTCTAAATTCTTCTAAACAATCTTGAAGAGAATACTGGCATTGTCCGTCAATCTTACGTCCGTTTCGAAAATAAGATTCTAGCATGAATGATTTGTGTTGTATAGTAAAAACCATGTTAAATCAATTTTAAATTACAAAGCAATTTTTGTCAACTATGAATCTGTCTAATTGACAACTAATGCAAATTTAAATTATTAATAATCATACGTTTTTAAAGGAATGGCCTACTAGAGGCAAAGCTTATTTGAACGCTTTTTACTATTAAAAAATAAGACTTTGACAAAATGCAAATTTATATTGACATTTCATTGACAATAGATATAATCAATCAGGGCAAAAATCTACATTGTGACAGCTTCCTAAAATTTTATAATGACATTGACGACCAAAATTGATTGCTCGCAATTGTACCTAAATCTATTTTAACTATTTATCAGATGACGTTTTATAACTTTCTAATGAAGTTCTAATTAAACTGTGCAGAATTACCTAATAATACCTGTCAAGCAACATAAATATAAAGACTGTCCTGGAACACATTAGAAAGATAATTAAAGGAACTGTCAACAGTCTAGACCTAAATGATCAGACTTAAAGATCTCTCGTCGAAATAAGTATTTCATACAAGACGATGGCAGAAAAATCTGGCGAACTCCAAAGAAGATGAAAGAATTGTACAAGATTAGTATTGACACTTTCAACACAAGTAGTCTTTGCATAAAAAAATATTACGTTGGCTAGTCTAATTGACATATTCATATTAATGACGGGAGTAGTAATAGGTTGCAGTGATGCTCTACCATACTTAAGTAAAGATATACGATTTTTTGTTCAGAGCCCACTTGACTTCGAATGTTTCTGTACACCCGTTATTTTTACGTTACACGTTATCAGCCAATTTGCGAAAACAGAAAAATATTGAAACATAACTGCTCACATTTACTAAATCACTAGACGTATAAACCCGGCAACGTGCTAAAGTCTGCATTTATACTAATTTTAATATAACTGTAAATTTTAAAAAAATGACCCGAACGCCATCTCGCAGAGAAACTAACAGTTTCAAACATGACAACGAATGAAAACATGTCACGAGCAGCAAAACCTAAAACAAGGAGAATAATAGACAAGGAGATAATAGACGTAATTTCAATCAAATTTTTTTATAATGTTAACGGGTAATACTTAGTAATATACAGAAATATTGACTAAAATTGAACGTTATCCACCTGATTCGCACCGAGAAGAAAAGGTATTACAAGTCGCAATATTGTATAAATTATCTTTAAAAAAGGCATTTATACATTAAATACATATATCTGTGGAATCTTAAGTGTTTACTTACCTGGCAACGCTGGAATTGGTGCGATGACATTCGACTCACATGTATTTACTTTATAAGTCTGCAAAAAAATAATTTTCTAATTAGAATTTTCTGTATTTTTTTCGCAAAAAAGAATTTATACCTTGGTTACTGATAATTCTGGCTTATAGTAATCATATAGTTTAACGGTGGAGTTGATAATGTTCTCTACGAAAACATTTTCATTAATATTGAATGGAACACAAACTGGTTCGTTAGACAGTTCAGTAAAGTACAGCACAACTCGATTTTCAAGCTCCTCAAACTTTTTCACTTCTAAAATGTTAAAGATACAAGTTAAATATAGCAAATGTGTGTTGTAAATTTATTTATTTTTTAACTAACTTCCTAACCTTAAGAACTTCTTTGTGTGTGATACGGGATTTTAGCCTACTGTTTCGAGATTTAAAAAAAAATTCAATACGCTTTCTGTCCCGAAAATATAATCAGAATGATTCGATTTTAACGAAACTAGTTACTCCATCTGTTCGTTGTGTGTTGATTTATGAAGCATTAGTATTCCTAGATAGTTCGTTTCATGCGATTTCGCACAATAGAAATCAAGATAGGGTGCATTCAAGTGAAAATCTCTGTTGAAAAATTAATACAGAACAACGAATCTACTTCCTCTGTTAAAAATGGTAGAAATGCTAGGAAAATGCTTTAAATATTTAAAATTGCTTATGGAGATAATTGTTTATCACAAACAAAAGGAAGATGTTAATGATGATAAACGTTCATGTCGATTAGTTGGAACGATTACAGAAGAAAATTTTGAAAATGTACGAAATTTCAAAAGCATTTTTAGTGGAATTCATAAAAATAGAATTTTGAATTGCCCAAAACAATAATTTGCCTCCGAAAGGTAAATTGTGAGTTTGTTTCGCAAGAACTGGTAAAACTTAATTAGGTAGGTAGGTATCGTATTAGTGAAATTCAAAAGAGACGAAAAACCGGTTATAATTTCGTAATACTACGTGGCATTTTCAGGATAATGAAAAACAAGCCGATAAAGTGCTGAATGGCGGTCACTAGTCGAAGAAGAAGAGAAGTCAAAAATCAAAACAACGATTATTGCTTTTTACTGTTTGAAAGTGGTATAGCGTTTAATGCTGATTGTTATCTCGATATATTGAAGTGTGCAGTTCGCCTTGAATATCAAGAAGCAAACAGCAGACAATTATTTCAAGAAAATTGTCAATCTGAGATCATCAAAAATACAAGAGCTTCAATGGGTAGGAGACACGTGGCTAGGATGACAAAGGAATGATTCCCAAACAGAACTATAAACGACAAGATGCAGAGGAGGAGACGAGAGGATGTGACGAGTGAGAATACTAGTTTTTTGTTGGTGTTCATGAACTGGAAGAGGACCACAAAGGACAGAGAGCAATGGAGGCAGAAACTCATGAAAGGCAGGGCTGGAATTGGGCTGCAGTGCCATAGGAGAGAGCGAATGTACATTCTGATCGTCTGTCTTTTTTTTTGTTTCCACATTTCCCCGTGTTTGCCAGATTTCGTTCTGTGAGACTATTTTTATTCAATAAACTGCATTTGGCGATGAAACAAAACCGTTTTGCATCAACAGAAAACATTCAAGAATCGACGATGAGCAGCCTCAAAAGCACTGCAAACAGCGACATTAAGAAAATCATTTAATATAGTTTTTGAACAGGCAACAATGTTCGCAAGATGTTATACTTCTGCCGAAGAAAGATATTCTGAATAAATAAAATGATTTTTGTTATAATTTCTTAATTATTTTGGATTTTTTAAGCCATTTCGTTTATTTTTCGAGCAAAAGGTGTTATATGAGGACGGTCTGATATATTTCCGACCTCAACGTGAAGATGGCAGCACTCGTCAATAAGAGCTGGGGAATGCAGTTGCGCATCTATTCACAGATACTCACCAAAATTTCAGCCATTTTGGACGCGCAGTTGTTGTTTGATAATCGTTTGAGTGAGTCGATGTGAGTGTTTTTGTGAATATGGAAAAAATCGAGTATCGAGCCGTCATTAAATATTTGTTTTTAAAAGGCAATACGCCTACGAAAATTAAGGATGAGTTCGACGCTGTGCACGGGGACTCTGCACCATCATTTACCACGGTGAAATTTTGGCCAGCTGACCCCAGAATGAGCGTTTGGGACGCCCAAAAACTGTAACCACTGACGATAACATCGCTAAAGTTCACCAAATGGTGCTAGACGACGGCCGAGTTAAAGTGAAACAGATAGTCAGATGGCAGAGGTTATGAATATGTCCAAAGAACGTGTCTGTCACATATTGAATTAAGATTTAGGCATGGGAAAGCCGTTCGCGCGCTGGGTGCCGCGCTTGCTAACGTTAGACCAAAAACGTGTTCGAATGAACATTTCACACAATCAGAGGTTCGGCGTCGATTAATTACTGTAGATGAAACTTGGATACACCATCATACTCTCGAAACAAAAATACAGTCAAAACAGTAGGCTGCGAAGGAGGAATCGGCTCCAAAGGAAGCAAAAACTGTTTCTTCGGCTGAGAAAGTGATGACTGTTTTTTGGGATAGTAATAATAATATTGCTCAACAGATTATAGTCCAATTACAGGACATCGCATATTACATGATCATACTTAAAACTAACAAGATATATTGCAAAATACATATTAATATAAAATACTATAGCAAAAATCATACATAGTGAAGGCTGGTGGTACATTCTCTTATTAGCATCGCCAATGAATCAAAATGAATCAAAATGAATATCAAGGGAAGTATTTGATAAAGTATTATAATTGGTACAAATTCTGCAGAGAGGTGATTTAATCATCATATTAGTGTTCGGTTTATTGCAGTAAAACATCGACGTTGATCTGGAACCCAGACGAGGTACAAGAAAGTTTAGTTGTTCTAAGAGTTTTCGCGAGTCCAATCGATGGTTAACAAGGTCATACAAAAATTTCATGCTTGCATGATTACGACGGAGTTCCAGAAAAGTAAGTTTATATAAATTGAGTAACACACTATGACTAAAATTCTGAACATGATACTCAGAATTATCTTTAAAGTATAGATACTTCAAGAAAAGTCTTTGGACTTGTTCAATTATTAATATGACGATTGTAAATTGGTGACCATTTAGTGACGCATACTCCAGCTTAAAGCGCACAAATGAAAAATACAATGGTAGGATATAGCTTGAAGATATAAAGTTATGTGTAGTTCTTACAATGAAGCCCAACATAAGTAAGGACGAAGCAGTCATGGTGTTGATATGTTCAGCAAATGGAAGTTGAGAGTCAAAGATTATGCCCAAGTCTCATAGATTGTGTACGTTGAATAACTGCTTTGTCATAAGTGTAGTCATAAGTAATATTATTAATTTTTCGTTAGAGGCTCATACATCTGCACTTAGTGACGTTCATAGTTAATTTGTTTTTGGAGCACCAGATCTGTACTTCTTCAATCATCGACTTCTTTTTGTTTCCTAATCTCAAAATTGCGCTCGGAGGACAGAGATTTTCGTCAAATTAGGAGGCCATCACCTTGGTAAACAATTATTTTGCAGAGAAAGACGCCGAGTACTATTTGGACGGGTTGAAGAGACGAGAGCATGGCTAGAAGTGTGTAGATTTACAAGGAGACTATGTAGAAAAATAAAAATAAATTTTAGGAAAAAATGTCTTGTATCTTTGTTAGATTAGAAACATTTCAGACCACCCTGGAATAAAACCAATTTGTGATAATAGGTGAGAGAATGAAAATTTAAAAACAAAAAAATATAAACAATTTTTGTGAATCTATCCTTTTTTAAACGTAGATGTGCTTATTGTTATTTTAGTTAACAATAAAAATATTGGGCGAGCACCTATTCGCGAGAATATTTGTTGCTGTTTCAGAAACGCTAGAAAATAATAATTTAAGTGTCATGAATTTGTTCGCATTACATTCAGACTTTATAAAACTATTCTATGTTGGGTTTTTGTTTTAATATTTTAATTGTATTTACTAACTTATATTTTATTTAAAAAAGGTACGTATATACGTATTTCGACAACTAAGTTGTCATCATCAGTAGGTAAAAACTACTAATTAAAAGTCGCACAAGGGGCACAGTAAAGTAAGAAAAACGCTTCCGCACAACTACTATACACTGCATCCCCGTAAAGACTAAATTTAACATGCCAATCCAAACTACGAGACAAACACTTGCCTCTTAAGGAAAAGGTCTAAACATGTGTTAAATTGTCGAACAAAGGAACGGCAGACATTCATCTCTAAGGGAGGCGCCACTAAATTCGATTTTTTAAAAACTATGATGACCCACTATTAAACTTAAATGAAACGCCTTATATTTTCACAAAACAATAGTATATTTAACTATATGTATATTTCATGTGCATTGCACACATCAGTAGTTATTATTTAAACGTATTATTATTTTGGGTAGGGGTGTAAAAATTTTTCAATTACAAATGGTTAAAAAGTATGGTCGTATATTGTAAAAACTGAACTCTATTAATTCTGAGAAGGACAAAATTGGGAAGGGCCGTTACATATGGAAAAACAAGACATCTGACTGTGTTGTGTTATATTAAATAACAATCAAGTAACGTAAAAAGGATCTATGAATTATTAGATATTGTAGGTATATAATTTAAAAGTTAATTATAAATAGGTGACATGTCATTGTTAAGGAGTTATGCACTTTTAATATAATGTATAGAATTCACGGTTGGCTCTAGGTGAAACATGATTAATAATTTACTAAACAAAACACCCGGTACATTTGTTCCACAAAACGCGAAACATTTTACATTTTGTGAAACAAACACACCAAGTGCTTCATCCAGCAAACCATTGTTAAGGAGGTAATTTTTGTATTTTTTTCATGTGTATGGCTTCCCACATGTCTAAATTTCTACTGTTACCCCCCCACCCACTTATGGTAATAAAAATGTGAATAGACAGCTGAACGGTATTGGAGATTTATCGCTATTTAAGGAGGTATGTTTATTTTTCGCGATAAATATACTTTCATAAGCATCAAGTTCGTGGGGTTTATTAATTCCTTTGATCAACTTCAAACCTGTAATCGGTACATTGTGCAGTGTGCTCAAAGCGTGATTTGCGACATTTGATTTATCCGGTCTATTGTATTTGATATCTGATATGTGTTCTTTAAAACGGGTTATTATAGGTCGTTTAGTTTGGCCTATATATTTCAAATTACAATCCGCGCAACTAATTTCATATATCCCTGATTTCGAATTGGAATTAATTCTATCTTTAGTATTCCCTAGCAGACTTTTGATGGTGTTTTCGGACCGAAAGGCTACCTGGAGACCTCTTTCTTTCACAACTTTATTAATGGTTTTCGTGACAGGGTGGTATGGTAGACATATGTACTTTTTCTCTTGGTTACTTTGGGATATCAAACTCGTGGATTCGCGGATGGTATTTTTTATTTTTGTTTTTCTAATTAATTTATTGATTATTTCTATGTCAAAGCCATTGTTTGCCATTGTTACTTTTTAACCATTTGTAATTGAAAAATTTTTACACCCCTACCCAAAATAGATATTTTTACTATACATGTACTCGAAATAATACGTTTAAATAATAACTACTGATGTGTGCAATGCACATGAAATATACATATAGTTAAATATACTATTGTTTTGTGAAAATATAAGGTGTTTCATTTAAGTTTAATAGTGGGTCATCATAGTTTTTAAAAAATCGAATTTAGTGGCGCCTCCCTTAGAGATGAATGTCTGCCGTTCCTTTGTTCGACAATTTAACACATGTTTAGACCTTTTCCTTAAGAGGCAAGTGTTTGTCTCGTAGTTTAGATTGGCATGTTAAATTTAGTCTTTACGGGGATGCAGTGTATAGTAGTTGTGCGGAAGCGTTTTTCTTACTTTACTGTGCCCCTTGTGCGACTTTTAATTAGTAGTTTTTACCTACTGATGATGACAACTTAGTTGTCGAAATACGTATTTAGGATACGACTAATAATTGTGGTAAGGGGTTATATACCTTTTTTAAATTTTTATTAAACCACAGTCTCCATTGAAAGAACTTATATTTTATATGAATATAATGCCAACTTAAAAATGTTTATTCAGAAAGTAACTGTTTAAGGGCCGGTATTATAAACAGCGAATAAATCTCTGGATAACAATTTGACAAATAAATTTATTCAACGAATGAATTGAAATCTGATATTATAAAAAATGCATGCAAGTAAAATAAGTATTTGTGCACTAACTCTGAATAGCCTATATATTTTGCAGTTTAGCGTTTCGATAAACGATGGATCCACTGAATAAAATGAAGAAATACAAAAAATCTTAATTCTTTACTATTTCTTTTTATTTATATTTCTAAAATACAAACCGATAAATCTGGCATTATCAAAATTAAAGTTATCAAACACACAGAAAATATAAACTTTTAAAAATAAGGTTATGCTTATTTGAACACAGTAGTGCCAACAGCTGTTCGCATTTAACCAATGAATAACAGTTAATACCATGATTTTGTATATCTAGGGTGTAAATTAATTGGTAGATTTACTTGCTTACTTTCCTTATTCGCTATTTATAATACTCAATCTATAGAGTAAGTTAAATTTACTTTCTTACTAAATAAAATCTGCAGATTTTATCGTTTTTAATACCGGCTCTAAATATTTAAGCACGCAAATTTATACATTACTTGTATTATCCTTATTCGCTAATTCGAACAACGAATCGCGATCTGGTTCATATCCAGATGGCATCATAATTTCTAGTATTGCCATATTTGAATGTCCCGCTCCCATGTATGCTATACAGGGTGAAATAATCGCAACTGAACATTGATCCACAGTCGATACAGGTTCTACATCGACGGCTAATCTGAACGCTTCACTGCTATTCATGTGGTGAACGTTGTACGACCAGACTGCCTACAAAGTTTTCTCTAATAAACACATAACTTCACGGGAGACACGAAAATGTAACTTACTTGAGTTAAAACGCAACCTTCACCTTGAGCTTTTATTTCCACAGCGGTCCAAACGTCGTTTAGTTCAACCTGTTTCATCTTCAGCCTGTCCCATTTGGTTATCGGAATTGTATTCGTTTCGGATGCTGTAGTAATTGTTGCGTTCAAGTTCGTTTCACCTCTACTCACTAAAATAGCGTAACGATTTAATGCGTCTAAAGCGACAGAAGTATCCTAAAACAAAAATCAAAGGTCGGCTGCTAACACGTGTAAACTTTTAAGAGGATGTAGGTACGGGTAAATAATTATATCACTAATTAACTAGATTTTAGACCGATTTTAACCGTCTTCCGTGTAGTCACAAACTGGGTAAGATCGGTTAAATATTTGCAACATCATGTGTGTTTCCGCAAACCGAGTGATATTAACATTTATTAATATTTCAAACATTATACCTTTGTTAAATGAAGTTTTTGATGCCATAATATGTAACTTATTTACATTTAATTTCAACCCATACGCATGCTATTTTTTGTACTTCAGTAAACAACGAGCTCACTTTCAGCCACAAAAACAATTTATAACATTCAATTCTTTCGTATCTAGAGCGATTCCCCCATCCAATAAATCTAAACTTACCACATAGGTTGCCAAATTATCATTTTTATTATATATTACCTGCGTTGAGATAAATTCTCCTCTGGCCCCGATTTTGGTGTGTAACCATTTTACGATCGAACTGGCATAATGTAGATTTTGAGATGAATTTCGGTAGAGCAGCGATATTAATACGTAACTAGTCATCTCTATGTTCACAGAAAGCGACAAGTCTAAAACAAGGTTGAATTTAGCAAATGTATTACATAGCGGGTGTTCATTTGAAAAGTCAATCTAGTAGCATGTGATTTACTGAGAACATTTTGAAGTATGTCGTAAATTAAAATTTTCTACATAACCTACGAAGTCGTATATTTTGACAGTTTCATACATACAAATAAATAACAAATGTGATTGACATTATCAAATGTCATTTGGATTTACGTTTACGGAACAACAAACACATACTAATATATATGCGTCTTATCTATCAAAATTTCAAAGTAACCTAGATTGACTTTTCAAATGAACACACGTTATATGCATACATTGCCTACTTGAACTAACAAAAACATTTGAATTAGACATGAACCAAAGTATTTCAAACATTGATTAAAATAAATAAATATTTAACTGTAGAATGGCGCAGGAAATTCGTAATTGGCAACATGAAAGGGCAAAAATGTTTCCGAACTATGAAACTAAATGTCAATAATTTTGAATGAAAAATTGCATACTTTCAGAAAAATGTTTTAAGATATTGTCAAGTTAATTAGACATTTTATAGAATGTTAGCTATTGGTATAAAGAATGTTAGTTTAATATAAAGGTATTTTTAATAATATAAAATATTATTAAAAATCTGGTGTGAAGAACACAATACAGGTTCACTATTAATATTTTTGTGAACGTGTCCGATTGTCAGATTTTTAATAATATTTTATATTATTAAAAATACCTTTGTATTATACAAAACTGGTAGGGTTTTACCCACTCATGTATGTTTCAATTATTCTGAATGTTAGTTTCATTGCAGTTAATGAAAACAGCAACGAAAGTCGTGAAGATATCTCATGCAAATGATGAGAAAGATTTAGAATGCGCACAAGCATTCCAGATACCATTTCGGCTTAAAACACAAGAAAAAGACAGAACGTTTGTTGTTTAAAGGGTCTCGCTATTATAAATACCTAAAAAATTAAATTTATACTGACCTGGTTGCCCCCACCAAATCAACTCTCCTTCTCTGGTCGCGATTTCTAAAAGTTTCTGCAAATTTCGATCGGCTTGACTGTACCATTCCACGAGATACAAGGCATAAGTGCTTATGGATAAAGTGTATTTATCCGGTTGATGTAAGCCCCTAATACAATACTTAGCGTTAGTTCGAATAGTTTCGTTTAAATCGGTATTTGATTCCAATAGGCTGATTAAAACGTACGCGGTTAAAGCGGCCGTACTATTTTCTGTGCTCATCCCGCCCTATAAGTTTACAAAAGGCAAATGATTTATTAATTATACATATTGAAGAATTATTTTCGCAACAAATTCTTAATTTAAAATTTCTACTAATGATCAAAAATTATTTAGATAAGGGATGGCCATGGTTGGGAGGATTACTGTCTTTGATAGGTTCAGCCTGTTGTTGGATGTCAGTTTCGATTCGAATTTTTATTTTACATTAATTAAATGCCAGTTTCGATTTGAAGTTTTATTCTACATGATTTAAATGTCAGTTTTTTTAGCTAACATAACCAATATAATTAAAAATACTTCAAATTAAAACTGACACTTAATTGCCAACAACAAGCTGAACCTATTAAAGACAGTGATCCTACCAGCCATGACAATCCCTTATCTAAATAATTTTTGATTATATGGTACATAAGTTTATAGATGATATCATACACTACAAAGAATATTTCAAAAAGGTTGGGCTTGCCTCTTCAAGGTCATTATAAATTCGTAAAAATCCCGCTCCAGATTATATATCAATGTCGCTAAGCAGCATTGAATAACGTGAGAAACTGCTTGGATAATATACGAAATTTGAGTACATCAATATGTTAAGCACGTATTACGCATTTGTTACAAATGAAACAGATATGCATTACACACATCTGTATCTGCACATACTCCTCATATTTTGCAATATTTACTTCTGCCAAAGAAACGTGTTTCTGTAACACAATAGACTTCGTCAGTTTGGCTAGAAGAAAACTTTGATGGAACGCCTCATTGGTATAGCAAGTTACGAGGTGTACGAGTATGTCCATGTGTACAGATACAGATGTGTGTAATGCATATCTGTTTCATTTGTTACATGGATAATATTTTATTTTTAGATATTTTATTTGCTTCAATTTCGGAAAAAATTTATTAGGAAATACCACGCTCGTTTATTCTTTCTATAGTTGGAACATTGTTAACAAAGGAATTAAAGTAACAATTTAAAGCAAAAGAAACTGAATCTAATACGAAGGACACCTTTTACATTTTTACAATCGACCACTAGATGGTGCTTTTGACATATGTAATCACTAGAGCTGAGGATGTTTGCGGTATAACCATGGTTATATCATGTAACCATAGTAAATTACTATGGTTACATGATATAACCATGGTTATATCATGTAACCATAGTAATTTACTATGGTTACATGATATAACCATGGTTATACCGCAAACATCCTCAGCTCTAGTAATCACTATGTTCTTAAAGTTTGACATTTACCAATGAGAAATCCGCGATAGCTTAGAAATTGAGTCAGTAGTTTGTTGACAGTGACAGATTTAAGACAGCGAGTTTGTAAAATAATGGAAATTACTCGTGCAGGTCTTCGTTGAATGATTTTTTACGATTATAAAAAAAGCCTAACTCCACAAGAACCCATTATATCGCTTCAGTCAACTTTTGGTAATGAAGCACCATCAGAGAAGACAGTTTACAATTGGTTTGCAGAATTTCGTTATGGTTGTGCTTCAGTGAGTGATGAATCACGTAAAGGTTGACTAAAAATTGTTTTCATTCCAAATAAAACATCGATGCTGTGCGTAAAATGATAGAACACGATCGACATGTGACTTACAGTGAGGTAGTAGCATCTCTTGGCATATCGCAGACTGCAATTCATTCGATTTTACGTGAACATTTATTTGTAAAAAAAATATGTTCCGGATGGATTCCACATAACTTGACCGAAGCACAGAAAGTAGCTCGTGTCAATTGGTGTAAAGAGATGCGCAAAAAATTCGACGTAGGAACCGCAAAAGCCGTATACAACATCGTCACAGGTGACGAAACATGGATAAATGCGTATGAGCCGGAAACCAAACAACAATCTACTGTATGGGTGTTCCAAGACGAACCGAACCCCACAAAAGTTGTTCATGTAAGGAGCACTTCCAAGAAAATGATCGCTTGTTTCTTCGACTAGATAGGACACATCGCAACAATTCCTTTAGAGGATCGAAAAACTGTTAACGCTGAATGGCATACAGTAATTTGTTTGCCAAAAGTTATAGACGAAATCGGGAAGAACAACCGAAAACGTCGCAAAATTTTTCATCACGACAATGCGAGTTCCCATACAGCACATCTAACAGTTGACTATTTGAAGGAGAGAAGTGTTGAAATAATGTCTCATTGTTCATATTCACATGACTTGTCTACGAATGATTTCTTTTTGTTCCCAACTGTGAAACAAAAATGCGTGGACAGCGATTTTCAACACCTCAAAAAGCAGTCGAAGCCTTTGAAAGCCATGTTTCTGAGATACAACCTTCAGAGTGGAAAAAATGTTGTGATAACTGGTTCGTACGCATGCAAAAGTGTATAGACCATAAAGGCGAATATTTTCAAAAACAATCAACTAGTTTAATTGAATTGATTCAGCTTTTACTTGATGAAGATCCATAATTTAAGATAGAAATAAGACTACGTTTCAAATCTTCACTTTTTAATATTTAATCGTAACACGACAATTGTTTCACCAGCACAGTGGCTTCCTCACTTCCTCACTGAGGACGCCACTATGTTGGCGAAACAATTGTCGTGTTACGATTAAAAATTAAAAAGTGAAGATCTGAACCGTAGTTTTATTTCTATTTTATAAAATAGTTTGTTCCCAAAAATTTTGTTTTCTTCCCAGATTTTGTAAAAATATAAAAGGTGACCCTCGTAAGTAATAATTAGAGAACGGACATTCTTACCACATGACTCGGCGTAATTCAATGAAGTATTTGTTAGTCTTTCCCGTCCATCTGGTCCGCTGCGATTACAATGACAACACACCTATTGTAGTCGGAGGATAAATATCCATTAAACGCAATCGGCATCTCGAAATGTTTATAAACTTTGCTGAGTACATCCCGACGTAATACAATGAAGTATTTGTGTTTGACTTTCTCGGCCACCAGCGTTGACAATGGACAACGGCTATTGTATTCTGAGAAGTTAGTCATGTGGTAAGAATGTCCGTTCTCTAGTAATAATTATAAACTAATTCGATAAATTCCACTGTTAGCTGTCAAGAGGTGTAGTTATAGGTGTAGCTTTCATTACAACATATTTGATAGATTATATTTTATACTTGATGTTTAATAATGGCTGACGTAATCGCTTTTGGTAAGTAAAAAAATTCTGAACGATTAAGAAAAAGCACAATATTAAACAAAATAAGGTAAAAAAGAATTATCAAAATTTCTAGGAACATACTAGTGGGCAAAAACAGAACAACAGAAACAAAAAAGAAAAATGCGTAATTAGAAAAAAAGATAAAGAAAAAAGTTATAAAGCACATAAATAGCAAGGAAGAAATGTTGAAAAACAAGCAAGAAAATTGTGCAGACAGAGGTATAGATCCGACTTCATTCTGATCTTTTTTGGAAAGTTGCGAAATATACAATAATGCAAACAGACGTTAAACTGTTTATTTCCAGATTAGTATCAATTAGTGGGCCTTAATTCAAACATATATAAAACGAAATTTACAAGATATAACCAAATCATATTTTTATTATTAAATTATTATATTATTAAAAATACCTTTGTATTATACAAAACTGGTGGGGTTTACCTACTCATGTATGTTTCAATTATTCTGATAAATCATATTTTCCTTTAAAGTTAGGTTTTGCGAAATTTTAATGCGAAGATGAAATGAAGTGTTTTCGGCCTGGACAAAGAAACTGTTTTATTTTATCAAGTTCAGTCGTTTGAGCCAGATTTTTAACCAGACAACAATTTTTTCAAAATGGAGCAGGAGTCACTGGGGACTCACTCCAGCGGGTAAGGTACATGTCAGATCAATTCGTAATGTAGATCAAATATTTTTCTTCTACAATGAATGATAAATGAGTTGTTTGCAGTAGGTATGCTGCCGAACTTTGACCTTTGCCAAATACAATCGTTTGTTTTTTATTTGAGTGTCAAATTTGTCTAATAATGCTGCATAGCACTCTTCTGCAATAGTTCTCCCTTTCCCAAGATAGTCTACGAGTAATAGACCATGTGGATTGGAACATCCGATGGAATTATTTTTACTTTCTTCGAAACACGAAACCAGATTCTGCCCATTGTCTACTCATTGTATTGCCTAGGAAGTTCACGTTGAAAATAATTTAACACTGTTTCGAAATGATCAGTCTTTAACGCTTTTGATAGATTGTCAGCTATCGCATCACCCATAGAATGTATCTTATCCGCTCATCTGAGGTCTTTGCAATCATTCAGAATTATGGACTTGTTCAATGATACTCTGATACTGATTCGTAACTGATTTTTGCCTTCCAGAACACTCATAATTTTGAGTCGATGTACGATCAAGTTTAAATTAATTCAAAGTCGGATGAAAACTTGTTGAATATACAATAATAAATGACAGATCGTAACTTCAGGCAATAAACTCTAGTTGACAGTGTGACTGCCATTGAATGTACCAGGACATAAAACATTTCACTTCATCCTCATAATTCTATACACAAACCAATTCGTGAAAAACGTGATGACCGGGATCAAAGCAACCATTTTCTAGTTGATTCTTCGTTATCCAAGATACAGCTTTATTAATCACATTATCATCCACGTGTATATATTCCTTCACCTGTTTCAAAGTTCTAACAACAAAAGCGGTTAGAAACATTGAACCTGTTGGATCGTGGTAGCCAAAGGCCGAGAACGATCCATCACTATGCGCGTAATCCAAGATCCTTTGATAACCTGAAATTTTCTTTAGTTAATATCTAGTTTACTTACGTAAGGTAACTATACCTATTTTCATATTCCGAATAGTTCGTTGGTAAAGAGACTTTGTAAGTTTATTGTTCGCTTTTAGATATTTTAAAGTGTAGAGGTTTGGGGTTAACATAGCCATTATTTGCTCTCCGCATCCTGTGGGAACCACTAACAAATTTTCCAAGTTCTGAAACATTCGATTTTTATTTACATTTACATCGTAACAAAAAGTGTGCATAATTAGCTGGATACACACAAGACATTACTTCATACCTTGTATTTATTCATGGTAATACCTTTTCATATACAATAAACCACAACATACTGCGAAAATACATTGAAAGGGGAATGTACTATAGCGGCATTTGAAATCCGGACGATTATATATTTATTTTCACTATAATCAAGCATTGTAATTCAGTTTTTGTATAATTGAGTTATGGTGTAGATGACGTACAGTGACATTTATTTCTAAGCTATCACGTAAGATTATGTTATTATAAATTATGTTACTGAGTGAATAAACGAACAAGACAAATTTATTAATCAGAGAAATACAAATACAGTGAAACTTCCCATAGGCGGACATCGTTGGTTCTGAAAATATTGCCCGGTTAAGAGAAGTGCCCGTCTATCAGAAGGCAGAAAAATTAAGTAAAAACCCAAAGTTAAACTTTCATTTGAAAACAATGTAAGATTATATAGATATATATAACATAAATTAAAATCGCGCAAGCGGTCTGTCAATTAAAAACTCATTTATTAATTATCGCTATATTTCGCAACAACTTTGTTGCTTCTTCCGGAGATAAAAATGTAGAGTTTAAAATAATAAAAGTGACGTACAAGGACAATAAAATTGATTAGATTTGATTGATTTTTTTTTTATTGTCCTTGTACGTCACTTTTATTATTTTTTTGAACTCTACATTTTTATCTCCGGAAGAAGCAACAAAGTTGTTGCGAAATATATGGATAATTAATAAATGAGTTTTTAATTGATAGACAGCTGTTTTGATCGATCATTTTCTAATCAAATTCACGCAACCACTCTGTCATCATAAAATTAGTCACCCAAGCCTTGTTATTTGAATACCAATGGACCGGACGAAGAGCAATGTTAAGATTTTCAAATGCGCGAGGACGTGCTGATTTTCCGATAACCAACAGTCTTTCTTTCTACCTTGTCATATTCACACAGTGCGTTATAGTTAATCTTTCGATAACTTGCCGCCCACACATTTTTAGCCTCTTAATACCATTGTCTTTGTTGACAGTACCCGAAAAAATAACCCTGTTTCGTCCAAATTATAAATATATCGCAAGGTTTGTACTCTTTAATTATTAACGGTAACCTATTTATGAAAGCTTCGACATCTTCTTGATTTGCGCTAGCGGCTACGTCAGATATCATATGGTAACGAATATTATGCCGCTTTTTAAATTTATCTATCCATCCACTGGAAGGGGAAAAATTACAATTGCCTAATTTCTCAGCACTTTTCTTAGCTTTATGCATAATTAGTACCTCTGATATAGGCATATTCTTATTTATAGCTTGCATAACCCATTCATATGTTAACTGGTCTATTTTGAGGCCTTCAGTTTCAAAAAATCGCTTTTTAATTCCACTATTGTCATTTGTTTGTTACTGTTTTAGATATTAACCTTTTTTTTGTTATTATTTGCGCGGCTTGTGTTTTGTCAGTAGCAGGCGCGGCTCGTGCTGACGTATTTTGGTTTGCAGTACAATGATACGAGTGCCTCGTGTGTTTTCGGTGTTTACTAAGCAAACGTTACAGTTAGTACACGAGAATACACGAAGCACTCGGATCATTGTACTGCAAACCAAAATACGTCATCACGAGCCGCGCCTGAGTCAGTAGTAAATCTTCTGGCTAATTCACGTGAATTAAACTTGTTTTTATGATTATATTCTATGATCGCAATTCCTTTTCATTGATATTGTTTTCTAAAATAATTAAAATACATACATAGTTGATATGAATTATGCCATAAAAACAATTTAAAACAACAGACAACCTACCCAGACGACGTTGACTTGCGAACTTAACAAGTATCATATCTATACTGTTCAAATGATATCATCGACGAAGGCAGGGGATTTCCCGGACCAGAATTATTACATCTCGAATCTCGCGTCCGTTTAATGGCAACTTTGTGGTCAAAAAGCAGCTAAATAACTGCCCGAGCCCGTTCAAAGGAGCGTCCGCATAAGAGAAACCCATTTATTAGGAATTTCCCATTTATAATTTCGGGACTGGATAAAATGACCGCTTAAGGGAAGTGCCCGTCTAATAGAAGTGCCAGTTAAGGGAAGTTTCACTGTATTTAGTTTTAATTTTTAATACGTTATTGTAGCACCATTTCTGTCTAGCACCTCTTGTAAACGTCTAGGAATCTATGTTATAACAATATGTATAAATTCTAGTGACAGATCATTCCAAATATTCTCGATCTTGTTAGATAATTCTTGGACATTTACTGGCGTAAAATTACTGCTGCTCATCGTCTTAACAATATATCCCCGCACGTTCTCGATAGGTTTCAGATCTGGTCTTGCATAGAATGCTTAGATGTCTTGCATAGAATTTGGTATTGCAAAGACATCATTAGAGAAGCTGAAAGGGACCAGAACATATTTTTCCTCAAGATTTTTTTAACTATTTTTGTATTTTTTAAGCCTTTCCGGCTATTTTGGGGCAGAGGTGCAAAATCCTAAACAAAGCCAACGCTATCGTACTCATATATTTTCTCCTAAATGAAATTTTAATTGCTTTAAAGTTTTAAAATTCACAGCTCACCTGTATTACAGGACCCATCAAATCCGAATTAAAAATAATCCTACTTTTAGCCGTGTCCGGTACCAAATCCCTAGGTAATTTGAATTTCCACGATACGCTATTGTTTCCTAGCGAGTCTTTAATAAAGTTTGCCCATTAATCGCACAAATAATTTTATTGGGAAGTATATTACCATTAACGCAAAGAAATGCATTCTTCACAACCTGAACAGGATAACCCTCGGATTCCACAAGGAGACTTTTCGTGACAAAATCTCTGCAAGAATGACCATATATGATATACAATTAATTTTCGTTGTATTTAATTGTGGATTGCGGGATTAGTTAGAATGTGAAGATTATAAGTGCAATTTTAAAACAAATTACTTTCTATTTATAATTACATCCGGTCCACAAGTTGCTGGATATGAAGAATCTATTTCCGCGAACACAGATACGTTGACGTAACCCAGTTTATTAGAAATCAGATGATATGTATGACTGAAGCTGTTCTCCTCCTTTAAGCAAAATCTAACTGAATTGCTTTCGTTATTGTATAATTCAAGACCATCCGTTTCATCTATCGTCAGTTGTACCTAAAATATTTAAAAAATTTAATTTTTTTATTTAATGTGAACCGTCTATAAGTTAAAAATCTTTTTCATACATCGAAGAATGTGATGTTTAAACAAAAAATATTTTATGTGAAACATGACTGAATTTAAAGAACCAACTTCATATTGCATTCTTAAACAAGACGGCGAAATACACCGATCTCAATCCTGTAATCAAAAAGTATCTAACTATACATTTAAAGCACTTTGATTAATTCAACTGCACTCAATATTGTTTCCTAGTTTGGTGGCACTGTCTTTGACATCAGTACAAAATTTCAATTTATTATTTATGCCAGTGAGTAAATAAACGAATATTTTTCTGGAACCAAAAAGGTGTCTCTACAATTCCTGATTTTGTTCAGCAAGCGATTTACATAAACGATTATACAGGCCTGCATTTTTCAACTCTTTGAATGTTGATTTAAAAATTTTAACTGTTTTCTAGTAATTGGTTAGCGCTGAGTTCAAATCTGCTTTTATTTTTTTTTGTATCACGTAAGGCTATTTTTCAAACCAGTAAACTCAAAAATATAGAAAAAACACGATTTATTTCATTTATAAACTAGTTTTATATTATATTTAAAAAAATACAAAAATATACACATAGAAACTATTAGAAAAGTTATTTATTCTTTATGCTTCTTAAAAAAAGTTTTCGTTTTTCAGAAAAGCTTCGTTTGGTTGTTTTTCTGTCATATTCAGCTAAAGGAAGATCTGAAGGTAGTTTCTGGGGCAAGAAAATTTTTTTGTTTCAACCTAGACCCCAGTACTTCAGAAAGATCTTTTGAAAGTCCCAAATCTCTTACTAAATCATTCAGTTCGGTTTGTGAAAATAGCTGAGGTTGGTTTTGACCTGAGGTTGATGGTTCAAAATCACTATCCATCTGTACGGAGCTGGAAGTTGAAGAGGTTTCAATATCTTCTTGTAGTACTTTGGGTAGTATAGGTATAGGTACATGATCACTGTGAGGAACTGGTCTGATAGCTGATTTAATATTGTTTGGGTACAAAATATGTTTCAAAGTTTTTCTATTATGCCCCTTAATATCACAAAGACAAAAGTAGCAATCTTCATGATGATTTTGCGGTTCTCTCCAAACCATCGGTATTCCAAAAGGAAGGCTTTTTCTATTCCCTTTGGTCCAATGTCTTAAACCTTCTTCACATACCTTACAAACAACGTGCGGTGCTCAATTTTTATCTTGATCTCCTAATTTGATTTTGAAATAAGCATAATATGCATTTTTCACAAATTCACCAATTGGTCTCTTAAACTTTTTCAAGACGAAATATCCACAAATATAACAGAAATCATCAGGTTTGTTTTTGCAACACCGGCTAGACATATTTTTAAGCAATGTTTACTTATCAAATACCACGCACAACACTAAAGACAAATTAATTTTACTTGTTTACTGATCGACACTCAGAGCTATAATGAAGTAAATGACATTAAAATATATAATGTATAGAATCCACTGTTGGCTCTTGGTGAAACATAATGAATAATTTACTAAAGAAAACACTCGGTATGTTTTGTTTCACAAAATATATTTAATTTAATCTCTAACATATGTTTCGCCTTTTCAGGCATTATCAAAGAGTTATTTTTAAAAACTAAAATAGAAATTTTCTATTTTAGTTTTTAAAAATAACTCTTTGATAATGCCTGAAAAGGCGAAACATATGTTAGAGATTAAATTGAATATATTTTGTGAAACAAAACATACCGAGTGTTTTCTTTAGTAAATTAGACATTAAAATATACATTTTGTTTAGAGTGATAAACTTGAAATCCTTCTTCGCAGTACTAATAAAGTGAAAACATAATAAATAGGATTTAGCAGGTAAAAATTCCCGAATATCTTGTCCAAAATTAATACATGTAATAAAAGATTTACATCAGGTAATGAGAGCCTATTTAACAAATTTCTTTAAAACCACAACAGAAAATCATTTTTGGGTTAATACCTAGAATTTGAAGTAGTACATTCATTTTAAAATGTATTAAAACGCCTATTATAAGATTTTTTTTTATATTTTTTTCTTTTTCTTTTGTGCAAAAAAAAATCTGTGGGTGGTAGAGACCAACTGTATTTTAATTAGTTATTGCTATATAAAAACTGAGCTTAACAAACAAAAATCACGTCATCACAAATTTTATGCAGGCCTGTGTTATTTTTGAAATGAAATTTCTGGCACGGATACATTGAAAATGTTATACAAATGTTTACAGGTACGACAGTGTTTGAGTGGTGCAAAATGTTTAAAGAATGCAGAGAACACGTTGATGACGAAGAAAGGTTAAGGAAATAAAGCTATCAAGTTAAAAATTCATCGGTTGGAAATTAGAGAGATTGCGGATAATATCAGGAAGTCAATTTTCAAGACTATTTGGGTTTAAGACGTGTTTAATCTCAATTGATTTCAAAATCACTCGAGTTCTTCGAAAAAAACGACGTATTAACGTGCCAAAGTGAAGAAAGACCGAAAAAAAAAACACGTTTGAACGGTTTGTAACTCAAACTCATGTTAGACGTCACAGAAATTATGTGAAAGAAACAACCGCAGATACTTACTGGTATGCTGTAATTTAAGTAATTATGCACGATAACTGGTAAATGTAGTATTTCGTCTCTTTTTATCGAATACGGTACCAATATGTCCAAGAAAAATGGTTTAAAAGCTGTCACCTCGAATTGATGGCTTATACCAACACCTTTATTGGGAGAAACGCACACAACATTTGTAACCCAATTAGTTATGCTATCGGGTAACTGTCGTTCAAAAGTTGTTTCACCATTTTTACTAGAATAAAAGAAATATAGAAGGAATAGGCCAATATACATTCTCCACTTACTCTACAAGCACTAAATCCCAAATCCAAGATTCTGGAAAATAACTGCGAATGGAAAAATTGTGTTCTTCATTTTCGGTTTCGTATTTCAACGTATTCTCTTTATTTATTAGAAAGTATGGCTTGGGTCGACCTGTAAGTCACCCAAAATATATAAAATTTCAAATTTAATTTTAAGCTTTTTTATATTAGAAGATGTATATATGTAATCAGCTTAGAGCTAGTGTTTCCAAATATCTATATTAAATGTTTCGTTTCATATAATAATTAAACAATAATGTATAGGTAATTCGGAATTCCTAAGATGTGGGGGTGATTAGCACAATATCCTAATGCTTTTCCAAAACCTGCTAGATGTAGTATTAGGAATCAAATACGACATGAACATAATAAAAACTAATCCGGAATGGAAGAAACGATAATATAAACACCATCTACAACTTAAGGCTAGCAATGGACACTAATTTATCTACAACTTGAGGCTGACAACGGACACTAATTTTAGTAATTTATGAGCAAATGAATATTGGACATCTTTGTGCAACCTTAAGAATTTACTCATATGTGCTTAGGTATATGCAAACGTGCTGCAATATTATTAGAAGAAGTAACAATTTATGGAATATTTTTTCTTTCTATACATGCGCTCATTACCGCGGTTACTTGTAATGGGGGTTATCTAGGCGGACCTACGATATGTATATGCTTTCTGTGGGCTCTCCACTCAGTTTTCCCGAAGAACCCCGTTCATAAATAAAAATTATTCTCAATCAGTTTAATTTAAAAAAATAAACTGGTATCCTACCCTAAAAGCTCGAATAAATTAATAAATGAATTTCTATAAATGCTAAATGAAATATATCATTTCAAAGTAATAAATAAACTTCCTAAATTCGATATATGTTTAATATTACAAAATAAATAGCGAAAATTCTCAAGCTAAACTGAAGTTACTTCAAAATAATGTTTTATAAATTAAAATCATAGCCTGCAACTGTGGTAAATAAAGAGATTAATCTTTAAAAGTAAATCCATCATTTCTAAAGCAAACAGATGCTTTTAAAATCGAATTATATGAAGTACGTATAACAACATATTAGAAATAATCGAAAGGAAATCGTTTTAGAATTTAAATGCGAGATATTAAAACGAAATAATTAAAAAAAAACTGAAGCTGAATAAACTTCTTAATGAATGACAAAAGAATAGTATATTGTATATCAACCAATGAAGTACAAGCTAAAGTATGCAGCGATCCTCCCTAACTAGCAATAGGGCTATTACTGAATGCTATCTACATAGGTGTACCCTGGTATATTTATGTCAATAGGTTTCTTCGGCTGTTTTGAAGTGTAAGCGTCACTGAATCCTTAGACGGACTGCTCTTTCGACGAGCTTTCGGCAGTCTTTCCGCTTCAAAGTTACTTTAGAACAGGATATACTCGTAGTTCAGTACTATATCTCGTTCGTATCAAAAAGTATAACAGATGTGGTTGAGACGAAAAGACGCAGCAAAGTGGTGATACAATGGGGATGTAAAATAAAAGCGTTATTTTTTAAAAAAATATTCAGAACAAAACTTATCAAACAGATCCAATTATAAAGGCAGCAACTGAAAATGTGTCGTCCCGTGTAAACTACCTTTTTGATAAGTAAAAAATATGTACTTACGTTGCTCACATGGCTTGGATATTGTTATTAAATTCGATATCACACCAATATCCTTTTTCTGAGGCAAATTTTTTCATTAGAGAAAATACATATATTATCGTTAACAATCGTACATACCTTAAATATTTCGTAGGTATCAAAATGCGATGAATGTTCCTGTACCATAAAATTATTCGGAGTGCTACCAGTAGCCTGTCTCTTCTTTCTCAAATCCCATGGATTAGTGTGAATGTTAGCTGAAATCGTAAGCAAAAATATTTTAGGAAAAGAAACATATACCCTCTGTTAGAAAATAACCGAAATGACTCTAGTTTAGGGAAATTAGTGGCGTCATCTATTGGTAAAAGATTGCTTTATAAAATGTTAAACTTAATAAGTAATTTATAAAAATTTCACGATAGTTCGTTCACCAGAAGCCAAAATACGCGACATTTAAGTTTATGGTGTTAATTGTTATTCACAAACACAAGTTTTTGGTAGCTCTTCGAATGTCTGTCGGAGATTCGATTTAGAGAAGTTCCACTGTATATTTGTATTTTACCTGGTCTTTCCACTGCACTGTTAGATACGCAATTTCTTGTATACGAAAACAGACGCTTGTCTGTCTGTTCGAAAGATTTCATTATTGCGTTTACACTTAAACTTTTGTACGATCCAAGAAACACAGTTGATTTATCAATAGCGGACACGGAACATAAAGAGTTTCTGTCGGTTTGTATGTGTAAACTTGCTATTTCACCAGGAGACAGCCTATTATTTATCCATTTGGCCTTTACCTATAACAGTTAATGTGCATTAATTTTATTTCTAAATTATACACAGAAATTTACTAGTATCTAATAATTTGCAATACGATTAAAACGTTGGGAGTTGCAAATCTACAAAGCCGATTGGACCCGGAAATCAAAGTTACTCGAAGATAAACAATTGAGTTTCTAGTGCAAAATCACATGTACTTTATTATCAAGCTTCATTTGGCAATTCAAGATTATTGGAGCCGTGACGTAACAGCTGAGTAACTTAAGATAGGTGTGAATACGCTAACCTGTTCAATATCTGTTCGGACTTGTTTATACCTGTTTCATAACTATTCATTACCAGTTAGAATCTGTTTTATATATAGCTTTATATCTGTTCACTGCCTACTCATATCTATTCGAACCAGGTCCCAACAGATAATGAACAGGTTAACCTGTTTATGCCTGGCATGAGTTATTCAGGAGTGACGTCACAGCTCAAATGACCCTGAATTGCAAAATTAAGAAAATACATGGGATTTTGGGCTAACGTTAAGATCCTTACAAACTCCCGTATTTGGAAAAGTTTTGGAATCATTAAAGGACTTCAAAGGAATTAATTTGCCTTATAAACTAATGGGGGGGGGACGTGGTTAATTAAAAATATGCAGGGGTTTCTAGTACAAAATCCAGCCAATGTTAAGATCCTTATGATCTCCCGTATCAGGAATAAAACTTTTGGTACCATTAAAAGACCTCAAAGGAACTAAATTGCCTTATGAACTAGTGGGGGGAAACGTACCCGCCGCCTTAAAAAAAAAATTAAATAATTAAGGTAACCTTGAATTTCGTATATTTTCAATACATCCAAAAACGCACCAAAGTTCGGAGTACCACATACCGGGTTTTTCTTTTGTCATTACACATACGTATAATGCATTAACTGACATTTGTTCATTTCCAATTACACATAGGCATAAATATATGGTGGCATATAGTAGGCAACCAGTTATTCACCAGTAACATTTTCAAACTGTCAAAAATTTCTGTTTTACGTTCATACTTAAATCTTAAATTAAATACATTTTATTGAAAAATACATAATTTAAAACAGTTAATTATCCTAACAGGCGTATAACTTGTGCGAAGACAATTTTAAATATTTTTAACAAATTCAAAGAAGATGGATAGTATTTCTTTAAGCTTGAAATACCTATATCTAAGATAGTAAAATTAGTGTATCAAACAAGGTAGAAAATATTACAAAAAAGTACAAATAGATTTTACGACATACTGAAATTGTAGAACGTCCTCACATTACTTCTAATTAATTACCGAACGTAACGCAAGAATTTGGATCCATTTCAGTAACGCGATAAAAACAAATAACACGTCGTGGTATCTTACGAATAAGTGGTTTTATAAAATGGAGAAATTTATCTTAAAAAGCATTAGTGGGAAATTCTTGTTACTGTGCAATTATTTGACAGCATCTGCAGCACTGCACTGCAGCACTGGAATTAAAGATTGAGGAAGGACTCTATGCAATAAACTTTTGGAATCCTGTAAAGCAAGGCTATTTTCATATGAAGAAGGATCAGTTACTAGAGTACCAACTGCTTGAGAACCTCGATTTAAAGAGAAAGTTTTCGTAGTACTGAAAATGCTACCGGGGTTACTTCTTTTCTAGATCAAGAAATGTTTAATATTATGAAGAAAGTAGATCCTGAAAATAAAGAACAAATGCCTGTAATCGAAACAGACATTAGTCCACATCAAAAGTCACTTTCATTATTTGGATTTTTGCAAGAAAGTAAAGTAAAATCAATTACAGCCGATGTAATAATAACTATAAGGCAATACCTCGAAAGGCTAAATTCAAATTAGGGCGTAGATCCTCTTTTATTTTGGAAGGTAAGTTTTAAGAAAAAAGAGTAAATACATTTTTTATTTGGATTTTCTTTTAGGTAATCGGAATGGAGCTGAAACCCTTAAAACAATGTAAACTCGTAAAATAATTGTCGAAATATATTTTGTAGCCTTGATTTTTAGGCACCTCAGTTTGCTGAAGTAAAGCCAAAACAATATCACCACCAACTCCAAAACGTTTTTCAAGACTGCTATTCTTTCCTGTGTATATATCGAAACCCACCATATACCCTTCATTAGTACATAAAGCCCAATTTTTAAATCCCAAGCGTATAGGTTTCCCACGGATATATTGCTTAGCGTAATGTTTCACGTAATAAGGAACCATACTTTCATCGATTGAAAGATGTTCCTGCAAACCTCCATGTTGTCTGAAATTTTTGGCAAGTTTATCAATGAGCGGCCTGATTTTGTATAACCGGTCTTCCTGCACGAGTGTAGCGTTGTCACTGAAGTGAATATGTTTCAATATTTTTTCGAATCTTTTCAATCGCATGCTATCTTGCACAATTTTCGGTACATCGTCTTCATTAGACCAATAAATTCTTCTGTTCGGATATTTTCCATATCCCGAAAATAAAAGAATTCCCAAAAATACATGTAACTCATCTGTAGACAAGTCTAAACTGGTATTCTTTTGCAATGCATATTTGTTAGATTGCTCTACTATAGTGCTTAACAGCTCCATGTCAAAGAAAAGCTTGAAATAGTCCAATGGAGTTTTGGCATTTCTGCTGTCAGTAGATGGGTGCTCCGGATCACACTCTCTGCGTGTTCCATCTGCTATTACTGTGGGATTCTTTGTCCATTTAGATTTCTCATATGATTGTTCACCTTCATCGTCTGTTTGAAGAATGATATATTTTCAGTAATCAACTAGTTTGTATATTAGTTTGTCGTTACCTTTCATGCTCCTCCTCAGCTCTGCTAAACTCATCAAATCTTCTGCTTCGTACTCGTCGTCGTCGTCATCATGCACCAGTTCACAGGGCTGACTAAGAATCCCTCGAGGTAAGTGATTCACATTTCCTACATGGTCATCATCCGACTCATCACTATCAACATCTGTCTCATTAGAATTGTCGGGAGGGAGAATAAATACATCAGGCGAGTTGATATCATCATCCTCTATAATGTCCATGAGTTGCGCGAGAGTCAACCTGTAAACGTGTAAGACATCAAGTTACAATGAGCCACGTCCCCTATAAGGGACATCACATGTTTTCAAGTGTTCAAGTGTTTTGGAAAACACATACATTCTAACACTGATCTACACAGCCAGGTCTATTTATTACAGTCATTTTTAAGTCATCAATATGAAACAATCAGCACTAGTAGGCCAGTCTTATATAAAATAAGTAAATACTTACCCGTTATTCCGTGTGGAGTAGAGTGCAGGATCCATTTTGAATTTGAAGACACACTGTCACCTTTCTAGCACAAACTGCAAATGAAGTTTGTTGACCTCGGTTGTGATAGTGCTACTACAGTGCGCAAGTCCGTATATACCCCCTCCCAATAAAATAAATACAACAAACAACGCCGTCCCTTTAAACGGACGCTGTCCACTAATGGGTTAAACATTTTTTCACAAAAATCAGTTCGTTTTACTTTATCTTCGTCGAAAAGCTCCTGATGGTTTGATACAGTGTATGGCTTATATTTAAATTCTTTTAGGGTTCTGTACACCGAACTCTACGATACTCCAAAATGCCTGGCTACATCTAAAAGCGATCCTACAGACCGTTCTTCTACATAACACAGGATATTCAGCTTCATGTCTTTATTATTTTTTTTGTGTGAATTTAGAAAACAACCATCTTTTTTAAATCTATTATAAATATTTAAAATTGTCTTTGCACAAGGTATAGGCCTGTTAGGATAATTAACGGAAGACGTGTCTCTGACCGTCCTTAAACTGTTATTCTTCTGATACCACATTACCATTGAAACTTTTTCGTCTTTGCTATACGTATCCATGATTTAAATAAATTATCTATTTTTCAATAAAATATATTTAATTTAAGATTTTTTTAATGAATAAAAATTGAGAAATATGTGACATTAAAAAAAATTATTTTCTCTCCATGGCAATCTATTTAAGAATTAAGTTATTGTTAGTACGTAGATTTTGGTGTATAACTGGTTGCCTACTATATGCCACCATACATTAATGCCTATGTGTAATTGGAAATGAAAAAATGTCAGTTAATGCATTATACCTATGTGTAATGACAAAAGAAAAACCCGCCATAAATAACACGATTATTCGAAATTTGGCGTGTATTGAAAATATACAAAATTCAAGGTTAGTTTAATTATTTAATTTTTTTTTAGGCTGAGAGTACGCCCCCCCCCCCCCCACTAGTTTATAAGGCAAATTAGTTCGTTTGAAGTATTTTAATGGTTCCAAAAGTTTTATCCCCATTACGGAAGTTCGTAATTAAAAATATAATGGGATTAGAAATCCTATTATATTTTGAATTCATCAATATTTCACATATTTGTCAATATTTCAAACCAACACAAACATGCACACATACTATAATATGTGTGCATCTTTCTGTGGGTGGTGATCCCCGTATATTCCGCAAGATTAATTACTCAACTTACTTTATTCGGTAAGCACTTTTCAACGTTAATCTCTGCAACCCCAGCTATAACTTCATCCTTCGTCGCGTAGTAAATTAATATATTCAATTTGCTATAGATATTATTATCCAATGTTATTTTATATATAAATTTATCTACCGCTCTCCCACTCTCCACAAATTTGCTGTTCTGCCCTATTATATTCTTAAATTCGCTCAGATTCAGTTTGTGTCTCTTAGGTTTATGATCGATCTGTCCCATTTTAAGTATTTCATCCCTTGATGTTAACTATAAAACCTGTTTTTCTATCTTATAAAACATCGAACGTCGCTACTTACAATATAATTAAATCTGACACTTTTAAATTCTTCTAAATTGTCTGACAAATAAGAAATTGAAAATGTAAGATTGGATCCACATCTAGGAAATGCCCTGTGATTCTTCTCTATGTGAATAAAGTTATGGGATTTGGAGTACCATTTCTTTAATGTGAGACTTGCTGAGATTCCATAATTTGCACGACTTGCCGCCAACGCCTAAAAACAACGTAACTGTAATAATTGTTTATTGAGAGTATATGCATGACAAAGTTCTGCTATTTTGGATTTTAGCATGAAATATATATATTTTTTTTTAATTCTGAAACACGCCAATCTTCCTTTCTCTAAAGAAACTTAGTTACTTGAAAATTTGATTTACTTCATCTTAGTTTTTGAATCGTGACGTAATTATATTTATTGTATAATTTCTGTAAAAGAAAATAAATTTTTCGTTGTTTTCAAAGTAGAGTGATATCCTGAGTGACATATTGGCGATCTCCTACTTACAAGGTGTAATTTGAAAGTTTTAAGATAGAAACCGCCTACTCCTAAATACGACAGGATCAGTTTTCCTGCGCACGTTAAAAGAAAGCTTGTTATGTCCTTAAGAATATCACTGCATTATATGGAGTGAGCCACAAAAAAAGTTTTCAGAGTATGCCATAGATTAAATCAGTTATGTCTTAGATTGATTAAGTGTTGTAACCTGCATGTCGTACCCCGGTTTCATAATTATACCCTTAATTTGAGAATTAAAGTTAATCCTGTCATTAACAGCCCATTAAAATATTTGAGTTTCATAATAGGTGGTTTGTTACATAACAGTTTGTTAGCTAATGCAGCAGTTAAAGAAATTAAAGTTATGTTGACAGCCCTGAATGTATTTCCCCTAGCTTTTTAACATGATTTAAGTTACCTGCTTGTTATTTTCTTGTTTGTATTTCTTTCAGCTGTTCTGAAAATTAATCTAACTGATACATATTTTCCCTGCAAATAAAGGATAAATAAAACTTAATAAATCCTGCAAAACAAGTTCGTTCGTGCAATTTTAACAAGGAAGATGAATTATTGCCGTTAGATTTAAATATAAATCCTTGCGATGCAAATTTAATGGAAATTATTTCACGAAAAATTGATCATATTAGGAAATTAAGAAAAGTTAGACATGTGTAACATGTATTATAGTAACGAAATAAAACAAAACACTTTTTTCACAAAAATAGTTTAAATAAACTAAATGTATATTTCGTGTGTTCTGCACACATCAGTAGTACTGTTTAAACCTAATATATACGAGACAATATATAATATAAAAATACATCATATACAGAAAAATTAGAGGTAGGGTGAAAACAAATTAATGAAAAATTACAATGAATCTTAAAAAACTAATACAATTTCTGAGAATGAGTTCATGGGGAAATACGAAATATCTATGAAACAAAGAGGGTTGGACTAACGGCAAAAGGATTAGGGATTACACTATAAAATATTAATGTGAATGAAGAATTTTGTACCTGTTTACAAGATGTCTTAAGTATTTAATGATGTCGGTATACATGCTAACAGTTTATTATTGAGAGGTGAAATATCATTATTTAGAAGATAATTTTTGTGTTTTTTCATGTATATGGCTTCCCACATGTCTAAATTTCTATTACTGCTTGTTTTAACTAAACTAACTTTTTCTAAATTGAAGTTGTGACCTATATCTGTATGGTGTAGAGTCAATGCTGACTTTTCTATGTTGTGTAATTTAACATGAACCATGTGTTCTTTGTATGTGTTTGAACATTTCTTCTGGTTTGCCCGATGTATAATTTTGGACAAGAATTACAACTTATTTTGTAAATGCCCGACTCTTTCAACGGATCTGTGTTAACAAGTTTTGTTTTTAGACACTGTTGAAATTTATTATTGTTAGAGAAAAATGCGATTAAATTGTATTTTTTAAACAGTTTTATTACGCTGTTATGCCAATTTTTATGAAATGATATCTTACAGTATTTTTTATTGTTGTTCAAAGTGTCTGGTGTTAGAGTGATTTTTTAAGTTTTGAGCCTTTTCTTTTCTAGTTTGTTTGTTAATTTTCAATACTAATTGTTTGTCGTGACCAATCGATTCTGCAACTTTAACTATGTAGTCTAATTATTTCTTAAAATTCATAGGAGGTAGAGGGATTAACAGTAATCTGTTGATTAAAAAATAAAAACTGCTCTCTTTATATTTGCAAAGAGTGTATGAGTAATTGTCTATATGTGTTTCTTTTCTGTGGATGTTAAATTGAAAAGTATTGTCTGATAATGAAATTTTTAAATCTAAAAAGGGTAAAGTTTTATCTTTTTTAATTCGTGCGTGAAACGTTTTGAAGGATATTGTTTATTTAAAATATTTAAGAAAGCCTCCGTATTGAAAGATTCGGGTATCACTGCAAGAAAAAGTGTTTTGTTTTATTTCGTTATTTCAATATTTCACAAGTGCTCAACATATAATGTATTATAGTGCTTTACACTCTGTAAATAAATAAAGAGGTTAAAAATGTACCCTAAATTTTAATTTGTTATAAAGTAATATCTAAATTTATTGTTTGTTAAGTTTTTGAAAAACGAGTATTATTCTAATAAATACATATTTTTATATAGGATCTTAAATTATTCTCTTTCAACAACAAATATATTTTATTTTCTAGCTCATGCTCATGATTGTCATAGAATATTAAGCAAAAAATAGTATGAATTATTCTTTTATGTTTTATTTATTTGTTATCGAAAACCTTTTAAAAATGTATGTTTTTTAAACAAATAAAATTAGTGTTGGTTTGAAACTCTAAACACGCAGTAATAGATTCAATAAATGACACTTGAAAGACCGAACAAAATAGAGGTTAACTTAAACAGGCCATTAAATTTTAACTGTTAATTTTCGTGTCATTAGTACTAACGGAGAATTAAAAGATAATTATGAAACTGATACTTTTATTTTAATTCAGAATTATAGTTAATCTTCCCATTAATTCCATTATGATACCGGGCCTTAGTAATAGCTTAAATCGTACTTGTCAAGTTTACTTATGATTATATACAAATGTCACTTCGTCAATTCTCTAAGTTCAGACGTGACTTATAGTTATAACAAGTGTTCATTTGAAAAGTCAATCTAGGTTACTTTGAAATTTTGATAGAATAAGACGCAAATGTATTAGTATGTGTTTGTTGTTCCGTAAACGTAAATCCAAATGACATTTGATAATGTCAATCACAAATATCCGTTAGTGCATATAATAATCGTGCGTCGATTCTGGTTTAAATAAATTGCTTCTCAGTTTTAAAATGGCTTTCACTTTAGAACATAAAATTTTTTTAGTCCAGGCTTATTTGCGAAGTGGTAATACAATTGATGGTTTATGGTTTATTCAGTTCAATATTGCATGGTAGAATTTCAAGTTGAGTGTCCACATTTTGTAATAGATTATATACAATTTAACAATACTTTGGATAGAACTTTAAAACTTTTTTCTGAAACTGGTAGTCTCTTAAAAAAATCAGGCAGCGGAGCAGTTAAGAAACGAACACCTCAGGTTGTCAATCGTATTTAAGAAATAATGGAAAATGAACCACAAACATCTGTTCGACATTTGAGTCAACATATAAACCTTTCTGTTGGTACAACTCACAAGTTATTAAAAAAAAGATAGGCAACTTTATCCATACCGTGTCACAGCAGTACAAGAATTGTTAGAAATTGATTACCCACGTAGACTACAGTTTTGTAATTGGTTTGTAAATATGAACAATAATGGAGAACTTTCGCAAAAGTCATCTTTACTGATGAATCATGCTTATATAAAACGGGATACCTAAATTCACAAAATACAAAAATTTGGAGTGGTGAAAATCCACATGTAATTAATGAAGAATCGCTACATCCAGAGAAAATTGGTGTTTGGGCAGCGATAAGCCAAAGGCGAATCATTGGACCAATATTTTTTCAGGGAACGTTGACTGCTCAAAGGTAACGTACGGAAATTTTACAACCATTTGTCAATCAGTTGCATGATGATGAACTATAAAATGCATATTTCCAACAAGACGGAGCACCTTGTCACTGTACTGCAGAATCTTTGGATTATTTAAGAGAATTTTTTGATGAGCCTATAATTAGTCGAAATACTGAAATTGCCTGGCCTTGCACGTTCATGCGATTTAACAACTTGCGACTTCTTTTTGTGGCCTTATCTAAAAAATAACATATTTCGAACACCTATATTGAATTTGAATGATATGCTACAGAGAATCGAACAGAAATGCATGGAAATTAATAACATTCCAGTAATGTTGCAGAATATCATTAGAAATTTTGAACGGAGGATTTTAAAGTGCATTGATCTTGAAGGACAACATTTTCAACATTTGTTATAGTTTTCAATAAATACCTATTATTTGTGATTTATTTGTGTGTAACGAGTGATCATTAAAATTTTCGCTCAAGTAAGCCATGTACACAAAAAGTATGTCCTAACTTAAATTATTAGAGGACATCTGTCATTATAATTTCAAACGTCATGATTGTTAAAAAATTATTTGAAATGCTGACTTTTATATTAAATATATTTATAATTTTTGTACAAAGTAATAGAATATTATAAAAATGTGTAAAATGTTGACCATTCTCCACCAAGCATAATCGCACTCTATTTCGTAGAGCATTGAAAACATTGATCAATATTTGCGGTGAGTTATTGATGTGTTCACATTTTTCTATGATTTTATATCTTAACTCTTGTAGATTATTAATTGGTGTTTCATAAATAATATTCTTTATATATGGCCACACAAAAAAATCCATGACTGTTAAATCACACGATCGTGGTGGATATGGAATCGCTGTATTTCTACTTACTATCCTATCGCCATAAAATTGTTGCAAAAACTGAATATTTTCAAGTGTAACGTGAGATGTAGCCCCATCCTGTTGAAAATATCCGACCTGGAGTTCATCATTAGTCAATTGATTAGTAAAGACACTGAGAATTTCGTTACGATATTTCTCCGATGTTATCGTGCCCTCAAAGAATATTGGTCCTATTAATCGGTGACGACTCATACCTACCCATACGCCTATTTTTTCTGGATGTAGAGGAATTCTCTGTAGAAATGAGGATTTTCACTGGACCACATACGCATATTTTGCGAATTAACATAACCTTTCAAATAAAACCAAGCTTCATCGGTGAAAAAAGTATGATTTAAAATATTGTCTGGCATTGTTTGAATAAACCATTGGCAAAATTGTGTTCTTTTTTCATAATCCGTAGGTAATAGATTTTGTACAGAAGTTAATTTATATGGATACATGTGCAAGTCCATTTTTAAAATTTTTTGACATGTTCCATACGAAAGCCCTACTTGTTACGAAACTCTGCGAATAGATGTTTGAGGAGATTCGTTAATAATTATTCTGACGTTTTCAATTACGCCGCGACTTCTCTTGAGAGGAGGACCGCTTCCTTTTTTCCTTAAAATACTGCCTGTTTGACGAAAAAGATTTACACAATGCATTAGCGTATCACGGAAAGTTTTATAGCTAGGAACAGTATTTGGATATCTCTCTTCAAACTCCGCAAGGCAATTTTCTATTGAATGCTGCCAAATACCATCAATTTTTTGAGATGTCAGGAAGTAACATTCTACCATAAACGCTTTACGCATATCATTAAAGGCCATTACTTTTTCTTTTGATGAAACTTTAAAATATATATTTGACACTGACAGATGTTTGAAATAACATCTTAATGACTAAAGCTACGACATAATTTTTATATACACGGCCAGCTACGAGTGAAAATTTTAATGATCGCTCGTTATGAAACTGTCAAAATAAACGACTTCGTAGGTTACGTAGTAAATTTTAATTTACGCCATACTTCAACATGTTCTCAGTAAATCACATGCTACTAGATTGACTTTTCAAATGAACACTTTATTGATTTCGAAAATGGATGGAAGAAAAAGGAACAAAATCTTCGGAGGTAAATGTCGAGCCGATCAATTGTTGCTATCTGGTTCAACAGACTTAAAAATGGCTGTGAATCAGTCGATGATGATTCACCTTCCACTGAAAACCAACGAAAACATGGCAAAAATTCGCAATTTAATGCACTCTGACCGTTGACTTATCATTAGAGTGGACCAATTCGGGGCGAATGCAGAGGCGTGACTTTCAAACTTACTTAAAATACACTCATTTCTTGCGTCTTCTATCGAACATAGCTGTGCAACATTATTAAATACACAGAATACACTTTCCTGCTGCTATTATACGTGTACACACGATGACCGTGAACAACATACTAAGTAATCGTGAACCAATTTGTTAGTCACGCCTCTGCTTTCGCTCCGGATTTTCCACTCTACTTATCATTAGGGAAATGGCTGATGAACTGAATTTAAGTTTTTACGCGGTTCTGTTAATTTTAATGGAAGATTGGAACATGCGTTGAGCGTCCGCGAAATTTATTCCGAAATTGATGCCTTAATCGGGCCGAATGTGATTTGTTAGAGTTATTACAGGCAACGAATTATGAGTTTGTAGGTAACACCAAGAAACAAAGACACAATCATCGCAGTGGAAGTTTCTTCAATTCTACAGGTATTATGCATTATGAACTTACACCTAGGGGGGCATGCAATCAATAAAAAGTGTCCTTGGGCAGAAGAAAGCTGAAAGAGAGGCCTAAACTCTGACTAGATAAGAATTGAATTTCTGGCAAAATTCGAAATTCTTGTGCTTCTGCTATATCTCTATTCCTCTGATCTAGCCCTCTCGACCACTACCTGTTTCCTAAATTCAAAACTTCGGTGAATTGGAAGCGAATTGACTCCGTTTTGAAGACATTCAGACAAATACGAAGAAAGTTCTTAACACAATTAGAAAAGGAAATTTACAGGAATGCTTCCATAAGTGGAAACATCGTTGGAATAGGTGTTCAGTCAGAAGGGAACTACTTTGAAGAAAATCTAACGCAATAGCCTTGTATGTACTGCCGTTTTGAAATTATAAACCTGGTCTTAAAAAACTTTTCAATCACACATCGTATCAAATGATTCCATTACTAAATTAGATTTTTCACGGGCAATTAATCAAATTCTTGGATGGCATCGACGATTCGAAGAAGGTAGAGAGGGTGTGGATAATGAAAAAGATTCAGTCTGATCAATTAAATCGCTGTCGAAAAAGTGTGTGAAATCGTGAAATTTTTCAAAAATCTTCTCTAAAATTCCTGAAAATGAAATTTGGAATACCCAACACAATAATTCGCATTAACCGACAACTTGAATTCAAAGTTGGCGGGTATTACAAAGATATCATTAAAGGCACTCGCAAGAGGTGAAAACTTTTTGAAAACGTACCCAGTATTTTCAACTTTCAATTAAGAATACTTACACGTAAATTAAGTTGCACAACGTTTTCCTTCATCGGGAGAATTGCAAAATTTATTACGTTTTCCGTATTGATCGTGAAATTTCTGCACTCAGTTTTCCTAATGTTCCACACTTTTTTTACGGCGAATTCACAACATATTTGTATGACTTCATTCTTGAGGGGTATCATGGCATTAAACAATTTCAACTTGCCTCTATATGGAAAGCCGGAATGAAAATATTCTTGTTCGTCGGAAAATTTCATCTCGTACTCTCGATGGATAATGCGCACCTTAGTTGATTGCACTTCGACAGCGTTGGTACCTTTTTCTGATACAGTCGCAACGATGAACAGATTTCGTTCTAAAGTAACGTCGTCTAGACGAAGTTCGTCATTGATAAACTTGAATTTCACGCAACCATCCCTTATCTGTAAAATCGAATATGCTTTGAACAAGAATCTACTAAATTTCAAAAAAGTTGTTAGCATTGCTAGGCTAAGTATACAGAGAAAATTAAATTTTGTAGCGAATCATATTAAAATTTTGCACTTACTTCTTTAGTCCTGTGAACTTCTCTCATCTCTGAATTGACGGCATGAGATAGTTTTATCAGCGCCGTTCCGTGAACATGCTTGCCGTAAGAATATTTGGCACAAACGTGAAAGTAAAAGTTCCTCATACTAGCATACACTATCTTTGGCGTAAATAGCTTGACTTGAAAACGGGGAAGGTTGTACCGTTTCACTTGGAATGTGTGGATGTAACCATTTGCCTCTATTTTCCATTTTCCCTGCAGATTTTACGAGATAAAACAAATATCTAATCAATTGTAGTTAATTTGTAAATAGATTAATTCAACACTAACCAGAGTGGTATCTTTAGCCAGTTGAAATTCAACTTGAGTCATACCTAATTCTGTAGGCACACTGTTCCAAATTGCGACAGTGTTCCCAAATGGATTGTATAACTTTACGCTCGGTATCTGAAATGCAATACAGATTATGAAAAATATGTATTTGTTGGAGGTATTTTAATAAATTTCCTCTGTTAGCTGTGAATTGAAGAGCGATTCTTTTTTTTTAAATGTCCAAATAATAAAAGAGAGCGGACTTGAGCAATTCATGATTCATAGCCTATAGGCGTCTGCCTTGTATTCGCAATAGGTTTTTTTCTGTAAGCGATCCGTGAGTTTCTACCATTTTGATACGTGTGGCAAACTGCATAAGTGGCACATACCTACATATGCAGTTAATATGTATCTGTCAATGCACCGAATGTAATAAACGGTTTGGTAACCGGCAGCAACTACTGCTGAAACAAAAGGAATGCTGACAAGCGAATTGCGTATCGAATTTTGAATAAAAATAATTTACAAAGAACAAAACTCAAAACTATGTATTTTCTGTGAAACATTGAAAGTGTAAAACATTACTATGAACAACTAAAATTTGTTCAAGGTGTTCCTGTGTTAAATTAGTTCTTTTAGATGTTAAAGCGTCTTTAAAAATAAAAAATGTCCGTTCCACATCACAATTAGTGATGAGTGCGTAATTAAAATGTTGCAAAAGTGCACCATACTACGAATGTATAGATTTTTCAATCGGCTTTGTGCAGAATTTATATAATATATTCAAATCTGGATTTCTGCTAAATATGGCATCAACTTTTTGTCTCAGCTTTGAGAAATATCTTTTTAAATAATGAAACTAGCTTATCAACATTTGGAAAATGACCCCTAATGTATTCACTTACTCTGTGTAGTGAATGTGCTGCACAGGTAACGTGTAGCATATTTGGATAAAATTGCTTCTCTGATTTTAACATATAAGCTGCCGCATCAGTCAAAAATAATAGCATCTTGTCTTTATAGTTGTTATCCGAATATTATGAATACATTGATCAATTACTTCTGCAACTATTTCACCATTTACGACTGGCAATATTTTAGTTGCAATTAAGTATAGTTGGTATGAAGTTGTCGGATGAAGAATACCAACAACTACATTTAACACATATCGTCCAATTACATCCGTTGTTTCGACTGCACTTACCCAAAGATAATGACCAGATAGGTTGATTCGTATTTTTTCAATGATTCTCAAATAACATTTTGGTAAGTGGTATTACGTAAAGTAGATTCATCTGCATCTCGTGACAACTATAGGACGTAGCAAGTGGTTTCCATCGGACGATACCAATCGTAACAGTTGGGAAACTGTATTAACGTATCTCCACTATAAGTCGAACAGCTTCGACAGCGTACATTACAAAAACAATTTGCAACATACCCACTTCGATATTTCCTAATAATTTATTTCTACTATATGGTATTCAAGAAAATAGCGGGCATATCCAATATTTGTCAAAAGATTTAGTAATTGTTCTGAATGATGTAATTCCTTATAATTTAGACGTGTTGATATTTGAGTCAAAGGTTTATTACCCACCGGAGTAATACAATTCCCTTAAAGTTTCGCTATGTTAATTAGTTTTAGTTTAAGAAAATTAATACTGGTAGCCGTAACTTTGTGGTAATTCATTTTGAAGATAATAAAATAAAATAAAACAATAACTTTGTTATACCACTTTATTCACATGTAATAGTGACCGCGGTTTCGACATACAATGTCATTATCAAACTGCAAAAGTTACAGGCCTACATAGATCTTATAAATGACACACAAATATATGGGGGTGGTTTATGATGTTATTTAAAATTACTACTATATACTTAACTATTATATACAACATTGGAAAAGTGGTGTATATATAAGATCCAACTGGTCGTTTAGAACAATATCTATTGTGTTGTTTCCGCTTTTAAAAATTTCTAGGGACTCTAAAAGATTTAATTTACGACCTTTCTCGGCAAAATGCAATATTTTATGATGACCAAATGTTTGCCTTTCTGTAAAAAGATGGTTTGCGAATGTTGAATCTGTCTTCTTTAGTTTATATGACCTCATGTGTTCTTTTACCCGTATAATAAAACTTCGACCAGTCTGACCTATATATACACTTTTACAATCATTATAATATAATTTGTACACTCCTGATTTATTATTGATATCTGTTTTAGGTTTTGCGTTAAAAATGAAATTACTTGTTTTTACATATGGTTTGTAAACTATACTAACATTACTATTATTTTTTGAAACAGTAACACTAAACAGTATCAGGCAGCAATTAAAGAATGTGTCAAAAATTGTAATGCAGTAATCTCGAACACAGATAAGTACAAACTTTTCCATATGAATCCTTCCCCCCCTAAATTATACGGTTTAGTAAAAATTCACAAAGAGGAAGCACCCATCAGACCAGTTGTTTCGTTTATTTCTTGCCCCAAAAAAAATTAGCCGAAAAATTAAACATAATAATTAGACAATATACCGAATTTACAGATAGCTCTTCCATAAAAAACGCAATACAGTTAACAGCTAAATTAAAAGATTGTAATATACAAAAGACAGAAATCCTGGTATCATTTGATGTTTCCAACATGTTTTCAAAAATACCACATAAGGAATGCTTAAGGTTAATAGAAAACATATTAGTAAAGAAAAATACAAACCCGGTTGTTATACACGAAATCATATCTCTAACGGAGTTAGTCACCAACCAAAGTTACTTTACATTTAACAACAAATTCTACAAACAAACAGAAGGTCTGGCAATGGGCTCACCTCTAAGTCCTCTATTAGCTGAAATTTTCATGAAGCATATTACAGAAAAAATTCTTTCATCACAACTAGGTAAAAAACATATTAAATTTTGGTATCGGTATGTAGACGACATCCTAGCTTGCTTTAAGGGTACTCATAGACAACTACGAACATTTCTGAACTACATAAATTCAATCCATTCTAATATCAATTTTACAGTAGAAATAGAAGAGAATAACAATATGTATTAACTTCCTGGATTTAAAATTAAACAAATTAGATCAGAGCTTAAAATTTGATGTATATCGTTAACCTACTTTCACTGATTGCATTATTCCCAAAGATTCACTACACCCTAAGACACACAAACACTCATTTTTTAATTCTATGATACATTAAATATTCCTTTGTCTAATGAATCTTTTGTTCGTGAAATCAATACTATAAAACAAATAGCGGTAAACAATAGTTATAAAAGTAGCGTAATTGACAGTATACTAAAGAAAAAACAGTTACAAGTGGCCCTTAGTTTAGTATATCCTAAAGATAATGCTAATTTGAAATAATTTGTCTCGTTAACTTACTTCTGTAAAATAAGCGAGCAAATTGGAAATATAATTTCATAAAATAATAGTAATGTTAGTATAGCTTACAAACCATATGTAAAAACAAGTAATTTCATTTTTAACGCAAAACCTAAAACAGATATCAATAATAAATCAGGAGTGTACAAATTATATTGTAATGATTGTAAAAGTGTATATATAGGTCAGACTGGTCGAAGTTTTACTATACGGGTAAAAGAACACATGAGGTCATATAAACTAATGAAGACAGATTCAACATTCGCAAATCATCTTATTACAGAAAGGCATACATTTGGTCATCATAAAATATTGCAGTTGGCCGAGAAAGGTCGTAAATTAAATCTTTTTAGAGTCCCTAGAAATTTTTAAAAGCGGAAACAACACAATAGATATTGTTCTAAACGACCAGTTGGATCTTATATATACACCCCCTTTCCAATGTTGTATATAATAGTTAAGAATATAGTAGTAATTTTAAATAACATCATAAACCACCCCCATATATTTTTGTGTCATTTATAAGATCTATGTAGGCCTGTAACTTTTGCAGTTTGATAATGACATTGTATGTCGAAACCGCGGTCACTATTACATGTGAATAAAGTGGTATAACAAAGTTATTGTTTTATTTTATTTTATTAGTTTTAGTTTACTTCAGACATCCCAAAAAACTACCATGTAGTCATGCAATATGCAATAGTAAACCAGTGCTAGTAAGTTTAGCAGGTCATACTTTATATTCGATACTTAATGACAGCAGGCACGGTTGACAGTTAGATCGCGCTCACATTCAAATCCTACCCGCTTACTTTTAAATTGGAAATTTTTGAAACAATCTTATATTTCAATGACAAACCTTGTAATTATTCGGCGGTTTTAGATCGTGATCCAATACAAGAACACGTATTTTGACATTTTCGCCAATTTTGTAAAGGGTCCTGTCCGTTTCTATAAAAGTAGTGTACTTGTTCGGGTATATAAAAGGAAGATCGTCCGCAGTGAACCAGTGAATTGTGTCGTTTAACTTTATCTGCAGGTCGATGTTTGCAGAAACCTTGTGGTTTTGGTTTGTGCTGGGCACTTTAAGAGGAAAGCAGAAATATTCTGGAAAAAAATATATAATAAATACATGCACAGAACACGTTTAAGTTAGAGGTCCAATTATGATAATTGTTCAATAGCAATACCTGGTGTCCTTGAAAGGAAAAGACTACGTATGAAAAATGGAAAGATGTAATTATATAGAATATGAATCCATAATATTTTTCCCAAATTCCCTCGCGAACGCAAGAAAAAAATAACGAAGATATTTATAAAGCCACTGCATTTGAGGAATCGCGACCGATTATGAGGAGTAAGAGTAGTGCTAAGTATCGAGAGAATTGTTCCCCGATTTAGTTTCGATCGTTGCATGTGTACATTTGATATGTTTTCACGTTCTTATTGACATGTTAAACAGATGGATTGTTACCAAATTACAAAGGTTGTGGACCAAAACGATCTCAATATTTTTTATTTGTTACTTCTCGTAACAAAAAAAAACATTCACTATACATGTAATGAAACTAGATCAGTTCTAACTCAGTCCACAAATTATTTTTAGTAGGATTGATGAAATGGGTTAGTAAATTAATGCTTGTGTAATATAGTATTTGTTTAGAGCAAAAAAAAACTGTTAAACTGAACAAAACAATAAAATAATCTTACGAAAGCAATCGTACAGCTGAAAAACATGAAATTCCCTGTAAAGCACATATTTTAATTTTTAATAATTCACATGAATACAAAATAAAAGTATAAACAGCTGACTTCGTATTGAGCATAATACAACAATGTTATCATACTGTTGTAGTTTTTATAATATCGACAGCTCTTACGTGTATAACACATACATACATACGCTCTTGCTCATGTGTGTGTGTGTAAGATCAATAGAGGTATTTATTATTTATACACATTTGAATATTCAGTATTCATAGACGGCACGTAATAACGAGCCATCGAAAAAATTCATAATTGGAGTAGACTGTGATATTGCGTTGGTACTTTAGCCACTTCAACATAATGACACATTACTTGATGCTTGACAATTTCATTTGGTTTCATTGTAAAAAAAGGTTATGGCATTGAAATGAACTACAACAAAAATGAAAACAAATAATTTATTTAATATCGAAATCATAATCAAAATTTACATATAGCTACAGAAGTTGTTGAAAATGTTGTCCATTTACATCTAAACATAAACCAACTCTTCTCCGCAATCCAGCAAAAACTTTATGCAACATTTGCGGTGAGTTGTTGATCTCTTCACACTTTTCTGTTATGCGAATTCTCAGTTGATCCAGATTATGAATTGGCGTTGAAAAAATCGAATTTTTGATGTATGGCCATACGAAAAAATCACATATGTTTAAATCGCAAGACCCAGTTGGATATGGGATTTCAGTGTTCCTGCTTATTATTCTGTTATCAAAAAATTCTCTGAGATATTGAAGTGTTTCTCTGGTCGTATGTGCTGTTGCACCATCTTGTTGGAAATACCCATTTTGTATTTCCTCATCATCCAGTTGATTTATGAATGAGCCGAGTATCTCATTGCGATATCGTGCAGCAGTAAGTGTACCTTCAAAAAAAATGGGACCCACCAATCTTCTTCGACATATTCCAACCTTAACACCAACCTTTTTGGGATGCAATGTTTTTTCAACAAAAAAATGAGGATTTTCGGAGGACCAACACCTCATATTCTGTGAATTAACATATCCAGAAAGATAAAACCAGGCCTCATCCGTGAAAAAAACTGTGTTTAGGATATCCTGATTGTGTAGATTATTTTGTAACCATTGACAAAATTCCACTCGTCTTAAATAATCCACTGGATAAAGTTCATGAAAACATTGCAGCTTGTATGGATGACAATGTAAGACTTTTTTAAGAATGAATTGGCCCGTACCATAAGATAAATTTGTTTGTTGGGTCACTACTGAAATGGATGTTTTTGGATTTTCATCAATAATATGCTGAAGGGCTTCAATATTATCAGCTGTACGTTTAGATGGCCGTCCACTTCCAGTTTTTCAACCGACGCTACCAGTCTCTCTGAATAACTTTACACAATTTGTCAAAACATTGTAAAAATCATTGTAGTCAAACACTAATTCAGGATGTTCTTCACTAAATGCATTCCGTAATTGAATACTGCACTGCCACTCGCCATTTACTTTCACACCTGTACGGAAGTAACATTCGATAATTTTTGCTTTTTGTTCTATGTTGAATACCATTTTTTAAATAAATTTAATTTTCTTAATAAGAGTTTTGAAAAATTTGACACTAACTTATAGTTTCAATGTCAAATAATAAATGCCATTATGTGGAACTGGCTAAAGTACCAACCCAATTTCACATTCTACTCCAATTATTAATTTTTTTCGATGGCTCGTTACAATTTTCACAGGGTTTTTAATTTTGGGATTCCCGTCGTAATTTACAATTTTTTGACTTCATATTCTATATAATTGAATCTTTCCATTTTACATACTTGTCTCTTTCTTCCAAGGACAGTCTATATATTTAAACCGACCGATAGCTTATGAGCAACGCACTGCATTAGCTTATCATGCTGGAGATCCCGGGATTCGGCTGTCTGAGAATGCCAGGCGCCAGGGCGCGAATTATTATTATTAATGTAATTGGAGAGTTTAAGTTTCTATAAAAGAATATAAAGGAAATCTCAATTAACATTATGCGCATTTATCTATAGATTTCCTAAGAGTTAATGTAAAAACGTTTACCACAATATAGCTTTAAATTCTGGATACGTATTTCGACAACTAAGTTTCCATCATCGGCAGTAGAAATAGACGCGGAAGACATCATTCAGTTGTGTGCTAGCGTTCAGAACTTTCTACTATCAATGACAGCAACTTTACAAAGGCTATATTGCGGCAACTTTTACAGAGTAACCCACAGTCTCTGAATAATTCAGCTATAGATTCCGTGCTGGTAAAATTCTCGCGCATTCTGTAATAGCAAACTCTACCTCAGTGTCCGAATTAAAGCACCACCGTTTTAGACATTGTTTTAAAGGGCCAAACAAATGGAATTCGCCCAGGAAAAAGTCGAGACTGTAAAGTGGCTGCTAGAAACCTTCTCAGTGTATGAGAGCAAGCAGATCTTGGATCGTAAGAGTTACATGAAGGTGACCATTATCACGCAGAAGGACACTTTATGTGAGGATCCCAAAACGTTCATGTTTGATGATAACGCGTAAACAGCTTAAGTTATCTGTATATCAGTCAATATTGTTGTAAACAACAAAGTTCTTTTAAGGAATTTAAGATATAATAGCAGTACAATTTGGTAATAAAAAATACAGTTACCGCTGCTTTTGGTATTTAAGGTAGAATGAACATTTTTTTGCCTTTGGAGATTCTGCGCGCTTCCACTACATATCTTGACATTTGGATTGTGGTTAGTAAATCATCATGATTTATCGCAGCAACAACTTAGTATAAAATGATATCACCTTGTTGTTAGCAGTGTATCAAACGCTGCAGTTGTAGGTTGAACGTAAATTCTTATGACCACTACTAAACAATCTTGAAATCCACTGAGCCACAACTTCGCAATAGCCAAGGGAATAAAAAGTTTCCATACTGATGCTTAACATTTAAGAGAGTTCTCTAAGTTTAACAGGCTTATTTGCACGAAAATCAATCCACTGAATAAGCAACTTTTTAATTTACATCTAATTAAGTCGATACGTAAAACTCAATTCTCTTTACTATTTCTTATTAAAAGCATAGCACTCAAAAACAACTTAATAATCAATTAGGTTTACTACTAAATATTTACCTGATGTTACATTAATTTTCGTAGCATAGTGACCCTTGTTTACTTTCAAATCTACCATTATTTGAGTCGGTAAATTCGCATCGAAGAGATTTAAACATGCGTTCGTTCTTGTACCAGAAAACATGGTCGTTGGGTACGTGAAAATAAAACTTCCTTCTTTTCGTTTGAGATTACTCCTGGAAAAATTGAAGCCTTAATATATTACAATAAATTATATACAGGGTGTTTTGAACAACGTTCAAAAATTTGAAGGGCATATTGTACGGCCGAAAATAAGGTTAAAACTCTTAATAAGCATTGGTCCGCAAATCAACTGTTTACGAGATAATAGCAATTTCATTAGAATTGCAGAATAAATTGGTTTTTAAGGTGCGTTTCGGTTTTACAATAAAAATAATTATATTTAAATAATATGTTCAAAATGCCGTCCTTCTATCTTCGTTCGAAGGATGATCGTTTTAAAAAACCTGAGGTTACGCAATTATAGGTGTTTCTTTCTCCTCTTTAATGGCATAGCCGTTTTAGAGAAAGCGTTTGTACCGGCGAGACTCTCTTGTCCGTTAGATGTCACGAGATATCTCTGGTGAGCTGATGGAATAAGGTTGTGCCTTTATTGTGGGAGACGTAACTTCGTGAATACGCAATTAATTTCAAAAGCTTATAAACAATTATCTCGATAAGCGATTTAAAACATTTCGAGTACTTCCGTAATGCTTTCACCGTTTTTAACACAAAACTTGAAGTTGATTAATTGTTCCTATTAATTTTTCGATCGATGTATGCGAGCTTCATCTTTTAAACTAGTCGCATCTTAACTTCTAGTAAACGAAATGCTATGAAATTTTTACAGATTATTTATGACATGTTCACTTTATAAATCAATCGCCCACCACAGATGGTGCTACTAATTTCAATGAAATAGAATCTTGCTGTTATTTTCGGAATGAGTTCCTTATAATTTCACATGCGTACTTTACATGTCGCCATTCTAAATAGAGAGGAACACTTCCGCTGCAAAAAGCATTTGATTATACAAGTGTTCCGTATCGTTATGTTCAATGTTTAGTAGTGTAACGTAGACTTCATTTTAAGTAACAAAAACGCATAACTTGTATATCTTTTTTAATTGTTTCAAAGTTACAGATCTATGAATGCGATTGTCAGATCATGAAAAAATGTAATCCTAAAGTCATTACAAACTGATTCTATTTTTAAAAAGTTATACGATTCAATAACAGGCCTGTGATTGTTAACGTCGCATAATAAAATGTTATCCTAAAATAAATAAACACGTGTCGTAGTGCATACAGTAATTTCTTGGAGATCTACAAAAAAGAGTACTGGAAATTGATTTATGATAAAGAAGGTCCATCCTTATTTCGTAAGTGCTGAACCATGAATATCATACAATAAACAAATGTTCAGATGACTGTTAACGTTGTATTTTTTAGTAAAGGATTACATTACGTTTCAGTCCATTCAACAGCTTATTAGTGAGTGGACACGTTTTCTTTATTCAAAATGCCTTACCGATTTTCTTCTCAAGAGTATGCGGACATGCATTTTGTGTATGGCTACGGTAACGGCAGTGCACGTCAAGCAGTTATTGAATACCGACATCGGTTTCCCGATAGGCGCATTCCTCATTACAGAACGTTTCTGGAAGTACACAGACAATTTCGGGAATGCGGACTGCGTGATTATCTATTCGACCGAGGCGTAAATTTGCCAGCAGGCTTAGAGGAAGAAGCAGTAGCTATTAGTACAAGGTATCCAACTCTCAGTGTACGTCGAATCGCTAGACAACTAGGAGTGCCACGAACGACAGTTTGGCGAATTTTAAAAAGTGAGGGCTTATATCCATATCACTATCGCAGAGGACACGGTTTGCTTGAGGTAGACCACTATGCTCGTCTAGTTTATTCTACCTGGATATTAAGACAGTTACGGCTTCATTTTAATTTCTGCAGAACAGTCGTCTGGACAGATGAATCTACGTTCACGAGAAGTGGTGTTACAAATCTGAGAAACCTGCACAGGAGGTCATCAGAAAATCCCAAAGCTATACGCTCATCTAAATTTCAAGATGAATTTTCTATTAATCTTTGGGCGGCTCTAATCGATGACTTGTTGATTGGTCCTGTTGTTCTTCCTGGGAGGTTAAATGCGAACAATTACCTTCAATTTCTTATTGACGAACTGCCAGGTCTTTTAGAGGATGTCCCATTGAATGTTCGACGAGACATGTGGTTTCGCATGGATGGGGCACCACCACATTTCGGAATTGCTGTCCGAAATTGGGCTAACGTCAATTATCCAAGATGGATTGGTTGAGGTGGTCCTGTTGCATGGCCACCCAGATCACCCGATCTTAATCCCCTTGACTTTTATTTATGGGAGTACATGAAAAATTTAGTCTACGCGCAAGTTTCGAACACAATAGAAGAGTTGTTGGATCGTATTCACCTGTCTGCCGAGGAAATCCGACAAAACAAGTATGAAATTCGGATAAGTACTTCTACTGTTGGCTTACGGGCACAAGCCTTCATTCAACAAGGAAGTGGACATTTCGAAAATATTATTAATTGAACTTTTTTAAATAAAATCGTTTTTTTTTTATTTTGGGATTACATTTTTTTTCATGATCTGACAATCACATTCATAGATCTGTAACTTTGAAACAAATCTAAATGGATTTACAAGTTTTGCGTTTTTGTTCCTTGAAATGAAGTCTACTTTACACACCTAAAATTTTAACATAACGATACGCGACACTTGTATAGCCATAATTGTAACACTACTTCGTTAAAAAAAAACTTATACCTATTTTAAATACATTCACATATACCTAAACGGCATTTTGTTTTGGAAAGTATATTGTAGTTTAAATTATATAATTGAATAATTAATCATATTTGTAGTAAATAGTTACAATATGATTTTGTAATTTATTTGAAATCTAGAGAATTAGTTAATTTTAACATGGAACACATAATGTTAACCCCGAATATTTTCAATTAGTCTTATTGAACTTGAAGAAGACTTACCTCTCTAAAGATTCGCCCGTGATTTGGTAGGTGAAAAGAACCGTAAACTCAAAATAAAATAACAATTTCATTGTGTCTCACTGCATTTAAAGAATATCAAAATAAGAGCGACATGAACACGTCGGTCGCCGGTAAACAGGACTATATACTTGAACTGATTGAATTGCCGTTCTAATTCAATTAAAGTCTGCTTGTTGTGTACCAATTCGCTTCTCTAGCGATGAACTTTGTGTTTATATCACAGATAAGCTTTTTATGCAGCATTATCACTGCATGTTTCATATGATCCGTTGACATTCATAATTTCTTTTGTCGCCGTTATTTCCTCCGATTGTGATTAAAGCGCGAATGTAGAAATTATTTCCACTTATCGCATAATGCAGCTCATTAATACAAATAATTTACGTAATTTATGTACGTATTTATTTAAACACATATCCGTTCTGTTATCTTTTTTTTTTCTTATTGAAGTTACGAAATTCATATACATTACTTAGCAAAAAGCTAATGTTATGAACATTACTAGAACTATGTAAAAATGAATATGTAAACAGCCATGACGAATGGATGCATTGATAATAAAGCTAAAATAAACCGTTTAAAAATCTCATGCCATCTTTTGATACTGTAAGGAAGAACACATTATTTAACAATGACCTGCATGAACGATGAACGAACCTGCATTTTATGAACGATTTAAAAACCTTACGGATGTAGAAATCATAACCGAAGAAATAAATTTTTTATCTAAAGGTTTCAAATACAACTTAGCCCCTAACATTAATAATAAACACTTAGAAATCTTAGCAGTAGAAACAGATTTAGCCTTAAATATGCAAAAGGATAACCAGGGAAATAAATATGCAGCTAAACATATTCTAGAAAATTACCGTACTACTAAGCATTTTAATATTGAAAATAAAATAATTAAATCAATTAAACAGAAAGCGACTAGTAACAATATTATATTTACAAAAGCTGATAAAGGAAATACAGTTATAGCAATTCCGGAATCAAACTATATACACAAAGTTCATGAATTCCTCGATAATAATTCATTCATAAAACTTAAATCTGATCCTACTAACAAATTTCAAAAACAGATTAAACAAACTATAGAAAAATCAGGTTCTGTTTTTAATAACACTCAAAAACATATATTAACCACTATGAATCCCCTACCTCCCAAATTATACGGTTTAATTAAACTACATAAAGAAAATACACCTCTATACGACCAGTAGTATCGTACGTAAAAGCACCAAACACTTAATAGATTTAATTCTTACACACACTAAATTCAAATCTAAGTTCTCCGTTAAAAATTCCCAGGAATTAGTTAACAACATTTCAAACTTGCAATTACCAAACAAATGTAAACTCATTTCTTTTAATGTCTCGAATTTGTTCACTAGTATCCCGCCCCAGGAGGTAATAGATTTAATTACTTTACAACTAGAACGTAGAAACACGAACATTGTCACAAAGACCGAAATTTTACAGCTCTTAGAAACGTGCCTGGAACAAAATTATTTTCAATTCAAAAAGAAATTTTATAAACAAACAGAGGGTCTAGCAATGGGAAACCCACTAAACCCCTTATTAGCGGAAATTTTTATGAATAATTTAGAAACTATAATTAGTACACATCCCTTGTTTGGTAATTGTGTATATTGGTTTAGGTATGTTGATGACATATTAATTTGCTTTAACGGTTCAGATAGACAATTAAAAACTTTACATAATTATATCAACACTATTCACCCCAAAATAAATTTTACTATAGAAACAGAAATAAATAAAAGCATTAATTTTCTAGATTTAACCATATCACACAAAACTAATAAACACGAGTTCGCTATATACCATAAACCAACACATACAGATGCCACAATACACGCTAATTCTTTTCATCCTATAACACACAAATTATCAGCATACCAATCAATGATATATAGATTAATTCATGTACCTATGAGTAAAAGTAATTTCGACCTTGAACTAAATAGAATATACACAATAACATTAAACAATGGTTACTCTTTAAATATTGGCAATAACATCCTAAATAGCCAACAAAAATCTAAAACCCTTTCCTTAGTTTATCCAAAATTAAAATACAAGATAATTAATTCCTATAATTCAACTTAGGAAAAATTTCGGAAAAAATTGGTACTTTCATTAAAAAACTTAATAACGAACATATGTCATTTAAAACAGACAATACTATACAGAACATTATTAAAAACAACAAAGATGAAATAGACAAAGAATCAAACTCTGGTGTATATAAGTTAACATGCGAATATTGTAATAAGGTATACATAGGACAAACGGGAAGGACATTCAAAATTAGGATGAAAGAACACGAGAGAAGCCATAAAGAAAAGAAAACAGATTCAACTTTCGCAAGTCATTGTATAGATATCAATCATAGATTTAACATAGATTTCAAAATTTTACACATTCAAGAAAAAATTAAAAAACTTAACCTGTTAGAAAACTTAGAAATTAATAGATACAATAGTTTAGGATTAGCTTTAAATGACCAACTAGATTTAAACGACTCCCCTCTACTAAATTTAAGATTGTAAAAAAAAAATTTTCCACCACCATTTCCCCAATAATTTTCACATAAATATTCAAACTTGTATTGTACATATTCAGTATTTCATCCACCTGATGAAGCCATTGTATGGCGAAACAATTATAGTGGTATTTACAATAAAAGAATTTTTGAAACTAGAAGTTTAATTACTTATTTCTTAGCGTTATAATGACCTGCATCTTTATTAACTAGGAAAAGGACATGATTTCCATGAAACTCAACGTCAATATTTATTTTCAAATACTAGGTTAACAATGCGCCATCTGTGCGGTTCAGTCTAGTTACTTGTGAGTTTTAATAGTTTATCCTGGGAATCGTCAATAAATCACCAGCGAAACGATCACGTATAGACAGCAAATAGTCACTAGTGAGACACCGATGTGTTGTCGATATATTGCTTACGAGTCCTCAACGTCTCCAGTCGATTGTCAACAAATGTAGTGTCGTAATTTTGGTAAATTTATAGAGAATCATCGGTAAATGCCAGAGAATGGATTATACCAGCGAATCTTTGACGGGCCACCAACGAGTCGCTAGAGAGTAACCGACGATTCACTGGAAACACGTTAGAGAATCGCTGGCGCAACATCAATGAATTCTCAGGAATCGTAGACTATGAACACACATGAACGACTTTATCTTAAATTATTTTATAAATTTTATAACAAATTTTCAACTTTTGAAAATCAAACTTTGACAACTTATTTATAAAAGATCATACCTATATCTGAAACAGATCTAAGTAAGCAAGTTATAACTAAAGGTTGGATTATATGCAAAATACATATTTATTGGTAAAAGGTATATCAACAGAATTATGAATTTTCTGGGTTTATTTAATGTTTCTTTTTTTAATAAAATAAGGCAATTAAAAAAAAAGCATATTTCATGAAATACTGCATATTTGTGTATATTTTCTACAAATTACAAATAGCCTTCTAAAAATTCCAATAGGAAGCAAGTCTAAAAGTAACAATTCAAAAATAACTGGCCATGGGAAATACCAAATTTCCAAATGTTCTGGGAAAGCCGGTTAAAACACTTTGCGACATTTTATGGCCTATAAAATTAAAATAATTAACAACGCTTGTATTTAAAATACAATGTTTTACAATGCTTATGTGACTTATATCAGTACAGTTGTGTCCAAAACTTAAGAATACAAAACCGTAATAAAAGGAATAAAGTGATAAATACGCAAATGGATTTAAAAACTAAACAAATAAAAAATAAATACGCTGTCGAATGTTATATTTTCTAAACTTATATCGTTTTATTATTAAAACATTGAATTTATGTACATATACAAGCTGTCCCGTATCGTTATGTTCAAATTTTACGAAAGTAAAGTAGACTTCATTTCAAGTAACAAAAACGCAAAACTTGTATATCCATTATTATTTGTTTCAAAGTTACAGATGTATGAATGTGATTGTCAGATCATGAAAAAAAATGTAATCTTAAAGTCAATAAAAACTGATTTTATTTAAAAAAGTCCAATTAATGATATTTTCGAAATGTCCACCTCCTTGTTGAATGCAGGCTTGTGTCCGTAAGCCGACAGAAGAAGTACTTATCTGAATTTCATACTTGTTTTGTCGGATTTGCTCGGCAGCCAGGTGAATACGATCCAAAAACTCTTCTCTTGTGTTCGAAACTTGCGCGTAGACTAAATTTTTCATGTACCCCCATAAATAAAAGTCAAGGGGATTAAGATCGGGTGATCTGGGTGGCCATGCAACAAGACCACACCTGGACCAATCCATCTTGGATAATTGACGTTAACCCAATTTCGGACAGCAATTTCGAAATGTGGTGGTTCCCCATCCATGTGAACCCACATGTCTCGTCGAACATTCAGTGGGACATCATCTAAAGGATCTGGCAGTTCGTCAATAAGAAATTGAAGGTAATTGTCCGCATTTAACCACCCAGGCAGAACGACAGGACCAATCAACAAGTCATCGATTAGCGCCGCCCAAACGTTAATAGAAAATTCATGTTGAAATTTAGATGGGCGTACAGCTTTGGGATTTTCTGATGACCATCTGTGCAGGTTTCTCAGATTTGTAACACCACTTCTCGTGATCGTGGATTGATCTGTCCAGAGGATTGTTCTGCAGAAATTAAAATGAAGCCGTGACTGTCTTAATATCTAGGTAGAATAAAATAGACGGGCATAGTGGTCCGCCTCAAGCAAATCGTGTCCCCTGCGATAGTGATATGAATATAAGAGCTCACGATTTAAAATTCGCCAAAGTGTCGTTCGTGGCACTGCTAGTTGTCTAGCGATTCGACGTACACTGAGAGTTGGATCCCTTGTAACAATAGCTACTGCTTCTTCCTCTAAGTATGCTGGCAAATTTACTCCTCGGTCGAAAAGATAATCACGCAGTCCGCATTCCCGAAATGGTCTGTGTACTTCCAGAAACGTTCTGTAACGAGGAATGCGCCTATCGGTACACCGATGTCGGTATTCAATAGCTGCTTGACGTGCACTGGCGCTACAGTAATACACAAAATGCATGTCCGCATACTCTTGAGAAGAAAATCGGTAAGACGTTTTGAATAAAGAAAGCGTGTCCACTCACTAATAAAGCTGTATTTATAAACTTGCCGTTGGCGTACCGCACCGTAGCGTTGCAGTTCGCAGCAGTTCGTTGCCGTTCGTCCTGGTTAGGTTGAATTATAAACTTGCCGTTCCCGGACGTTGCGAACCGCCGCGCACGCGCAGATCATTCTTCGTAGGAACGCATTCACATCTCACATACAGAAAGAAATTGTTGATGTGTCATTTGTGTAGCCGTGATATTATTTAAAATGGACAAAAATAAATATTTATAAAATAAAAAATCACCGAATATTTTATTTTACTAAAATAAGATATTTTTTAACATAATTATTAATAAATATTACACATAATTAAGAAATATATATAATCTATAAACAATTTCAGCATATAGGTAATCGACGATCAAATTAAATCGTGGAAAATGGATTTCAGAGGAGTTATAGGTAAATTTGCAAATGTATCTAATACAGAATTCTCACAATGCACTGCTTCACCATCGTACATGTTTTCAGAATTAAATCTTTCATATTTCTTTTATATCAATTAAATCATACATGCTTGGTGTGGGATTAAAATTTTGACAACCGTTATTCATATGGTATGTCAATCTTAAAATCGAATCAGCCATCTCTATTGCTAACTTATTTCTTAATTTGTCTTTGACAATATTTACTACAGAAAACGCTCTTTCTATTTCTGCATTTGAAAAAGGCAGGCTTAGCATAGCTAATACAAAATATGATATATGCGATATATACGACTTAATATCAACCTGACAAAGTCATGCAATTATGGCCCTACTCAAGATAAGTTATGATATTATAGGTGTAGATGGCACCACCACAGAGTCAACAAACAAGTTTCCAACTAAATCACGGACAAAAAATTTTCACTAAATTTGTCGTCGATGGCTTAAAAAATCACCAAATTCTACGATAAAATCACTGAACTCCCAATACTGACGCTGTTTGTGTTTGTAAACATAACCAAGCGCGTTGCGCAAACTCCAAATTGCACAATTTCATTGGTTCATACACCAACGTTAACGACCTGCTGCGGACTGCAACGGAAAAAGATAAAAGTTGGTCAAGTCTGAACGGTGGCGAACGGCAGCGAACGGAATGTGGGCGTCACAACTCCAACGAACGTTCTTTATAATTATACACGTTTACTTCAACGCTTTTTAACTTGAGCGAACTGCTGCGAACTGCAACGCTACGGTGCGGTACGCCAACGGCAAGTTTGTAAATCCAGCTTAAGCTGTTGTATGAGCTGAAACGTAATGTAATCCTTTATTAAAAAAATGCAATGTTAACAGTCATCTGAACATTTGTTTATTGTATGATATTCATGGTTCAGCACTTACGAAATAAGTAAGAACCTTCTTCACCAAAAATCAATTTCCAGTACTCTTTCTTGTAGATCTCCAAGAAATTACTGTATGCACTACGACACGTGTTTATTTATTTTAGGATAACATTTTAGTATGCGACGTTAACAATCACAGGCCTGTTATTGAATCGTATAACTTTTTTTCAATAAAATCAGTTTGTATTGACTTTAGAATTACATTTTTTTCATGATCTGATAATCACATTCATAGATCTGTAAGTTTGAAACAAATAAAAATGGATATACAAGTTTTGCGTTTTTGTTACTTGAAATGAAGTCTACTTTACACTCCTAAAATTTGAACATAACTATATGGGACAGCTTGTATATAAAGAAAATAAAAATCAATAAAAGTGCAATAATCAAATATTTCAATGGCGTGTCAGCAAGCCATTTGCTTTATTGAAGCTATGTAGTTTGCTGCATGGGTTGCACTCGGGTTGATTCTCTGCAGTGAAGGATCTTGTGGTATACGACATTTTTCGTTCTGTTATCAGACGCAAGAACAAATAAGGCGGATGGTTTGTCGACACGTGAACAAGCCACGTACAATTGACCAAGAGAAAAACATGCATTTTCTAGATTCAGACCATAAATCCTTAAGAATTGGCCTTGTGATTTGTTGATCGCAAAACGAATCGGAAATTTAATTCGTTTAAACTCAAAGGGCATATCGGTTAGGATCATCGGAATCCTCGGAATGAGAACTTTTTCACCTTTGAATTTTCGTTTGAGTATGTTCGCGTGAATCACATTGATCAGTTTTCTTATCACCAAACGCGTTTCATTGCATAGTTTTAGTTGGTTTAGATTTCGAAGCATGATGACTACCGAGCCAACCTTCAGTTGTAAATCGAGCGGTGGTAAACCAGGCACTTCCAAGGAGTTTAAAAATTCAGTTGGATAGTTGGCGGCTTCGTCTTCGTTTATTACACAGACAATAGATTGAATGAATGCAGAGTACCAACGATTTGATTCTGAATTACTAAGTTTAAGTCATCCACATCTTTGTTCTTAGCCGCCGAAATTGCATATTCAATTTTGTCTATTAGAAAATTTCAAGACCAACTATAATAAATATTCTCTCGTATGTCAATCAAAAATAAAATAAAAATTATTTCCCTAAATCGTTTATTAGAGTACCCTCAATGTACATAATTTACAAAATTATTTTGATCACTATACTTCTAACATAAAGTGGCCCTTATTGTAAAAATAAGTTACAAGCGCTTTCAACAAGATTCTAAATATCGAACGGGACTAGTATTCTACGTTTGGATATCTTTGGTTGACGTATTGGGGCCGCCTTTGCTGGAGGGAAATGTTAATTTCTTCGGGGGATCGGAAAACTTGAGACGCCGTAGTTTCAGGCCTTATAGTGGGTGTATAAATTGTTGGACGTTTTACCACTTGCTGTTGCGTTTGGTGCAGTCCTACTTGAATCTGAAAATAAAATTCGGGATTATTTAGACAATAAGCTGACAGAAAAATCATTTTGTTTAGTTTTAGCAAAAAAGTGTTTCAAAAAACTGTACGCCTTGTTTAAAGAATTTATTTCCAACAACTTGTTAATCTGCAAACATAGGAGTTAAGCTAGACTTCTATGAAAATGCATATTTTTTATTTTTATGATATGTTTACCGAAATTCTTGCACACGACTTACTACGGGCAAGATATACCGCCTCATTCTGAGCAAACGCAACGATCCGAATGTATGAATATTTCTCCCGCTTCGAATAAAAAACCCCTGAACGCGTTTAGCCAATCACAACACAGTCTGTCTCATTCCGAGCAAACGCAACGATCCGAATGTGCAATTATTTTTCTGGCTCCTAATACAATTCCCCTGAATGCTGTAGGCGCGTTAACATCGATGTCATATGTCATACATACTTACATATTATGGAGCCGCGTAAGAAAAATTATCTGATTACCAAATTACTATTAAAGGACTATAAATTGTTTAGTCCTGTGTTATGGTAATGAGTAAATTGCAATACGTTATACTGACGATGGTTACACAAAGCGTAATGATATTATTAATAAGCGATCAAGAAAATTGCAAATAAGGCATCAAGAGATTTAATAAATTAAATTTTAATAATAAAGGTCACAAAAACTATTCATAGTATACTATATACATTTCAGAACTAATAAAAACTAAATTAAATTCTAGTAATGTAAAGAAAAATTTACTCTTAGAAATAATAAAATAAATTGTTCATAATGAGAAATTAATTATATAATAACGGAAATTCATCCGTTTAAACTCATCGCCGATGTTTGGAATATTCATAATTACGAAAACCATTTAATTTTAGTATGCGGTTAACGGAAGAGCAGCATATGCCTAAATCATTGGAAATATCGCTAAGTGTCAAATTTCAATTTAGTTCTATTGCAGCGCATACTAAAATGGACGTATCATTAGGAACTCTGCGATTTGGGAATATTGGTTTTAAATTTTGTACAGAACCAGTAATGTCTATTTTCTTTTTATGTCTACAAATTGTAGCTTTGTTCGGGATGGGCCGGATGGGCAGTTTGCATCATTAGGAAATAAACTCTATTCTTGTACATCTAAAACTTTAATCTACTACTCACCGGCTGCTTACGATGTGGAATTTCGTCGTCTTCTTCTTCATAGCTACCGTAATAATTCTCAGGATAGTACCTGTCCGAATATCGCAGAGACACGTTCGGTTTAGACTGGTGTTCTTCGAGGTTTAAAGGTTTGTACAAATATTCGTTGACGAAGTGGAACTGAGAGGACTTATCGCAAATGTTGTCACCACCTGGAGGCATACATATCAGATGAACCTACAACAAAGTGTCGACATGTACATGAATGGGTTAAACTCGATGATAATTTTATTTCAAAATTTAAAACACTTCACCTACTTGGTGGAACGTAAATCCTTCGGGACAGATCCACGAGTGTCTGGCATTATCTTGGCAATAATGGAATACTTCGCAACCCAGATTTTCGTCAGCATAGTAACCTGTATTCCTACCGTTACAATTAAAGTTTGTTTGAGGGAGTAAAAGCGATAAGCGATCGGGTTCTTCTTTTTCTTCCTCTTCTTTGTTTTTTGGATCCGGCTCGTCTACTTCCTGCACAAGAAATGTTACTGTTATTCGTTTTGGAAAGTATTTTTTCTTATGATGTTAATGATGCACTTTTAACACTTATTAAATATAAAATATTACTTCGTTTGTGAATTAATTAATAACTAAATATTGAAGCTCTATTAAATTTATAACTTTTCAAACATCGAGGTGTATACCTGCCAGCTTATATTTGAAAAATAGAAATATAGAAATACCGAAAAGAGTAAAATCTAAAGAAAACAATAGAGTCTATATATTTCTGTGTATTTTGTCTACTGTGAGAAGAGCTACAGGTCGGCCTTTAATGCTATTCATAATTTTGAATCGATGTATGACCACGTTTAAATTGCAGACCTGTAACAAGTCAATCCCTTGCATTGAATGAAAACATATATTCAACTTAATTCGATAAAAACACGTTGGACTTAGGTTTCCCACGTCTGGAGTTTGTTTACGCAAGTTATAATTTGCGTTAGTATACAAGCAAAACTAGATCTCGAAACTAGCGCTGCAAACTAGCACTCCAAACTAACACTCAAAACTAGCACTTATATCTAACATTCAAAATTAGGACACAAAAGTAGCACCCAAAACCGGCACTCAAAACTAGTACTCAACAAAATTAACACTCAAAATTAATACTCAGAATTAACGAAGAAAATTTACATTAAAAACTAGCACCTGGAAGTAATGGGTCTTTCAAACTGAGCGCCTAATTTTAAAAATAAATAAAATATAGATGGCGCACTGAATTCGTCTAGGTATTTTGACATTTTCGTGACATTTATAAAAATGCCTTTACAACAATGCGTTCAAATTATTGAATTATTTGATGAAAATCAGCGTTCTGCGAAAAATGTTTTTAGAAAATTACGTGAATCTTATGGTTTACAAGATCGCCTATCTGAAAGAACTATTAGTCGAATTATTAGAAAATTTCAAGTGGAAGATCAAAAAAGAGAAAGATACACTCATTCATAAGAGCATATTGATTTGATTCGTGAAATTGTTGAAATGCTTATTAGTCGACGTTCACAACAAGTTGGACCATGCAGAACGCCGTGCATTTGTCAGTTGGATTAAAGAACAACCAGATAGTTTTTCACAAAAAAACTATCTCTTCCGATGAAGCACATTTTGAAATTGGTGGTTTTGTTAACAAATAAAATTGTCGAATTTGGGGTGAGGAAAATCCACGAGTGATACATGAAAGACCTTTACATTCTCAACGAGTCACCGTTTGGTGTGCATTACGGTCAGGTGGTGTAATTGAACCACATTTCTTTCAAAATGCTGTCGGTGATGCTGTAACAGGGAATGGTGTTTGATATCGTGAGATGTTAACTGAATTTTTGTGGCCTGAACTGAATGATATTGATCTAGAGGATATACGGTTTCAACAGGACGACACAACACCTCATTTTGCTAATGAAACAATTGCTTTATTAAGTCAAAAATGTTCTGGAAGAATTATTTCAAGACATTATGTTCATTGGCCAACGATATCATGTCATCTAACACTGTTGGACTATTTTCTTTGGGGTTACGTAAAAAGCCAGGTCTATAAGAACAAACCACAATCGATTCCTGAACTATAAAGGATTAAATTATTCGTGTCTTTGGTGAATAGAGCCTCAATTATATCGAAATGTAATAGAAAATTTTAACAAAAGAGTGAACAGCCATGAATCAGCAAGAGGTGGTCACTTGTCAGATATTATTTTTCATGTATAAATGTCATAAGTGATACTACAATTACCAATAAAAATTTTTGAAAATCAATGCAAATTATGGATTTTATTTATTTAAAAAAAGGCGTTCAATTTGAAAGACACTTTATCACCCAAAATTAACACTCAAAGCTGGCACTCAAAACTAGTACTCAAACCTAGTTCTAAAAACTAGCACTCAAACTTGCGACTGTTTAACAACAAGATCAGTTATCGCTCCACTTTTTAAAGACTTTTATTGAATTGAATATAAATAAAATTTGCAGTTTAACAGATTTTGAAGAACAAATATTTCACTTACAGAATAGGCTCTAACAAACATTGTATATTCTACGTAAAGAGAAAGTTAAATAAGCTAGAATTTAAGAACAGATATGTATTTAATCTTTTTACCTGTATGTATTGCGGTCTGTATTGTTGCTGGACTTGTTGCCTTGGTATAGACTGCGGACGACTTTGGGGCCTTTGATTGATTTGTATTGCGTTGGCGATCGGATAATTTTCCGCAGAATAAACGGGAGCTCTAACTTGCGTCGATGCCACGTTGACTTCTTCATCTTCCTCCTCTTCGTGTTCGTCATCTCTGTCATAGGAAGACGCCGCCTTAAAAGCCGACGGCACTGTCGGACCGAAACCTTTGTTCTGCAGGTGTTTCACCTGTTGCTCCGTTAACTTGGTGTAATTGGGTATTTGTGTGGATTGTGGCAGACATGTGATAACAGGTACAAGTAGAATAACCAATGTAAAGTAATACATTCTGAAACCAAAACACAAAAATAATAAAAATATTCTTAGATGTTATAGAATCGTCCTTGTGTACTAACGCTAATGTGAGAAATGCAACTCAGCATCACCAGAATCATTCTTAGAAGTACGATAAAGAGACGAGGTATTAAAAAACCAAATGTAAGAGACAATATTATTTATTATATTCATTAATCATTACATTATATCGCTTCACGGCGAATCCAGTATGGTACTGTTTTTTATTCTAACGCACGTTTCACGTTATTATACATTTAAATTAGTTCAATGGATTTATATTACATGAGTCTGTTCCGAAAATAAAGGGAATCTGGTAATATTTAAAAAAAATAATGTTTCCATTTATTGGTAGAAGGATGATTTATATTATCGACTTCCCTAAATAATTTGTTAAAATTTTACTAGAAACCAAAATACGATACGGTGTTAATTATGTATCCGAAATAACAAATAGAAACATACAGTGGGGAAATGTGTGGAATCGTGTAAATATCTATTAAATTAAAAAAGATGTAATAAAATTTTAGACACGGAAATTATGGGTGAAGAGCCATCATTTGAATTATTTTTTTAAATATACAGAATGTTAAAAACGTTCTAAAGTTATACTTTTTTAATTGAACGCCCTGTATTTTCAACATTTTGGGATTATCCTTGATAACACAGTCTGAACAAACTACAAGTCGGGGTCTAGAGTATTTTTTTATTTATTAATTGGTAAAGAAAAGAAAATAAACTCCTCATACAAACAAAGATAAACTTAATTTATGAGATTTTCAAAATGGGTGCCACCTACTTCCTGACAGTAAGCCAATCTCTCTGTAAATTCTCTTGTAACCCTTACTATGATGACTGGTGAAATACTTCGTATCTCTTCATTAATTCTTTCAGTTAAATCTTACAAATTTCTACGTCGAGTCAAATACACTTCCTGTTTTAGATAGCCCCACAAGAAGTAACCTAGCGGATTGAGTTCGGGAGAACGTGCGGGTCATTCAATTTCGCCCGTCGAACTCGAATGATAATCGAATAGCAAGGGGATGCGCTATCCTGCTGAATCCAGATGTTTCGTGGAAGTTGGCCATTTTCCTCCAATACAGGAATTATCTGATTATTTAAAAGTTTTAAATATCTTTGACCATTTAGAGTTTCCTATATAAAAGAGGCTCTATTATTCTGTTTCTACAAATACCAGCCCAAATGTTAAGCTTTCTAGGGTGTTGCGTATGCGCTTCTTGTATCCATTAAGGATTACTCTGTGCCCAATACCGGCAGTTATGTCTATGAATAGTACCGTTCAAATAAGAGGTTGCCTCATCCGAAAATACTATATTATTTACAAAATTGTCATCACGATTACAAATGTTCATCAATGATTCCCAAAACTCTTGTCTTCTGTAGAAATTATCATCAGAGAGTTCTTGAACGTGGCGAATTTTATAAAGATGGTATTTTTCTTTTTTGAAAATTCTTCCTACTGTTTGTAGATAAATGTAGATTTTCCTCTACAGATATACAGTGGCGTAACTAAAGATTTTTTTCTACTTGCAACGCTTACAGGTAACGATAGAGAGATAATAGATCCTTATGCATAGTCGTGAAGCTAATGTGTTAGTACGCTATTAGTTACTAGCCACTAAGAGCGTACTAAGATGCTTTTATCTTCTCGTATTCATGGTCGCGTATTTCATCATACTTAGTGGCTACTAACTAATAGAGTCTTAGCTGAAAAAAATATATGGCAACAGTGAAAACGAAGTTCGCAGGCATGCGCATTTTGCATAGAGAAGACATTTAAAATTGTTTACCTATTGGAATTGTTGGTTATTTTAAATACGATTTGGATAATCTTATTTATTTTAATATATTTTGTGAATTTTTGCTTTTGCTATTAATATCATTAGTAGCAGAATTTGTACGACAAATTATTTGAAAATTGTGAACACCGCTATGTGCCTTCTTAAAGTTTTGGTAATAACAAATCGTTAAATTGGCCGCCGTTTAGGATCTATTGTACTAAAAAGGTGACATACTTTCTGATGAATTCTTGTCCTATCACCAAAACCAATCATCATTTATTTTTGTTTTCTTTCTCCTTCATTTAATTCAACCATCATTAGCAAATAATAATTATATAATGATACTTTTAAGTACCACAAACTATTTTACCTTGTGTTAAAATTTAAAAATTGTAATATTCACGTTAATATTTTGTTCGACAAAAAATAATTTTTTTAATCGCCACAACAAAAGAACAAGTAAGAGAAATTGTAATACTTACATTTTGAATTGCAAAGGTTTTCATTTAAACGATCATAAACGAAAGATCAAGATCATTTGAGGCGTATAGTGCAACAATAGCCAAGTAGTAAAACACCTTTTTGATATACCTATGGGGACTGAAAAATATAAGAAAATTTGAAACCCAATTAACAAACTAATTAATTTGTAAATAGTGTGGAATGCTGAAAAATTATTACTTTTGACAATAAGTTATACAGAATAGATCTTTTTGTCATTTTTTATAACGGTAAAATTGTTAGTTGAGTTATTGTTGCACTAACACTTTTTATTTGTTGATAATTTTTTTTTTATGCAGATAGGCCAACGGTTATTGCTATTAGGTACAAAAAGTAAGATGAAACTGCAAATAGAAAAGGTAGAAAACATTAAAAATTACTAACCGAAAATGAAACAGAACATTGCTAAAGTTAACTAATAGATACTTATTGTTTTCATCTTACTTTGCTTTTTTAACTCTTCTGGTATGTGTTTCAACATTTGGAGTTAACGCCGTATTATTTGTGTCATCTCCCAGTGGTTCAGTAGTCCCTTCAAGAAAATACAGTGCCGTGTGGTATCAGATTCATCGTCGCAATTTTCACCACTTTTATTCACTTGTAACAAACCTGTGTAGAAATCATGGTGATCTAGTGGAATATAGGCTAACAAATTTTGTAAGTTTAAGTATTTTGCAAGTTCCACATTTCTTCCTAACGGGTACAATGTTCCAAGTTCACCTTTATACGGCTTCACATTCATTTTCTTAATGTCTACCTTTTGAAATAGTATTGCTTCGTTTTGTGAATATTTGAAGTAAATTTCTTGTAAACAATCTTTCGTATACCCTAACTACTGAATCTTCAACCATTTCACATCACATTTATCAGCAGTCTTCTTTCAGTTTGTTATGGATTTCTGTAATACTGCTGTGCTAATAAAATCTTCTGTTGAAAGTTCAATTACGATAAACGGTTTCTGCTTCCTAGAATTTGTAACTACTTTGGCCCAATCGTTAGGAATGTAAATATAATTGCAGCATTTTTTATGTTTTTCTATGATCCCAAAGTCTTGGTCGCAAGGCATAAAGGAACAAACAACACAGTTATGGGCCACATTGCATAACTAAAACTATCGTTTTACTAACAGATACTCTGTTGGGTCCCTTTTGCTCTGCAGAATATGACAAATATATTCATGCAATAAGAATAAACGCACACCATCTACCAGAAATATGCAGAATTTCAGTTGGGCTATTGTTGCCCAAAATTCTTTCAACCAAATAGAATTCAGTGCAGTGGAAAACTAACAAATTTAATTTTGTCATTTGGGTCACTGTTGTACTAAACGCCTCATTTATAATCGAGTCATGTGTGAATCCGAAATCGTATAATTGTTACTTGAACTGCACTACAAACGTCAAGTAAAATGGCAGTCGAATCTACCGGGTGCATTTTTTAACTTGAAACTTTCAAATAGCTCGGAAAATAAGTTGTTCACGAAAACATTAGTGCTAGATTTAGTCACCCTCCATGTAGGTAGGGCGGGGATAACTTTGAAATCTTAAATACGAATCCGTACATTTTAGTACAGATTCGAATGCTACTGGACAAAGTACGTAGGATTTGTATGGAACATTTTTTTAAATTCATAATAGATGTCTTCGATGAAATTAATTTTTTTCAATTTCTCGCACTGAGAGAACCTATACATACGATTCTGTAATTCGTTTTCAATAAAAACAATACCACGACGAATGACTTATCAAAGAGGTAATAGCAGAGAGTGGACTCAAGCGATTGAATGACCAATTCCGATAAAACGTTGTGGTGGTATTAGGTACAGTATGCATTATTACAAACGGGGGCTCGTGCTGGATATTGGGGTGTGGATGTGCCGTGCCAATAACAATGAAATTATTCTAAGATAAATAAAATAATTAGTGGTGCTGGTGAAGCTTCTTCAAAGGTCCAGGACGTGCGTGATGATTGTTAATTAAAATATATATATAACTTACTTACTAAATAAATAACACACATAAGCGTTGTCCTTAAAGTTTGTATTTATATTTACATAAGAAAGAAATGAAATTGGTGTATTTAAAAGTAATTAGTTTAATTGAGCAGTAAATTAAGGGTTAATTGAATACGATTAATATAAAATAATCTCTGTATCGAACAATACAGAGTTATCTTTGATTTGCGGCGATGGGCGGCCACGTGGTGCGTCGTATACCTGGACAGATATGCAGAGCGATGTTTAGCCGGAGGAACAAGAAATTAATTAGTTTAATTAATATGGATTCGCTTAAAAGAATAATATATATAGAACTATACAGAAAAAAATTAAAAAAGGTATATAACCCCTTACCACAATTATTAATCGTATCCTAAATACGTATTTCGACAACTAAGTTGTCATCATCAGTAGATAAAACCACTAATTAAAAAGTCGCACATGGGGCATAGTAAAGCTAGCGAACCGCTTACGCAAACAACTACTTTACACCGCGTCCACGTATAGACTAAATCTAACATACGAATCTAAACTACGAAACGGTCGAAAAATCACTTACCTCTAAGGAAAAGGTCTACACATATGTTTCGTCTCCGAGTTGAAATATGTCGAACAAAAGGCCGGCAAACATTCCTATCTTAAGGGAAACGGCAATAAACATGTCCTAATAACTACAATTTTAAAACGACGATGACACACTTATGGTAATAAAAATGAAAAGAGACAGCTGAAAGGGATCGGTGATCTATCGCTATTCATGGAATTATGTTTATTTTTCGCGATGTGTATACTTTCATAAGCATCAAGTTCGTGGGGTTTATTAATTCCTTTGACCAACTTCAACCCTGTAATCGATACGTTGTGCAGTGTGCTCAAAGCGTGGTTGGCGACATTTGATTTATCCGGTCTATTGTATTTAATATGTGATATGTGTTCTTTAAAACGGGTTATTATTGGTCGTTTAGTTTGGCCTATATATAAAAGACCAATAATAACCCGTTTTAAAGAACACATATCACATATTAAATACAATAGACCGGATAAATCAAATGTCGCCAACTACGCTTTGAGCACACTGCACAACGTATCTATTACAGGGTTGAAGTTGGTCCAAGGAATTAATAAACCCCACGAATTTGATGCTTATGAAAGTATACACATCGCGAAAAATAAACATAATTCCATGAATAGCGATAGATCACCGATCCCTTTCAGCTGTCTCTTTTCATTTTTATTACCATAAGTGTGTCATCGTCGTTTTAAAATTGTAGTTATTAGGACATGTTTATTGCCGTTTCCCTTAAGATAGGAATGTTTGCCGGCCTTTTGTTCGACATATTTCAACTCGGAGACGAAACATATGTGTAGACCTTTTCCTTAGAGGTAAGTGATTTTTCGACCGTTTCGTAGTTTAGATTCGTATGTTAGATTTAGTCTATACGTGGACGCGGTGTAAAGTAGTTGTTTGCGTAAGCGGTTCGCTAGCTTTACTGTGCCCCATGTGCGACTTTTTAATTAGTGGTTTTACCTACTGATGATGACAACTTAGTTGTCGAAATGCGTATTTAGGATACGATTAATAATTGTGGTAAGGGGTTATATACCTTTTTTAAGTTTTTACTTAACCACAGTCTCCAAAGAAAGAATTTAGATCTATACAAGATTACCTTAGAAGCGAAAGAGGCCGGACGGCGTGGTGAGTTGCATTGTGTACTTGAACAGCACGAGGAGTTGTTTTACTCACGAAGGTTCTAAAGAGAAGATCGGACTGATAGCTTTGTATCGAAAGAACACTGGTTTTGAAAACGGTCTGTTTTATGATCTAAGTCGAAGAGAGGGTCGATAACTTGAATAATAATTAAATAAGAAGCGCGACTTGAAGATGTGTTCTATCGATGGCATACATATTATTTAAATAACGCTTGTGACATAAGCTTTCTAATGATATGAAACACAACATATAAAAGAAGATGTATGTAATTCAATTAAAACAATTTAAAACGTAATGTAAATAGAAAGATATTCCACAGTAACGTTAGGGTTGCTGACGGTCAGGTAGAAAACGAAGGGTCTCGGTCAGGATATAACAAAAGAGATGCTTTCTCTTTGTAACGAAAATGTACAGAAAAATGTCTAAGTTTAAATATTATTACGAGATATTTAAAGAAGAAATATGATTTAAAAATCAATTAAAATATTTTTATATGCGTAGCGTAACAGCATGTTATAACAGCCCCACTATTTGCTTGCTCGATTGCATTCGTCGAGTAGATGTTGTTATTTACGTTGTTATGAATAGTACATTGTGCGTATTCCTACATAAATTCGATACAACAGTGGCGTGCAAAACGGAATATACATTTGTATATATACATATATGCATATACCGCGATATCATAAAGTTTCTGGGTCCAAGATGGCATTAAAATAGAAAATATATGTCTGAACTTTATTCATATTATCATACTGGTAACTTAACCTTAATTTTTGAAAATTATTTTGATAGTGTCATCGTGACATCAATAAATATGTCATTTGATCTAATAAAGATACAATAAAACAACAAGCTCAGCTTGTATTCAAAATTTTATTAATAAAAAAAGGCAAAATTAAAGCAAATGTTGAAATTGTTGTCCGTTATTTTCAATTCCCAATGTGACACGCCTTTTCATGCTGTTAAAGGCATTTTGCAGCATTGCGGGCGTTATTAATGCACATTCGTCAATAATTCTTTGTTGCATATCTTGCAAATTAGCAACAGGAGTTTTAAATATTCTATTCTTTGGGTGAGGAAACACAAAAAAGTCCATAATTGTCAAACAAGGTGATCGTGGTGGAAACTCAACTTCTGTATGTAAACTTATGATCCGATCGTCAAAAAACTCACGAAGAAAAGCAATATTTTCTCGTGTTGTGTGGGCCGTTGCACCATCTTGTTGAAAGTATCCATATTGCAATTCATCATCATGCAACTGTTCAATAAATTCATTCAGAATGTTTCTATACCTCTCAGCATTAATTGTGAAATTAAAAAAAATAGGGCCAACAACTCTGCGGCGAGAAACTGCTAGCCAAACACCAAGTTTCGCATTATGGAGAAACGATTCAATAAAAATATGAGGATTTTCACTACTCCACATTCGAGTATTTTGGGAATTGACATACCCCGAAAGATGAAACCATGCTTCATCAGAGAAAAATGACAAATTTAGCAGGTCATCATCTTCTATTAAGTTATTTGCAAACCACTGGCAGTACGCACGACGGCAAAATAGCCTGATGTGATTGCATCTTATACGGATGCATGTGTAAGTTTTTCTTTACAATTTTCTGACATGTTCCATAAGAAAGTCCAGTCTCTTGAGAAAGGCGTTTCAAAGGTTTTGTGGGTTCATTTACCATACGTTGACGAACATCATTTATATCTTGTTCCGAACGAACAGTTGGTCTACCAGTACGTGATTTATGACCCACAGAACCAGTCTCACGAAACACACCAACACAATTGGAAAGGCAATTATAAAAATCTTTGGGAATTACAGCTAACTCTGGAAAGTGCTCTCTAAAATCATCCAAACAAGCACGTTGACTGTACACCCAAATTCCATCAATTCGCACTCCACTCCGAAAATAGGCTTCAATCATGTACGCTTTTTGCACTATATTGTAAACCATATTTGAATTTACTCGAATGTGCTATGTTTCAAACTCGACGTTCAAACTTGCTTTCTGCAATTCTAACACATTAATGGATGACAGATAATGTCACTGTCAAAATAATTTACAAAACAGAGTTATAGTTCCTAACTTAAGTTCAGACATACAATTTATATTACAAAGCCATCTTCGTCCTAGAAACTTTATGATATCACGGTACAATATGCAATGCCTAGGAATGCCCGAATTTCACATGACGATCTTGCATTATCGGTTCGGGTATAGCGTCAATGTTTTCTGGCATAACAACCAATGTTGGACGACCTTCTTTAAATTCGTCCGTGAGCAAACGACGACCAGCATTGAATTCACTAAACCAGTAATATACGATGACAAAATGGTCCTTCATCGTTAATAGTCGAAGTTAGTTTATAGATGCACTATTTTTGAGATAATCCACATCGATAGTCGTAGTAAATCATTACAGGAAAATTTCTATGAATTAAATCCATTTTTTGACAAAATGTTCTGAGTAGGTGTACTATCAAAAATATAAATCTTTACAATGGATGTCAGATGGTCCCTAGCAATACTAGTGTTGTCAGTAGTTCTCGATACATAAATAAACAATTAATTACACACTTTTTAGAACTATTGACAACTTTTTAGTGCAAATTCGTGCAAATCATTTTATGTTATGTTCTTCTCAATAGTATTTTCGATATTATTAAAAATATTTTTAATTTACCCACTCTTCAAAGTATCTTTCAAATTGTCTTTGTCATTTTATTTCCGCTCAAGGAGAATATTTCTATTGTTTTGATTTTTTTAAGCCCTTTTTTTGGAATAGAGTGTACATTAATTGGTGTTAACAGAATACATGCATGTATAATATACATTCCATTTATTATATAAAAAGTTATAACCTAATCGAAATACAGTCAATTAATAAAACGAAAAAAAAAGAATGATTCGATCGCTAATTATGTATAAAGAGTGAAAACTTTGTCGTAAAGAGAACATCAATTCAAAACTGGTTTTCATACTTTCACTTATTGGCAGATACAAAATTCCGTTAATATGTCCTGTTACAATTTGTCGCTATACAAACCGACAATCACGCCCTGCTTACGTATATTCTTACTAATAATTTAACTGGAGGAGACCTTTCCACTTTCTTTTAATTTGAAACGCGTATACGTGTATTTTCAAAAGAAAAAGAAAAACAAGAACAGGCCCATTCTGCGGGCATTGCAGGCTATACTTGCATGTACGTAAATGCTTACATATTATAGACATTCATATTTACAACACGTACTAAATAAATTTTTATCCTCGTTAAGTTAGCAATTACGGAATAGCGATAAATGTTAAAGTACACTCAGCTTATGCAATTACTGGAGACAAGCATCGAGTAAACGATTTATGAATTTGACATTTTATTCATTAGCATTTTTTGGCGATGTAAAGTTCACAAAATAAATATGAATAAACGTTTTATAGATATTACTTGAATTACACTCCTCAATAGTGTTATTTTAACACATTTGTCAATAATCTACTCGTTCGTCATATATGAGTTTCCAAATATTTAAAATCGCCTACCGTGTTTACCGCGAAGTTTTTGGTCAGCACCAACGATTCAGAGAAGACATAGTAGATCTGGATGATGATATAAACGTTCGCGTCGAAATGAAACTCGAAATATTCAAGCCTGATAATTAATCCAATTTTAACAGAAGAACTATAGTCCGCACCAATTGACGGATGACCAAAAATTGTACCGAATTGCACATTACAAATACATCATTAAACTTCTTAAAAACGATTGCAACTGGCTATGAGATGTTGCGTTTTTCAATTCGATCCAAAATCCAAGCGTGAAAATGCTGAATTGTGATTATCAGACGAAAGCAATCGAAAAAAATTTGTTTGGAGGCATAAAATCAAAACTGCTCATTTCTTTTACAATTCCAAGGAGATTATTAATAAAGAATTCGTTCCAAGTGCTACACCGGTGTTTTATCTTTTTGTTTCTATGCGTTTTGTAGGCTATATTTTCCCTGTGGATCAAACATTTCATCGTTGTCAAAAATCACTGATTTTTTTAACTAAAAATCAAATGTTTTGCTTCCATATTTATTCTATATATTCATCCGTGTGTTAATTTTTTATTCCCGAAATTGCATTTGACGATGAAAGAAAATTACCAATTAAAAATAATATAGAAAGATGTATTTTAAAGGTGTACTACTTACTGTTTTCTCCGCTAATTACTCAAGGCTTTTATTTTAGTTATAATTCAACAAGTACTCTTAGTCTAAGGGCCTAAAGTCGGTCTCGTGAACTAACCGAGTATCTAGTGCTATGTATATTTAATATCGAAAGATAAAGGGCTATTAACACTATAAATACTCCCAAAGAAATTTGAGTAGGTACATCAATACGTTAAGCACGCATTACGCATTTGTTACAAATGAAACAGATATGCTTTACATTTACTTTTTCCAAAGATACGTTTCTGTCACAACAATAGACTCATCAGTTTGACTAGTGAAGTAAAGTTTGATGGAGCGTCTCTCATAGGTATAGTAAATTCTTTTCTATTAGATGGCACCAGATAATTTAATGACATCTGACGGACAAAAGAGACTATGCCAAAAATAGCGATTTTCTCTCGTCCAGCTATGCCGGTAAAGAAGGAAAAAAATACGTATATAGGTGTAAGTCCATTAATACGATGCTAGATGGCAGCAAATTTGCTGTCAATAATATATATATAAAAGTATGATTTACATGTATTTTTGTGGAAAACGTTGGATAGACCGTCAATTATTGTACTGTACAATAGATTGCCTATACCCAAGTTAATATTAATGAGATATGTATTTATATTTCAAAGTGACGATTGATATTATAACAGTATAACTAAATATACGCCGTTCACGATTCGAAGACGTGCACGTCATCAACAATATTTTCGGAATCACCATCACAAAAACAATACACGAAGTATTACTATATTTATAACAAGTGTTCATTTGAAAAGTCAATCTAGTAGCATGTGATTACTGAGAACATTTTGAAGTATGTCGTAAATTAAAATTTACTACTTAACCTACGAAGTCGTATATTTTGACAGTTTCATACATACAAATAAATAACAACTAATTGATATTTGTGATTGACATTATCAAATGTCTTTTGGATTTACGTTTACGGAACAACAAACACAACTAATATATATGCGTCTTATTCTATCAAAATTTCAAGGTAACCTAGATTGACTTTTCAAATGAACACTTGTTATATCAACATCATTCTCAATGCATATTTATGTTGGTGCGAATGTCCAGTGTTGACACATATCATTCTGTCATATTTTACGTGTGTTTGTTTACTCTTAGTTTGAAATGCGGAATGTGTTTTGCAGCTAATGTAATCGACTTGTTGCATCCGCGATTACAAACTGTGAAGCAGAACACGATCATGATGGACCGTTGCTGCCTTTATTAATGAGAGAAGTAAAATCGTATTTGTATTTTGCTATAATTTCATATTACGTATTGCACCCTTTTTTTGTAGCGAGGAGCAAAAGTTTTAGGAGTAAGCGTGACATCTGTCAGCAGAATTTCCTTGGAAATACAAAAAGGACACGTAATTTGCAGCCTCAACCAGAAACGTGACAAAAAGAAAGAAAGAAAAAATAGTATAGATATTTGAAAAAATTGACTGTATTCTAATCTAATTGTGGTATAATTATTACCTTAACATCTTTAAATACTATATTTGTTGAAAGGGATATTTTTATGGATGGTAAAACTAAAACATCTATATGAAAAGCGATTCAAGAAAAGCGCTAATGGAATTACCATATATTGCTCTAAAACGAGTAACTTATTTTTAAGTTGTTGTTTTATAATATCTTATAGTATCTTTCATTTTCTTTCAACACATATACTGATGTATATACGTATAAAGTTTTAACCTGTTTTTATTGTTTGATTACTTTGTAAGAGAATTAATAAGTTTAGCTATTTATAAATTATAACCTAAATATTGTTTGACATAAGCGTTTAATATCCTAACCTAAAATGTAAACAAATCGATTTTGCCAATGGATTTTGCAAATGATTTCGCAACATTGGTTTGATATAATTAATGACGAGCACGTCTTCGAATCGTGAACGGCGTTTATTAATAAAACGATAAATAAATTTTGATTGACGTGAATAAGCTTTTAATGAGGTACGTTTAATTGATTTGCGTCTATTAGTTATGATTTTGATGTCAATTTGGACGTATGCTTGCAATTTTAATGGTTAATAATACCTTGGCTATATTAATTTTTCGGTTAGGTTTTCAGGCGATTCCTCGGAGATGGACAGGAAAATGCTTTATTCAGGAAGTATTGGACAGGTTAAACTTATTTACAGCTACTCTGGGTTAAGATGGAAAGTATTTTCAAGAATTGGAGGATATTCAACTAGAGTGAAGCCGGAACGATATTTCTCTTTAAGGATATTTTTATTAAATTCTTTCAAACACTTTTTCTTCAAAGATCCTGCTTTTTCCGAATTTAACTAAGTTTTCTTTTAGAGCACATTTACAAACGTACCGATGGCATGGGTAGATGAAAAACGACGCTAACAAATTACACAAGCCTGCATTTTTAAACTCTTTGAATGTTGATTTAAAAATTTTAACTGTTTTCTAGTAATTGGGTAGGCTGATTTCAAATCTGCTTTTATTTTTTTTGTATCACGTAAGGTTATTTTTCAAACCACTAAAATTTAAAAAAAATAGAAAAAACACGATTTATTTCATTTATAAGCTAGTTGTATATTATATTTAAAAAAATACAAAAATATACACATAGAAACTATTAGAAATTGTTATTTATTCTTTATGCTTCTTAAAAAAACCTTTTCGTTTTTCAGAAAAGCTTGGTTTGGTTGTTTTTCTGACATATTCAGCTAAAGGAAGATCTGAAGGTAGTTTCTGGGGCAAGCAAATTTTTTTGTTTCAACCTAGACCCCAGTACTTCAGAAAGATCTTTTGAAAGTCCCAAATCTCTTACTAAATCATTCAGTTCGGTTTGTGAAAATAGCTGAGGTTGGTTTTGACCTGAGGTTGATGGTTCAAAATCACTATGTATCTGTACGGAGCCGGAAGTTGAAGAAGTTTCAATATCTTCTTGCAGTACTTTGGGGGGTATAGGTATAGGTACATGATCACTGTGAGGAACTGGTCCGACAGCTGATTTAATATTGTTTGGGTACAAAATATATTTCAAAGTTTTTCTATTATGCCCCTTAATATCACAAAGACAAAAGTAGCAATCTTCATGATGATTTTGCGGTTCTCTCCAAACCATCGGTATTCCAAAAGGAAGGCTTTTTCTATTCCCTTTGGTTCAATGTCTTAAACCTTCTTCACATACCTTACAAATAACGTGCGGTGCCCAATCTTTATCTTGATCTCCTTATTTGATTTTGAAATAAGCATAATATGCATTTTTCACAAATTCACCAATTGGTTTCTAAAACTTTTTCAAGACGAAATATCCACAAATATAACAGAAATCATCTGGTTTGTTTTTGCAACACCGGCTAGACATATTCTTAAGCAATGTTTATTTATCAAATACCACGCACAACACTAAAGACAAATTAATTTTACTTGTTTACTGATCGACACTCAGAGCTATAATGAAGTAAATGACATTAAAATAGACATTTTGTTTGGAGTGATAAACTTGAAATCCTTCTTCGCAGTACTAATAAAGTGAAAGCATAATAAATAGGATTTAGCAGGTAAAAATTCCCGGAAATCTTGTCCAAAATTAATACATGTAATAAAAGATTTACATCAGGTAATGAGAGCCTATTTAACAAATTTCTTTCAAACCACAACAGAAAATCATTTTTGGGTTAATACCTAGAATTTGAAGTAGTACATTCATTTCAAAATGTATTAAAACGCCTATTATAAGATTTTTTTAATATTTTTTTATTTTTTCTTTTTTGCAAAAAAAAATCTGTGGGTGGTAGAGACCAACTGTATTTTAATTAGTTATTGCTATATAAAAACTGAGCTTAACAAACAAAAATCACGTCATCACAAATTTTATGCAGGCCTGTGTTATCGTTATTTTTGAATTAATTAATTTACCTGGTTTATTAATTTTAATTTGTAAATATTTATATTTTAACCAAATTATCTATTTAAATACCTTAAATTGGTAATTTTTATATTTTTAGTATCGTTAACTTCCATATTCCAATGTTAAATATATTTTTAATTGTGTATGCTTGCACCTATACTCTCTAACATATAAGATTCAATTATCTACATAAAAATGTTACACATTGTTAAATTTCGTTCGAATTAGTTACAATAATATTTTAATTACGTGTTAATTATTGTAAATTAATTTAACATTCTATTTGTACACTGGTCATTCGTAAGTTTGTGACATATTTTAAAGTTTATATAACGGGTGTTCATTTGAAAAGTCAATCTAGTAGCATGTGATTTACTGAGAACATTTTGAAGTATGTCGTAAATTAAAATTTACTACTTAACCTACGAAGTCGTATATTTTGACAGTTTCATACATACAAATAAATAACAACTAATTGATATTTGTGATTGACAATATCAAATGTCATTTGGATTTACGTTTACGGAACAACAAACACATACTAATATATATGCGTCTTATTCTATCAAAATTTCAAAGTAACCTAGATTGACTTTTCAAATGAACACACGTTATACCAATAGATTTTTTATGCTAATTCCCGATTATTGTTATTATTTACTAAATCATAACAATATAATGTGTGCGCTTCATTACATTTAAAATTTTTTTAAAAAATGTGACAAGATTATGAAAAAAATAAGTCGAGAAAAATTTAAGTGTCGATAATAAAATTTATTATTTGATAAAGTAAAAAGGATTGGATAAAATATGATCGAAACGAAATGCTAGTTACAGATAATTCTTTTTAATTAAAATTAAACGTGAAAGTATAAATATGTACTAAAAGTTTTATAAAAATGAATGCAATATTAAATAGAATTGTGAATTGTTATACTTACTAAAAGCGATAGAAGAAATAGAAATATTAATGAAATTATAAGAGACCATTAAACTGAATAGCTAAAAAAAGACATAAATTAACCAAAGAAGAAATGTAAATGTTAATAGAATTATAAAAAAACCATTAAAATTATTGAAAAAGAAATTAATTCACCCGAGGAGATAAAATCTAATACAAACGATTTTGTATTGAAGTAGTTATTTTTGAAATGAAGAAAGATTGAGAAGTTTGTCAAGACAAAGTTAACTAATTAAATTGCGAAATTGCTAACAATAATTATATTACATACGAGTATATTAAATTTTATACGCTTTTGATAAATATTTTTTTATTCTTGATTTAAATTTTCAATTATACAACGTGTCCACTTAAGTATGAGACAAATGGGAAATATTTTTATTTTTGATTTCACAGAAAACTTTATAGAAAAGAAAAGTTCGTGCATCCTAATAAACTTGATATTTTGTATTCAGGGTTGCGTTGTATTACTTGGTTAGAGGAAAAATTAAAAAATATTGAAGATATCAAAAATATTCATTTATAAATGTTTCAAATTTCAAAATATGCTCAAATACGAATTGTTATTTAAAATTTCGAAAAAATTAAAATTAAATTATCGAGCAATAATAATAGCAAATACGCAATAGTTTTTAACATCCATCTATGTGACAGTAGTTCTATGGTTGTCATATGTATTGTCACTTTAGCAATAAATTTTATGTGATTGTCAGATCCGCTGTCACTTTAATAATTAAGTAATTTTAAGACAATTCATTAAGGTATTACCTACCAACTATGGCTGAACGGTTAACTATGCAAGAGCGAGCTGAATTAATTCTTATTTGCGGAGATAACTACAAAACATGTAGAGACGCAGCTGATATTTTTAATAAAAGACATCCCAACAAATTTATTAGTTTCCAAAGCGTCTCAAGAATTTTAAATCAGTTTAAAGCAACTGGTAGTTTAGAAATGCGTTACAAAAAAAGTAGGGAAAAGCAAGTGAGACATTTCGAAAATTCTTTACGTGTTATGCAAAGTGTAATTGAAAATCCCAAAATTTCTGTCAGAAAAATTGCAAGCAATTTGGATATTAAAAAATCATCAGTAAGCAACATTTTGGTTAACAATAGATATCACCCCTATAAGCCAAGATATATTCAAACTTTGCAGGAACTGGACTACAACAATAGATTTGAATTATCTTTGGATATTCAAGGTACATTAGAAACGCAGAAAACGTTTTTCAAAAGCATTTTGTTTACTGATGAAGCAACCTTTACTACTAATGGTGTTGTGTGTGCACAAAATTGTCGTTGGTGGTCGTCTGACAACCCACATTTTAGAATTCCCTGCAAGAATCAATATTCGCAAAAGGTAAACGTTTGGTGTGGAATTTTAAACAGAAAAATTTTGGTCCGTATTTTTTTCAATCGTCATTAAATTCACAACGATATTTGGAATTTCTACAAACATACCTCGATAACGAATTAGACGAATTGCCACTAAATATTATAAGAACCCTTTGGTTTATGCATGATGGAGCATGATGGAGCACCTGCACACTTGTAGACTATTTAAATGAAAAATTTGGAGAAAGATGGATGGGACGAAATGGACCTTTTCCATGGCCAGCGCGCTCGCCCGACTTAAACCCCATGGATTACCTTATCTGGGGATGGCTAAAGAATAAAGTATATTCAGAAAGGCCGTTTCAGAATTTAGAAGAATTGAAAAACAAAATAGGAGATGCAGTACTGTTCTTAAGAAATAATCCTATTGTGTTACAACATGCATGCGAGGATTTCAACAGGCGTACAAACATATGCATTCAACGAGAGGGGCATCATTTTGAATAGCTTTTTTTTTTGTTTGTATTTCTGAATTTGTTGTTTTTGTTAATTTCATATTTATTTTGTAATATAAAAATGTATTTTCATAAAGTTATATGCAAATGATTTTTGTTTCATTCTATTGCATTTCAGCGATAAAAAATTGATATCGAATGTAAATGATTTCACGTGCAATTACATAAAATTTATTATTAAAGTAACAATACAAATGACAACCATAGAACTACTGTCACATAGATGGATGTTAAAAACTATTGCGTATTTGCTATTATTATTGCTCGATAATTTAATTTTTATTTTTTCGAAATTTTAAATAACAATTCGTATTTGAGCATATTTTGAAATTTGAAACAACATTTTTATATGAATATTTTTGATATCTTTAAAAATAAGTGTAGCGTACTCTTACGGCAACTTCAATGTTTTTAATTTTTCTTCTAACCAAGTAATACAACGCAACCCTGAATACAAAATATCAAGTTTATTAGGATGCACGAACTTTTCTTTTCTATAAAGTTTTCTGTGAATCAAAAATAAAAATATTTCCCATTTGTCTCATACTTAAGTGGACACGTTGTATATTAATCAATTTTAAAAAGAAAACAATTAATGTAAAAGTGAAGATGTTTGGAAATTAAATTTTCTTAAAGAACTCTTAAACTCTGAGACTTACATTATATTTGTAATTTGATATTTAAAACGCATTCAACGTGGCCCAAATAAACAATTTAATTTTTAAACATTTGACAAGTATTACAAGTACAAGAACTTTTGTGTTTTTGCATGTTTATGGTGCACAGTTGCAGTAACATAAGATGTTTAAAGTGAACCACGATATTCACTAGAGTACAACAAATATTATTCCTAGCCCCTGAGGAAACAACACATACTTCCTTCTACTTTAGATCATCCGTGGAGCCTTGACATTTATTAAAAAATAATATCTGCGCCGTATGCTTTTACGGCCTTTAATCTTTGGTGTGACATCCTCCAAGTATGTTTAAGTTAACAAGAATGTCGGTTTGACATTTTAATTCGCGCGAAGATTCTCATAACAACATTTATTGGTAGGTATTGTGAAATAGCTGAGTCGAAGGAAAAGTTGGACAACCCACCTACCTTACATAATAATTTCATTTTAATTGCTGAGGAAGTATCATAAAGTATCATTGACTTATCGTTCGTTACCTTACGCGTATGAACGACTTAATAATATACATAGTCGAATTTTTATACTAGAAACATTGGAATTCTGTAGGATAATTAAATGCTGTAAGCAGATTAACGACCAAATCTTTATGTCATTAAATAATAGTGTGCTCGTTTTTACGAAATTGTCTAGGTATATATTAGTTTCCAAGAAATAATAATTATATCATCTTATATCATCATAGCTACGTAACAAAATTACGAATTTCTGACGTATAATATTATATTTAAAACATGGAATATTACGCTTGGTTTCGGAATATTATTGAAAACACTACCTCTAATCACCAATTACAATAGTTTTTAAGTAATTTTTCTCTCTTGGAGCTTCGCTGATGATGTATTGCAATTATAATGCAAGAATATGGATGAAAAAACTGATTCTGGGTATTATTACGAAAATTATTTAAATTCAGCTTGCCCGCGACTTCAAGACTTCAAATAAAAAGTTTTTATAAGGATAATTTTTCAACAGTATAAAATTATATACAGTGCTTCTCAAAAGTCCCCCCCCCCCTCTTATCTTTGGAACGATTATATATACACAAGTGAAATTCGGAAACTGAATATTATAGGTTATAAACTTCCCTACTAGTGATGATAGATGCCGAAATCGTCATAGATGACGTCACAAGGTCATTGTGACCAATAATTTTAAATGGAACGCTACGGCAAGCAACACCTCTTTTAAAAGGTATCGAAAAAACCTATTCAATGATCTAATTTTGTTTGTGTTTGAGGCAGTTTTAATGGTTCATTAGTAAACATGAAAATTTAAATTCCATTCAGTATGATTTAAATACAGATTTAAGAAACAGTATGTACTTAAAGAAATTGCTCGAAATGACCTCCATTTACTTCCTGACAGTAAAATATCCTATTTTTAAACTCTTCTCGTACTTCTTCAAATGTGTCTGCGGAAACAGCCTCACATTCTGCAACAATACGTTGTTTTAAAACGTCAATATTGTCAAGTTCAGTGGCGTAAACCTTCGATTTAAGGTATCCCCACAGAAAAAATCCAAAGGTGTGAGGTCCGGTGATTGAGGTGGCCATTCCGTTGAACCTCGTCGTCCAATCCATCTACCAGGATACTCCTCATGCAAATACCGTCTTACTGCACCGTAATAGTGTAGAGGAGCACCATCCTGTTGGAATGTTATTTCCAAATTGCCGAATTCATCTGGATTATCTTCCAAAATTTCAAGGATTAAGGGTTCTATTGCGTTTTGCAACATCTCCAGATAAACCTCACCAGTTAAATTAGTATTTAAAAAAAGAGGCCCAACGATGTGGTTTCCGAGGATACCTGCCCAAACATTCACCTTCTGGGGAAATTGGGTATGTGTTTCACGAAACAGGTGAGGATTTGCGTAACTCCAATACCTCACATTCTGTGTACTTACATTTCCATTTAGATAGAAAGTACTTTCGTCACTAAAACAAATTGTTTTGACGTAGTCTGGCTGTTGGTTAATTTTAGTTTCCATATTTTCACAAAATTCTAGTCTTCGGTCTGGGTCGTCGTCTGAGAGTTTATGAACCATTTTTAATTTGTATGGATGAAATTTGTATTTTTTCAACACCCTGTGTACTGTACTTCGACTAACTTCACAGGTAGATGCAACTTGAGTTGTTGAAGAAGTAGGATTAACTCTTACTTCTGCCAGTATATCAATTTTTTTCTCATCAGAAATTTGTGGTCTGCCAGATCGTTTCGCATCATTAATACTACCCGTTGTTTCAAACTTACGAAGAAGCTCCCTTAAATAAGCCCTCGAAATGGGGCGATCGGGAAACCTCTCATTAAAAATGCGTTCTGCTGCATGAATATTTTGTCTAGTTTCACCAAGAATTAGGACCGCTGCTACTTTATCACCTAAAGCACGTACCATTTCGCTTCTTAAAGCACTTAAACTTTCGACTCACAACAGTTTAACAAATTATTAAAATGTACAAAAATATTAAAAGTACCATAAGCTGTAAAAACAGTGAGACGTTCGATCAACAATACACAAATTATTAAATGTACAAAAACTTGGACAATTACAAAAACTTCGAATTTAGGAGACTAACAAAAACGTCAGATTATTTGACAACTAACCATAGGCGGAGCTTGAATTTGGAATTTTAGTATTAACTTGACAATTTGACGTTTTAAAACAACGTATTGTTGCAGAATGTGAGGCTGTTTCCGCAGACACATTTGAATAAGTACGAGAAGAGTTTAAAAATAGGATATTTTACTGTCAGGAAGTAAATGGAGGTAACTTCGAGCAATTTCTTTAAACATACTGTTTCTTAAATCTGTATTTAATATCATGAATGGAATTTAAATTTTCATGTTTACTAATGAGCCATTAAAACTGCCTCAAACACAAACAAAATTAGTATCATTGAATAGGTTTTTTCGATACCTTTTAAAAGAGGTGTCGCTTGCCGTAGCGTTCCATTTAAAATTATTGGTCACAATGGCCTTGTGACGTCATCTATGACGATTTCGTCATCTATCATCACTAGTAGGGAAGTTTATAACCTATAATATTCAGTTTCCAAATTTCACATGTGTATGTATAATCGTTCCAAAGATAAGAGGGGGGGAGAGGACTTTTGAGAAGCACTGTATAAATTTTTGTCACACGACTTTCGTAAAAGACATTTGATTTAATATATTTCCATTTGTTTACCGAAATATTAAATTCGTATTGAAATTTGATCAAGATATATGAAAGCGAAATTCTTCGCTGCCCTGTTAATATTACATAACTGGATATAAAAATAAATTGGCTCGCGGCTAACAGAATTGGTTGCAAATTAATGCATGAAAGTAGGAAATACAGGGTCACCTACGAATACGTTAGGACTAAACTAATTTTCGAATTCGTTTATGAATTCATTCAATCGAAACCCATAAAATATCGTTTTCGCGAAAGGAATCTTGCGATTCGTATTAAAATTAGAAGTTGAATAATATGGCGGCTATTAAATCTTTTCATCAGTTTAATAGTTATTTCAATGTAAGGAAACATAATATATGTATATCAAAAAACGCTTTTTGCAATAGAAATAAAACTGATAGTTAAAATCTTCACTTTAACATAAAAAAAAGGTTAATATTATTTTACAATGTCTATAAAATGCGAGAATTTACACAGATATTGTAGTAAAAATGTGTGGCCATCAATAAGTAAAAGTCGAATCAATTTAAACTCATTTAAAACGTAAATTCAGGTATCTACATATTCAGAAGTCCTTAAAAAAATATTAAATTTTTGTCGATTCATATATCAAATCTAATAAAATATAATGTCAAGAACTTAACTCTATAAATTGACTAAAAATAAATTTATTAAATCAAGTAGATTTAATTTAATTTCAGTTCGACAACTGACGGCATATTTATTATCAAATAAATTAAAGAAAAGGCTATAGAGTTCAATACACCGGCATTCGTCTGTTTTTTGTTGACCTTACTAAAGTATTCGACAGAGTCCGCCTAACAGATGTCATCGGAATTCTAAAAGAAAATGACATAGTAATAACGATATACAACCTTATCACGGCCAACAAAACACAGATCAAAGATGGAGAGAAGACTACAGCTAGCATCCCAACACCAGGAGGAATTAGGAAAGGGGATGACCTCAGCCCATTTCGCTTCAACCTTATAATAGATGAAATAATAGCAAAAGTGACTTTTTTAAACTAGAGATACAGGAAGAATAATAAGGCAATCAGCATGTTATGTTATGCCGACGATGCAGTGATACCTGCACAAAATGAGAACGACCTGCTGAGACATCAATTTAGATTCCCCCAAATCAACCAGCAACTCAATATGGATATATCCATCGAATAAACGAAAAGGATGACCGTCGCAAGGGAACCACTGAGATGCAAGCTGGTAATGCGGAACAAACCGGTACGGCAGGTTATCAAATTTCGCATAGACTTTTGTAGTATTCATGAGCGGGCAAAGGATTTAAGGAGCCAGATAACAAAACAGCTATAATAATCGGCTGCCTAAGGGAAACTGTATGGGCCAACCCTTATACAAGATGTCCCGTATCGTTATGTTCAAATTTTGGGAGTGTAAAGTAGACTTCATTTCAAGTAACAAAAACGAAAAACTTGTATATCCAATTTTATTTGTATCAAAGTTACAGATCTATGAATGTGATTGCCAGATCATGAAAAAAAAATGTAATCCTAAAGTCAATAATAATTTATTTTATTTAAAAAAGTTCAATTATTAATATTTTCGAAATGTCGACCTCCTTGTTGAATGCAGGCTTGTGCCCGTAAGCCAACAGAAGAAGTATACTTATCCGAATTTCATACTGTTTTGTCGGATTTGCTCGGCAGCCAGGTGAATACGATCCAACAACTCTTCTCTTGCGTTCAAAACTTCCGCGTAGACTAAACTTTTCAGGTACCCCCATATAAAAGTCAAGGAGATTAAGATCGGGTGATCTGGGTGGCCATGCAATAGGACCACCTCGAACAATCCATCTTGGATAATTGACGTTAACCCAATTTCGGACAACAATTCCGAAATGTGGTGGTGCCCCATCCATGTGAAACCACATGTCTCGTCGAACATTCAGTGGGACACCTTCTAAAAAGCCTCTCAGTTCGTCAATAAGAAATTGAAGGTAATTGTCCGCATTTAACCTCCCAGGAAGAACGACAGGCCCAATCAACAAGTCATCGATTAGGGCCGCCCAAACGTTAATAGAAAATTCATGTTGAAATTTAGATGGGCGTATAGCTTTGGGATTTTCTGATGACCACATGTACAGGTTTCTTAGATTTGTCACACCACTTCTCGTGAACGTAGATTCATCTGTCCAGCGGACTGTTCTGCAGAAATTAAAATGAAGCCGTGACTGTCTTAATATCCAGGTAGAATAAACTAAACGAGTATAGTGGTTTGCCTCAAGCAAACCGTGTCCCCTGCGATAGTAATATGGATATAAGCCATCACGTTTTAAAATTCGCCAAACAAATTCGCTAGACAACTAGGAGTGCCTAGTTGTCTAGCGATTCGACGTACACTGAGAGTTGGATCGCTTGTAACAATAGCTAATGCTTCTTCCTCTAAGTCTGCTGGCAAATTTATTCCTCGGTCGAAAAGATAATCACGCAGTCCGCATTCCCAAAATTGTCTGTGTACTTCCAGAAACGTTCTATAATGAAGAATGCGCCTATCGGGAAACCAATGTCGGTATTCAATAACTGCTTGACGTGCACTGCCGTTACAGTAGCCATACACAAAATGCATGTCCGCATACTCTTGAGAAGAAAATCGGTAAGGCATTTTGAATAAAGAAAACGTGTCCACTCACTATTAAGCTGTTGTATGAACTGAAACGTAATGTAATCCTTTATTAAAAAATACAAAGTTAACAGTCATCTGAACATTTGTTTATTTTATGATATTCATGGTTCAGCTCTTACGAAATAAGTAAGAACCTTCTTTATCATAAATCAATTTCCAGTACTCTTTTTTGTAGATCTCCAAGAAATTACTGTATGCACTACGACACGTGTTTATTTAATTTAGATAATATTTTAGTTTGCGACATTAACAATCACAGGCCTGTTATTGAATCATATAATTTTTTTTAAATAAAACCAGTTTGTATTGACCTTAGGATTACATTTTTTTCATGATCTGACAATCACATTCATAGATCTGTAACTTTGAAACAAATGAAAATGGATAGGTATACAAGTTTTGCGTTTTTGTTACTTGAAATGAAGTCTACTTTACACTCCTAAAATCTGAACATAACGATACGAGACACTTGTATTTTATCAATTTGGATAAACAATTATTATTTCTAAATCCTTTTCCTTTCTATAATTTATGGTAATGAAGATAAGCGAATCTATTTTCGATAGATTTAGAGTGCACTAAATAATTTATTCAAAATTTTCAAACTTTACGGATAATTTTCGAAACATTGAAGATTTCAAATATGTCAAGTCAGTTCCTTGTATCACCTGCAAAGCAGATTTTATAAGAAACGAGTCGTTTCGAAAAAGTTTTCCTTAGATATATCATTAGAGTCATTAAACATTTCAAGTTTCACTTTTGCACATACGTACACATTTTAATTTCATTGCGTTTGTTTGAATAAAATTAAATATAATAATTAGAAAGCATGATGGTATTTGTCTTATTTCAATATGTAACGAGACATAAACTTTTACGGCAATATGGAAAATTTGACCGACTGACATCATTTCAACAATATAACTGTGATTAAATCTTCATTGAAGGATATTCGCACATACGATAAATTCATATTATAATTCAGTTAACATGAAGTCGAAAAGCTACACTTCTAATCTCAATCTCTCTTCAATAAAAACGGTTTACAAATAACAAGTGTTCATTTGAAAAGTCAATCTACGTTACTTTGAAATTTTGATAGAATAAGACGCAAATATATTAGTATGTGTTTGTTGTTCCGTAAACGTAAATCCAAAAGACATTTGATAATGTCAATCACAAATATCAATTAGTTGTTATTTATTTGTATGTATGAAACTGTCAAAATATACGACTTCGTAGGTTAAGTAGTAAATTTTAATTTACGACATACTTCAAAATGTTCTCAGTAAATCACATGCTACTAGACCGACTTTTCAAATGAACACTTGTTAAATATTCTTCGTTTCTTAGATCCTACCACTTTATCAGACCTCTTAAAATACATAAGCAAGAAAAATTTAACCAAGTTACATTATATATTGAGCATTTTTTAACTTTTATGATAATAGGTGTTTTCTTTTTTGCTTAGATAGAACTTACGAAATAATTAACTCTCAAACGAGCTGTCACACTACTTTCACTTTTTGACATTTCTAATCAGCATATTCTAGTAAATCATCATAGATGGACCCACGCTTGAACAACGCTACCAAATTATCCAAATTTACAACGAACTAAGCCTGAATATAATTTTATCGACAGGCATCTTTCTGGTTTATAAGCACAGCACTGTCGTCTGCATTTTTATCTGTGACAAGTACTCAATGCCTGTTTTCTGAGAAACAAAAATATTTTTATTTATGATATGTTTACCAAAATTCTTGGAGATCTATAAAGATCACGTAAAAAGAAAGCATTTGCGACTACTTTTGCCTTTCATATCTTGCATATAAAAACTGCTTTGAGCATATTTCATATAAAATTTCATATTTGTTATATTTTATAATTTATTTCTAAAGTGCAGCTTAAAACGTATACAAAGTGTCCCGTATCGTTATGTTCAAATTTTAGGATGTAAAGTAGACTTCATTTCAAGTAACAAAAACGCAAAACTTGTATATCCATTTTTATTTGTTTCAAAGTTACGGATCGATGAATGTGATTGTCAGATCATGAAAAAAAATGTAATTCTAAAGTCAATACAAACTGATTTTATTTAAAAAAGTTCAATTAATAATATTTTCGAAATGTCCACCTCCTTGTTGAATGCAGGCTTGTGTCCGTAAACCAACCGAAGAAGTACTTATCCGAATTTCATACTTGCTTTGTCGGATTTGCTCGGCAGCCAGGTGAATACGATCCAACAACTCTTCTCTTGTGTTCGAAACTTGCGCGTAAACTAAATTTTTCATGCACTCCCATAAAAAAGTCAAGAGGATTAAGATCGGGTGATCTGGGTGGCCATGCAACAGGACCACCTCGACCAATCCATCTTGGACAATTGACGTTAACCCAATTTCGGACAGAAATTCCGAAATGTGGTGGTGCCCCATCCATGTGAAACCACATGTCTCGTCGAACATTCAGTGGGACATCATCTAAAAGACCTGGCAGTTCGTCAATAAGAAATTGAAGGTAATTGTCCGCATTTAACCACCCAGGAAGAACGACAGGACTAATCAACAAGTCATCGATTAGGGCCGCCCAAACGTTAATAGAAAATTCATGCTGAAATTTAGATGGGCGTATAGCTTTGCGATTTTCTGATGTAACACCACTTCTCGTGAACGTAGATTCATCTATCCAGAGGGCTGTTCTGCGGAAATTAAAATGAAGCCGTGACTGTCTTAATATCCAGGTAGAATAAACTAGACGAGCATAGTGGTCTGCCTCAAGCAAACCGTGTCCCCTGCGATAGTGATATGGATATAAGCCCTCACGTTTTAAAATTCGCCAAACTATCGTTCGTGGCACTCCTAGTTGTCTAGCGATTCGACGTACACTGAGAGTTGGATCCCTTGTAACAATAGCTACTGCTTCTTCCTCTAAGTCTACTGGCAAATTTACTCCTCGGTCGAAAAGATAATCACGCAGTCTGCATTCCCGAAATTGTCCGTATACCGATGTCGGTATTCAATAATTGCTTGACGTGCACTGCCGTTACAGTAGTCATACACAAAATGCATGTCCGTATACTCTTGAGAAGAAAATTGGTAAGGCATTTTGAATAAAGAAAACGTGTCCAATCACTAATAAGCTGTTGTATGAACTGAAACGTAATGTAATCCTTTATTAAAAAATGCAACGTTAACAGTCATCTGAACATTTGTTTATTGTATGATATTCATGGTTCAGCACTTACGAAATAAGTAAGAACCTTCTTTATCATAAATCAATTTCCACTACTCTTTTTTGTAGATCTCCAAGAAATTACTGTATGCACTACGACACATGTTTATTTATTTTAGAATAACATTTTATTATGCGACGTTAGCAATCACAGGCCTGTTATTGAATCGTATAACTTTTTTTAAATAAAATCAGTTTATATTGACTTTAGGATTACATTTTTTTTTCAAGATCTGACAATCACATTCATAGATCTGTAACTTTGAAACAAATAAAAATGGATATACAAGTTTTGCGTTTTTGTTACTTGAAATGAAGTCTACTTTACACTCCTAAAATTTGAACATAACGATACGGGACATCTTGTATATCCGCATATAATACAATTTCCATGTGCATATAATTTCTAACATTAGTTTGGGTGGGAATGCTTTGAAGGCAGTTTAAAAATATAAGCAATGTAAGGAAATGAAATTGGAAATGATTTGATGAGACTTAGTTTAACAGCAAGATAATATACAAAAATCTTGCCAGATTAGTTAAAATGAACTCTTTCAAGTATAAATTTAACAGAGACTTTACATTAACAAAACGGCTACTTTAAAGTTCCAATGTCAATGTCGTTGGAATTACCTGAATAGTAAAGTGACAAAATTATAAGCAACTATGAGATGTTCTTTAAAATCGATGAAATAACACTGACTTATCTATTATATTTATATCTGAGATTATCACTTTCTTCATAGAATTTCCATGTAACAGAGATACGTCATAATGATTTTAAACTTTCACCTGATCCTATTAAATGTATAGCCGGCTATAAAATTGCATTTTTATGCATATTTAAATTAACGTGCAAACGAAAATTCATTAATCTGTGTATTTCGCGAATCATTGTTAAATGACGAAAAGAATATACGGAGACGAAATAATAAAAGTGGTATGTTTTACAAACAATTTGAAACGCATTCATGTCTATTGTTTAAGTCAAGCATCGATGCGTTGGAACACATGAACCCTGACCAAACTTTTCCGATTAGGATTTAAGGAATGCGTTTAACGTGTTACAAGGCAACGAAGCAAATCTAAGCGTTGCAAGAAACACAATCGGGATCGTATGGTTGGGGTTGGACATGGTTTCAGAACCAAACAATCGCCTTATTAAATGTATTCGCGTGTGTAATAGGGGGATAAAACGAGTGATTAACGCTAATGACTTAAATACAGAAATTTTATTACTTTTTCAACTTATAATTTACTGATGAATATTATTACTAATACATAACTCACAATTTACACAGTAATATTAACATAACTTTTCTTCTAGAATCGTCCGAAGCTTTATCTTTAAACTTTCTAACTAAATAACAGCGGTACATGACTAAATTACTAGTTTTATGTTAAGTAGCTGCTTGAAAATATTTACTCAACCCCTAATATTTCTATTTAATTTATCATTAAAAATAATGATCCGACCAAATCATTAATAAGAGACTAGTAACAACATTGCAAAACTTTGTTAAGGTGTTATTTTGCGTTCTACTTTACGCAGTACATGGACAAGCAAGGTCAAGTGTATATAGTCTATGTAGACTTTACCAAGGCTTTCGATAGAATCAATTATGCACTCTAATAATACTGTTTGGTTTTTATTTTCACTACAGGCAACAGTACGTTCAATACAACTGCTTTACTCCTCGAGATTTCTAAGAAACTTCTTGGATGTCACAGGGTACTAATCTGCGACCACTATTGCTTCTGATCTCCATTAATGATTTAGGGGAGAGTTGCTTAATTTGATCCCCCTGCTAAATTGGATCATCACATTTTTTTCATTATGAATTAAAAATACCGACATCTGATGCTTACATCTGAAAGCTTATTAATACAAAAGTATTTTTATATTATTAAAAATGGGGTGTGAAGAACACAATACAAGTTCATATGTATTTTTGAATGTATCTTCTCCAAAGACGTAGATACGTATTTCACATTTCTACGTGATTACACTGGCCAACAACCATTTTGGTGCTGGAGATTTTAGACCCGATTTTGAGTATGTCTTACATGGCGATATCAAAAATGTTACCCGTTTTCTTCTGTCAGCTCTAGTTCCCGAGAAAAAAAAAAACACAATTCACGAAAAAATATATATTTTATTGACATTAAACATCAAGAAATTGTCTTTTGAGTGATTTTCTAGAATGAAACTGACTCGGGCAATCTCGTATGATTCTCCAGCAATAGTCAGCCATCATATGACTGTCCCACCTTCCTTGGTATCTATTCTCCATTGTTTTTAGGTCTTGGTGGAAACGTTCCCCTTGTTCTTCGCTTAGATCTCCTAAATTGTGTTGGAAATGATGTAGATGACTATTGATATAGTGTAATTTTATACTCATATTACAGCCTAAATCTTTGAATCGCACCAACATTTCCTCTACTAGTTCTACATAGTTGTCAGCCTTATGATTTCCGAGGAAATTTTGTGCAACTGCTACAAAAGATTGCCAGGCAAGCCTCTCCACATCATTCATACAAGTCTCAAAATTAGTTGTGTCTTTCATCAATTTACGTATTTGAGGTCCATCAAAGATACCTGCTTTTAGTTTTTCAGTACTTAAACCAGGAAATTTGTGAGAAATAAACTGGAAACATTGACCATTTCTATCGAGAGCCTTAACAAATTGCTTCATTAGTCCTAATTTTATATGCAACGGCGGAAGAATGATTTTTTTTCTCTTGAAACTAAGGGTTCATTTATAACATTTCTTTCCCTAACAACAAGGGCATCTCTCACAGGCCAATTTTTTGCAGTCCAATGACGCGATTTAGCTCGACTGTCCCAGAGACAAATAAAACATATGTATTTAGCATAACCACTCTGTTGACCCAATAAAAAAATAAACAATTTCAAGTCGACGCAGATCACCCAGTTATGTTCAATATATTTTATTTTTTGTAAAAGATTTGAAATTACCTCGTATTCTTCTTTTACACATGTTGAGTGAGCAATTGGAACGGGAGCATATTTATTTCCATTATGTAGAAGAACTGCCTTTAGACTTCGTTTACTATTGTCAATAAAGAGACGCCATTCATTGGGCTGATAGATCGTTAAACCCATGAAAGCCAGCAAACCACTCACATTACAGCAATACACAAAATTTTCATCAGATGAAAAAAACTTCAATAACTTTCCCTCTCTCGTGCGATATGTAGACACTCGAACATCTGAGGAAAGACAATTTTTTTCTTTTAATCTTGACGCTAGTAACTCAGCACGTTCCTTCGAAAGATCTAAGTCTCTGATGAGGTCACTAAGCTCATTCTGCGAAAATGGCTTAGGATCTGATGTTATTCCGCAGTATTGAAAGTCATCATCTACTTGGGAAGAAATAGGTATTTCAGCTTCATCCTCCTGAGATTGCTGCACTACCTGGTGAAAAGTTGGTATTGGAACATTTTCTGAATGAGGAACAGGTCTTTGTACTGAAGAAATATTGGGGTATTTCCATTTATGGCGATTGTTTTTGTTGATGCCCACTATATTAATCATACAAAAGTAACAGTCGTCATAATTATTTTTTTGTTCTCGCCATATCATAGGCACTCCAAACTTCAAAGACTTACGTTTCCCTCTCTCCCATTGTCGCAAATGTTCAACGCATATTTTACAAACACTATGAGGCACCCACACTTTATCTTGGTGTAGAATTTTAATACCGAAGTAAGCAAAATACAAACGACGCACTGTGTTTGTAATCGATTTACGCTGATTTTTCAGTATGTATTCACCACAAACATAACAAAATATATCAGGATCGTTAACACAACGTCTGGACGTACTAGCCGTAATGAAATAGTAACACAAACTTTATCGATGATATTGTAATAATGACTAGTTACGAACAAGACCATAACAAGACCGACAACAATTCACACTGAGGATAGTCGGTAAACTAGAGCTGATGAGTTAAAATGACGTATGTCAATATACTGTACATTACCTACTTTATCGACAATTCAAACAAACAGAGATGCACCAATAAAAAATTTTTTTTGTAGGCCTGTGTTATCAATAGGTACGCCCCTGTTGAAGAAGAGACACATTCAACAAAACATAACTACCTTGCTATCTCGCAGATATTATTAAGACAGAGCGTGAAGGAATATTCAGCGCTGTCTCTATAATAATCGCAGAACTAGCTGGGTGTTCCTTATAGTCGGTAACCACCGTATCTATAAAAAACTGTATTATCGTGTCTTCACTACTTGTCGGCGTAAACCGAATACGTATATAACAACATAATTTGAAACATACTTGAGTAGGTAAAACCTACCAATTTTGTATAATACAAAAGTATTTTTAATAATATATAATATTATTAAAAATTTCCTCTTATTTATTATCAGCAAATAGTAGAGCTACAACATCAATCCAATCTGGCCCCGGTACTTTCGGTGCAATAGTTGCTACTCGAGTTCCTATTAAGCCGACATTAGCAACTCCCTCTTGTTCAAACACAAGTTCTCTATTTGAAAACAATTTGAACAAGATCTCACCCCTGCCAGAAACACATTTTGTGAAATTAGGCAAGAAAAAAAATAGAGCAACACAATCCGTGGTAGAATTAATAAGCTCTTATAAAACAGAACTCAAAGAAAAGAGGAAATAAACAGAAAAGAAGCAAAGAAAAGGTAAAGAACCAGCTGTTAGAAATTCTGCCCAGACAAAACCAGCTACAAGAGCCTCTCATAAAAGGAAAGTGGTTAGAAATTTGTTAATACCAAAGAAGACACCAAAAGTTACCAAACCCATAGATTCTAATAGTTCAGAATCAGGGAGTGAAAACGACGCAGAGTGTTTGTATTGTGAGGGCTTCAATCTCTGCTCGAAATAAGGAAAGAGTTGGGCTCGTTGTAATCAGTGCCATCAATGGGCACACGAAAGATGTGCTGTAATTGGGGAAGATGATGATTTTGTTTATGATTTGTGCTTGTGATGGGTACTTATTAGAGTAAGACTAAATAAGGAACCTACCTAATTTGGAACAAATAACCTTTTTTTCCTTTTTTTTATCTTAAATAATGTTTTCCTTAATGACCTTTTTGTGTATTTCGTGTTAATCCCAACGCATCAAAGTTATTGCTTTTGTACTTGATGAAATAAAAGTTAAAATTTTTCATACAATTTTGGTCATTTTTCAAAAACCGGTCCAATTTAGGTAACTCCCCCCTAATATTTCAAGTCAGATCTATAAAAATTCTTTTTGCTAATGTCTTTCATTCAATTCAAAGTCATAATAGTAGTTAGTATCTTTTTTTCAACAATTAGACAACGTTAACAGTTGCTGATTGACAAAGCTTGCTTGAAACTTGATTATAACTAATAAATAAGTAATAATTTTGTCGTATCAAATATTTATTGTAAACAGTCCAAAGATCAAACTCAGGTGTGTACAGGTTAATCAAGAACCCCACGAAACAAATTACACACCAAACGCAATACTATATTTAACGCCACAAAGTGAAATCATTTTAACATATCAGCCTTAACAATACATGCTGTTTTGTATTTTCTTTTTTTTAGTTTTGGGAACATTTAATTCGCCAATTAAAATACATTGTTAGTAAGTTGTCCTGTAAATGACAATGGTTGCTGTTGGGTAATAAAGTATTATTATTATTCTATAAGACTTTCACATATATAAATTATACATTCAATTAGCTAAAATTATTAATTGCAAACAAAAAATTTTTTTAGTATAGTAAACGATGATGATTTAATAAGCATTGTTCGATTAGTTTTCTAAACTGTTAAAAGGAAGACATTTGGAATTGCTATTGTAAATCTTAACAGTTTAATATTTTGATGTTGATCAAACTGTAGCGAATTAGTGTTACTTGATTGTTTACTAGGTAAGATTTCTTATGTGTCGGTTTCATAAACATGAACTTTGTGTTAAGAGTTATATAAGAGAGCTTGAGAAAATATAATATTTATTGTAGGAAAGTACATCTGCTTATAACACTCAGATTCGCCAATGCTAATTTACAATAATTTATTTCACCGTCGTAATTACACGAAAGTATATATATTTTTCATTTTTGGAGTTAAAAAATATTCAGTTTGCAGAATAGCGATGACGTAATATGTAGACGATGTCATAATTGATGCAAAATAAAATTTAAAATTAGTAAATGTTATGTAGAGAAAGTGGTCCATACATTAATCATGTATGGGTGTGTCAACAAAACATCGGGTCTATTGGAAGTTCTGTAGTATTTTTGTCGCTTAAAAAAACAGGCGTTAAATATCACTCGTTAAAATGTCTATACGTGACCAGTCTATACGTGGACGCCGTATAAAGTAGTTGTTGCGTAAGCGGTGTTCTAGCTTTACTGTGCCCCATGTGCGACACCTTGATTAGTGGTTTTACCTACTGATGACGACAACTTAGTTGTCGAAATACGTATTTAGGATACGATTAATAATTGTGGTAAGGGGTTATATACCTTTTTTAAATGTTATTTAAACAAATTGAATGTTAATATAGCAAAAATACGTAAGAGTGATGTTTATTTAATTTAGGGCATTCGAAAGACATTTTTAGCCGTAATTTGACATTTTCTTCGTGTATTGAAAATGGACGAAATGCGAGGTTAGTAAATTTTTTTTTAATATTATTTTTCTTTCAATTTCCTTTCCCACTATAAATTCACACTCAAATAAGTTCCCGTTTGCGTCCTGTAAAAGTTCTATTGCTTTTTATCCAACGACTTTTAGTACCCGTATTCTAAATTCTGGCCTTATAGAACTGGAACTGGAAGAAATAATAAGATGGTGAGAGAAGGGGGTGCGCAGAAGCCGTTCTTATAAACGTCCACGTTACACATTTTACTCTAATAAATTATTAATTTATTAAGTGATAGATGTGTAGTTTACGCCACCTATGGTATCTTGCAAATTGATGTAAAAACAAAATACAAATCTCCCCAATACTTTTAATCCTGCGCGAACTTACCCCTCCACTCGCCAACTTATCTGGCGCTTGCTATATGTGTGAATAACGTTTGAAAATATACCAAAGCGTGAACGTCTTGATAAATTAAACTTTATTATGAGTAATAAAATTACATAACGACAGAAAAAAGTCATCGATACTTTCTCATCGATAATATCAGTTTTAGAGAAAATATCGGTTCATAGTTTTATGGAAGAAGTATATTTGGATTTGCAGTGATTTGTACTTATATTTTTTTTGTGATATATCTTTATGTTGGTATTACATATAATTCATAATTTATTTGCTTTTCTATTATTTGTTATTATGCATGCTTCAAAACACGGTAAGTTTCAAATAAATATAAAAATGAATAAGGACCATTTAAGAGACGCAAGGAATCTTACAAATAATTGTGTTTATCTACGACTAAACAATAAAGTAGGAATACAAAAAAAAAGGTTTGAGTATATCAATACGTTAAGCACGTATTATGCATTTGTTACAAATGAAACAGACATGCAATATACACGTCTGTAACTGTACAACACATGGACATACACCTCGTATTTTCCAGCATTTACTTCTGCTTAAGACAAATCGCCTCATAAGGTATAGCAAATTTTGTCTCTTTCGTCCGTCAGATGTCACTAGATTATATGGTGCCACCTGATAGGACAACATTTGCTATACCCTATGAGGCGATTTGTTTAAGCTTTACTTACTTCACTAGCTTAACTGATGACGCCTAATAGATGGTAGAAACACGTGGCTTAAGCAGAAGTAAATGCTGGAAAATACGAGGTGTATGTCCATGTGTTGTACAGTTACAGACGTGTATATTGCATGTCTGTTTCATTTGTAATAAAGTAGGTATTATATTAACGATTATTAGTTAATAATGGGACTCATAATTCTCGCAGGGAATAATAAAATGCGACCATTCTTATTGGCGCAATGCAGGGAATAATAATAACGTTATGTCTCATTATTCCCTGCGTTCCGCCAATAAAACATAGTCTTAACAGCGTTACCATAGTAACCATTTTACTAACTGTCAAAACGTCAAGCACCATATCGTTATTATAGTGTAATGTTTGTTTTTCTTTTAGTAATTTTCAGTTAGTCGTAGATAAAGTAAGTGTATACATTAACTCGCAATAATGACTATTATTCCCTCGAGCTGAGTTACTCCCTCGCCGCTGCGCGGCTTGGTTCGTAAATTCAGCTCTCGGAATTAGTAACCATCGTTATTGACTCGTATAAACTACTATTGATTTTTTTTAATAAGTTATAATAATAATAATTAATAAATGTCTTTATTCCAATAAAAGTTAGGTACAGATTTAAATAATATACTGTAAATTGTATAAATATCAAATTTTAAGTTCTACTTCCACAACCCCAAGTCGAGATTCAGTGTGGGATAGCCTCCCCCTGTTCTTAACACTCAACCTTGAGTAGTAAATGGAATAAACTAAAATTACTGCCAATTGCTAAACTTACCTAAAATTTAAATAAAAAATATGGAAAAAAAGCATTACTAATTCTACTTAACATAACCTAACTTAATATCTTATTCATTAATAAATTATCGTTGTAAATGTAAATATGCTTTCTACACTTTACGGCGCTATTTTATTCGAATTGTGTAGTGTAGAAAGCATATTTACATTTACATTACTTCGCGAAAATGCAATAAATTTGTACAACTGTCGTACTACGGGCAAGATATATGTATATCATCTGCTTCCTTTATGTAACTCAAGGCATCCCCACAAAAGTTTCGAATTCACGCCTTTATTAGCTTAGTGGTAGAGCAATGGTCCGGCAAGCCAGAGGTCGTTCGATGCTTTCGAACGATGTCCCAACTCTAGCCAGTATTCCCATCGAAAAATTGCACGAAAGAAAAAGTTTCTCATCAGACAGTGATGCTGATCCCAACTTAAATAAAGAAAACATATCTGATACTAATACTGACTGTATAGGTCTTCTGAAGCAAAAAAAGAAAAGTTACATTCAGAGCGTGACGATCGCTAAATTGTCAAAATCATGTTCGTTCTAATAAAGGCATTCGCCACGTCTTAAAAGAAAAAGAAAGAAATATATTACCAAGAATACTCCAAGCTACATTAAAGTGACGACATTGTCAGAAAGCCTGAATTATCAGAGCGTACGGAAAAAGCACAGATGAACTTTTTTACACATATTATTCAGATGAAAATTGGAAGAAGGTAAATTTAATTTTTTTTATGATGCCATGTTGCTGACATAATGACATCATTACCAATCAATTCTTAAGTTTCATTTTTTTTATCCATCGCATTTAACGTCTTTAAAATTTAGGCAATGATAGAAAGGACTTAATTTTTTAAGAGACATCCTTCTGAACCTTCCAAACATGAACGGACATTAAGAAGTACCCACTATCTGTAATGATTTGATCATGTTCCTGTGTTACAGCAAAAAGATCTGTATCACTCTTCTTTGTAGACGATACAATTGGATCAGTGGCAGTACAAAGGAATTTTAAGAAACAAGCTGTTACCCTATATTGCAACTCTAAATGCTGACGAAAATCCATACACCTTGTATGATAATGCTCTAAAACCATAAAACTAGATTTATAGAGAATTACCTAACTGCTGAAAATCTGAACACAATGGATTGGACTGACAATTCTCTTGATATTAATCCGATTCGATAGATAATGTATGGAACACATTAAACACTATTGCGTCATCAAACAAGATTCGAAATGCAACAGATTAAATAGAGAATATTGAGGAAATTTGGCGCCAACACCCGTAAATAAAAAGGACTATTAACTGTTACATTGATCGTATGTCGGACAAAATCGCAGTTGTGCTACGTGCCAAAGCCGTCGTTGCTAATATTAATTATATTATATTAATAATATATTGTACTTTGAATTCAAATTATTAACTAAAGTTGACTATTTATCGGGTTATTATTTGATAAATTCAACTACTATATGTAGTCCTAATTTAATGGTTAAGGCTTTAACACGTACAATAATAATATTGCTACGTATATTGTGTTTAAATAGTTCTCATTTTTTTCACGTACAAATTTTACGTTTTGTAAGTTTAATGTAATTATCTACCAATTAGTTCAAGAGTAAATTAGCAAATGTATTCTGGGTAAATAAACTATTCCATTAGTTCATTTATTACGATCATTACAATTCCTATTCAATTGAAACTGGAACTTAAACTGTTATGAAGATTTTTCTTTTACAAAAACCACTATTTCTATTGAAATACCAAATTTACTGCAATATTTCTTTATAGTAAAGAATAAATTGAAATTGTTTTTAGGTAATAGAATTAATTTATTAACAGTTGATTAAATATAATTATTATCTTTTTTCTTTACATATTTTCTACAATCTGTATCATTGAAAAATTTTAAAAGTTAAATACTTAATTAACACCAACAATTCCATCCAAAATTCGCCAAATAAATATATTTTTATTGTAGTCTATTACCTTAAACTACTAAACAAAACAACATATTTGTATCTAACATGTAAATACCAAATAGCTTAGTTATAAATGCATTGCGAATGTAAGAAAAATTATAATTTATATATAAATCCCGAAAATACCAAATATCTTAATTATAAATGTATTCCGAATGTAAAAAAAATAATAATTTCTATTTCAATCCCGAAACGACATTATGTTATTTTAATTAAAAAAATTCTGGTCGTAAACCACTTTTTACATTTAGAAACCACATCTTAATAACAAACCTCAATATTTTCTGGTACACCGAAACTCTCACAATCACTAACTTGAGTTGAACTGAAAAGTGGTAACAGGGAAAGATTCTTCTTATTAAAAAATACACCAGAAGTGGGATACTTTCCCTTCTCAATCTAGAGCTTGCGTTTTTAAAAAGAGTCGAATACATAGATACATTCGTATACGGTAGGTATCGGTAGAGTTGTAATATTGCGTCTGGAAAATCAGATATTAGAGATTATTTTACGCACAATTTCTTGGATTGTCGCGGAAAATCGATCTCGCTAACAATTTATCGCAGGTTTAATACTGTTTCTTGTAAATTTGAAATTTATATCTTCTCTTAACTATTATACAGGGTTAGTTAAAAGTATGGAGACGGCGATTTATTGTCGTTAATATTCATTATAGGGAATTATGTTCATTATAAAAGTTTGTTAGGATATTTTGATCTACATTTGAGAATATTTGAATTTTTTTTTCTTCAATTGTTTTTTAGTTGTTACGCCTGTCCGCGCATTTTTTTTTAAATGGGAAGTAGTAAATTTTACTCTACCATTCGATAGAGAATTTTTTTCTCTTTGCAATAATATTTTCGTTTTTTTTAAATTCATTTTAATAACTTTTTTATAAGAAAAGGCCGGTTCATGTGTTTAACAGATGTTCGGTACATCGCAGATAGACAGAAGCGTAGCGATAAACAAACTTGAGCAACATAATTTGATCAGTGGTTATTGTGTACGTCAAATCTTTGACAGAAATAATTCATTTGTGCAATTTGTTGCTGTTAATATTAACAATGGCGAGTTTAAATGAACATGAACGAATTGAAATACTTATGATGTTGGGTTAAGGAGATAGACGCAGAAGTTTACAAGAGGTTTGTAATTTATTTAATGATACGCATCCAAATAGAAATCCAATTTCTAAATCCGTTGTTGATAAAACTTTAAGACGCTTTGAACAAACGGGTAGCGTTAAAGATGTGCCAAGGAGTGGTAGACCTAGAACAGCAAAAAGTGATGATAACAAACTGGATATTTTATTGGCTGTATCTGAATATCCCCATTTATCAACCAATCAATTAGCGGCCAATTTCAATATTTCAGTCATCGATCGTGTCATTTTTAAAAAGTGAAAAGTTTAAACCTTATAAGGTACACCTTGTACACGAGTTAACGGAAGATGATTTTGATAGGAGATTACAATTTTCTGAAGAAATGTTAAATATTTGCAATAATAATGAAAATTTTGTCAACAATATTCTTTTCTCTGACGAAGCTACTTTTTGCCTTACCGGTGAAATAAACAGACATAACTGCAGATACTGGTCATCGGAAAATCCCTCTTGGTTTTTGGAGCACCATACGCAGTACCCCCAAAAGGTTAATGTTTGGGTTGGCATTCTAGGTGGTCATATTATCGGTCCTTTTTCATCAATGGCAATTTAACTTCGGCTCTGTATTTGCAGTTATTGCAAAATGAAATAATACCTGCTTGTGCTACGCTCTATCCTCATGAAAACAATGAACACCTGCCCAATGACAGTATCTGCTTCCAGCAAGATGGCGCCCCACCACATTATGGTGTAAATGTTCGTCAATATCTGGACAACGTTTTTCCCCACAGATGGATTGGAAGACGAGGAACAATTGAATGGCCAGCCCGTTCGCCAGATTTAAGTCCTTTAGATTTTTTTCTTTGGGGATACGTAAAAAACAAAGTTTACAAAGATAAGCCCGATAACGTCGAAGATTTACAAATCCGAATTACCTGAACGATACAAGAAATTCCCCGGGATTTTCAGAACTCCGTTCGGGGTTTTGTAAATCGATTGGGTCATTGTCAAATTACTAATGGACGACAATTTGAACACTTACTTTAATTTACTTTGTTATTAATTTGTTTAATTTTTCTTATAAAAACGTTATTAAAATGAATTTAAAAAAAACAAAAATATTGTAAAGAGAAAAAAATTCTCTATCGAATGGTAGAGTAAAATTTACTAGTTCCCATTAAAAAAAAACTGCGCGGACAATTGAAGAAAAAAAAAATTCAAATACATATTCTCAAATGTAGATCAAAATATCCTAACAAACTTTTATAATGAACATAATTCCCTAAAATGAATATTAACGACAATAAATCGCCGTCTCCATACTTTTAACTAACCCTGTATAGTTAACATTTGGAATTTACTGCAAGTGAGAATTAATGAATATTAAACCACATTCTTACATGTAAATGTCGACTTATTTAATGCGTTCGAAACTACAGTCCGACAAACTAAATTTGTACTAGTATGCAGAACACACCCTTTCGCGACAACGAACTTCCTGGTGATTAGGTTAATTAAGAATTAAGAAATACTGAAAAAACAAGTCTATCACCGGGAGGAAACGCACAGACGACGTTTCGTTCTAGTTGGAACTTTTCAATGTACGGCATTCCCTCGATGACGGACATTGCTTTTTCATTTCTATACTTTCTGTATATATAGTTAACATTTGGAATTTACTGCAAGTGAGAATTAATGAATATTAAATTGCAGTAAATTCCAAATGTTAACTATATATACAGAAAGTATAGAAATGAAAAAGCAATGTCCGTCATCGAGGGAATGCCGTACATTGAAAAGTTCCAACTAGAACGAAACGTCGTCTGTGCGTTTCCTCCCGGTGATAGACTTGTTTTTTCAGTATTTCTTAATTCTTAATTAACCTAATCACCAGGAAGTTCGTTGTCGCGAAAGGGTGTGTTCTGCATACTAGTACAAACTTAGTTTGTCGGACTGTAGTTTCGAACGCATTAAATAAGTCGACATTTACATGTAAGAATGTGATTTAATATTCATTAATTCTCACTTGCAGTAAATTCCAAATGTTAACTATATATACAGAAAGTATAGAAATGAAAAAGCAATGTCCGTCATCGAGGGAATGCCGTACATTGAAAAGTTCCAACTAGAACGAAACGTCGTCTGTGCGTTTCCTCCCGGTGATAGACTTGTTTTTTCAGTATTTCTTAATTCTTAACCCTGTATATACAATGCGATGAAAAAAATTACATAACGATTCTAATACGTACATACAGTGATGGGCAAATGTGTGGCACCATGTAAATATCTGTTAAATTAAAAAAAAAATTGTAAAAAGTATTTTTATTTATTAAATTGGCAATGAAAAGAAATTAAACTGGTCATACAAACAAAGTTAAACTTAATTTATGATATTTTCAAAATTAACGCCACCTACTTCCTGACAGTAAGTCAATCTATCTGTAAATTCTATTGTAATCCCCGCTATGATGTCTGGTGAAATTCGTATCTCTTCATTAATTCACCCAACCAAATCTTGCAATTTTCTAGATCGGATAAAATACACTTTCTGTTTTAGATAGCCTCACAAGAAGTAATCTAGCAGATTGAGATCGATAGAACGTGCGGGCCATTCAATTTCGCCTCTCCTTCCAATCCATCTCCGGGCAAAAGATCGATTTAATCGATCTCGAACGATATCCTGCTGACACAAGATGTTTTGTGGAAGTTGGCCATTTTCCTCCATTGCAGGAATTATGTTTATTCTGTGCCCAATACATAAACTGTTATGTCTATGAACAGTATCGTTCAAATAAAAGGTTGCCTCAATCGAAAATACTATATTACACTTACAAAATTGTTATCACGATTACAAATGTTCATCTTTGATTCACGAAATTCTTGCCGTCTGTCGAAATCATCATCAGAAAGTTCTTGAATAAGAAGGATGGTATTTTTCTTTTTTAACAATTCTTCCTACCGAACGACGACTAATAGGATGCCTTTGCGTTAGCTCGTTTGTAGATAAATGGGTATTTTCCTCTACAGATATACAGTGGCGTAACTAAAGATTTTTTTCTAGTTGCAACGCTTACAGGTAACGATAGAGAGATAATAGATCCTTATGCATAGTCGTGAAGCTAATGTGTTAGTACGCTATTAGTTACTAGCCACTAAGAGCGTACTAAGATGCTTTTATCTTCTCGTATTCATGGTCGTGTATTTCATCATACTTAGTGGCTACTAACTAATAGAGTCTTAGCTGAAAAAAATATATGGCAACAGTGAAAACGAAGTTCGCAGGCATGCGCATTTTGCATAGAGAAGACATTTAAAATTGTTTACCTATTGGAATTGTTGGTTATTTTAAATACGATTTGGATAATCTTATTTATTTTAATATATTTTGTGAATTTTTGCTTTTAAATTTGATATTTTCTTAAGATAAGAAAAATATAAGTATAATATATAATTTTACTTAAAGTGTGTATTTCTAAAATTATATTATTTTGAAATATTGAAGATTTAGTTGATGTAAAAAGGGGGAGTTGGAAGAAATACAGACATATACATATATTAATTATATTTTATATTACATAAATACTAACTAACATTTACAGCACACAATCCACCTGCTACAGAAGTAATATTTGCAAATAAAACCCACACCATAGCATAAATACATATTCAACAGACCTTTTCTCAGCAGTTTGCTTCATAGCATCTCATAGGTATTTGGAAACAGCATTCGAAAATTAATAATAAAAAATGATTAAAATTTTGTTTATAATGAAATTCTAATTTGAATTTGACACATACCATGCACTTCCATTATTATTAAAATTGCTGTATGTCGATTATCCGTATACTTACAATTAATTAATTCATTGTTATATGATTTTTACTCGCAATTTTGTATCACTTTACGTGTACCAGACCGTTATAGTATTTCGGCAGTTCGCCCTTTTTCTTTTTGTAGGTTAGCTTTAATAGATACTTTAAACACGCTCTCAGACCCTACTAGGGATTTTGTAGTCTATTAAAGTTAAAACGCTGTTAGTTCGCATCAAATGCGACTATGCGAATACCGGAATTCTTAGTAGGATATTAAAATGGTCTTGGTAGCGTGTTAGTAGCCACTAAAACGACTATGCATAAGGCTGAAAATGAATGCCCGAATAGTGTTAAGAAAACTTGACGCAATTGTTTCATTTTCTGTTAGGAGGTACTTTAAAAGACAACTTACTTCTTCACATTTTTCAAAATCCTGACAAATTAAACTATTGTTTCTTATAGCAACAAGTTCTAGACTCAGGAATGCAGAAAAATCATGTTTATAAAACGTTTGGAGCTCGTCTCCTTTCTTAAGAATTTGGCCTGGTGTTAGCTTCAAAAAACTAGAAGGGTTAAGAAAATTAAATTTTTCATTTACGTGACCTAAAGATCTTAAATTTGTACGTTTATGTGATGTACCATAAAATATATTAATTTTAAATTTATTCTCAGCATTTGAAAACCTATGATCAAAACAAAGCTCATCAAAATAGGACTTTATTTTTGATAGTCTTTTTTCGTCAAATTGTGGATAAATATTCCATTTTTGTGCAATTCTGATACCTTCTTTGTTTAGTTACGCCATTGGAGATATGGCAATATCTTGCGCTTTAATATCATTTGTAACAGAATTTGTACGACAAATTAAAATTCTTTGAAAATTGCAAACACCGCCATTTATGTTCTGCCTTCTTAAAATTTTGGTAACAACAGAACGCGAAATTGGCTACCAATTTGGCTGTATACTATTAAAAAGGTTACATACATCTGAGTTCTTGTCCTATCACCAAAACCGATCAGCATTAATGTGTGTCTTCTTTCTCTTTCATTCAATTCAATCATTATTAACAAACAACAATTATTTATTGATACTTTTAACTGCCACAAACTACTACACCTTGTCAACAAATTTAAAGATTATAATATTCACGTTAGCTTTTTGTTCGACAAAAAATAATTTTTTTAATCGCCACGCCACAACAAAAAAAGAAATGATGGTACTTACATTTAGAATTGTAAAGGTTTTTATTTTTAAACAATCATACCTAAGCATCAAGCAATACTAATGATTTTGAAAATACTAAAAATACTTATTTCGTTTGCATGCAAATCTCATGTATGCTAAATACTTTAGGCCCAAAGTGTTATAGTTTGTTGAAATCGTGTCATTGAGGAAAATCCTAAAATGTAAAATAATACAGGGCGTTCAATTTAAAAAAGTATAACTTTAGTACGTTACTTCAAATTCATCCCTATTTTCCGTGTCTAAAATACTGTTACAATATCTTTTTTTAATTTAATGGATATTTTACATGGTTCCACCCGTTGACCCATCACTGTTTCCCCTAAACATTACTAGTCTAAAGATGCAACCACATTTTCTTTTATAACTTTAAAGCGATCTATTCTATTTAATCAGATGTATTTTTTCCTTTTTTGGCGCTACAAGGGCGTAGAATGTAGAGAGTTTTTAAAACTGCTTGTCGATGAAAGTTGTACATTTTCTTTCAATAAAAAAAAACCTAATATTTGTCCATCAAAACTCATTGATTACAAATAGTATTAGAAAACAAAAATACAAAAGCGAATGTAAACTAGTAAGATTGCTACGAATCGTAAGTCCGTATTTAATAGTATTGTGTTTAGGTAATCAAATCTCAAGCGCCCGTAGAAATACTCGTAAGACTAAAGAAATGATTTCATGTGAGAAAAAAATGTTTACAAAGTAAATGCACCCTCTATCTCGAAAATAATCAAAATGGCTTCATTTTAACTAAATTAATAGTGCCATCTGTTTCAACTCTCCTGAATGTAAAAATTTCATAACATTTCATTCACTAAAAGCTAAAATACGACGTATTAAATAGTTTTTTCTATAATATTTATTCAAATAAATTTAGCTGTAATGTATTACTAATTGGTTTTCTATTTTCTACCATTACACATAGGAAAAATGTTTATGTATATTTATTTAGTCCTTTAATTTTTATCATTCTCTGTAATTGTGACATTTCAATAAATGAAATTAAGCAATTTTACTTTTATTATATATCCACTATCTTTTTCTTAACTTTATCTGATTAATTCTTAATGCATTTACGGTATGTAGTACGCCCACTGTCCAATAAGACATGATAGGGGTATATATGATGATAAGGAATAACCAAATAGTTTATTTAACTGGAATATGCATAAATAAAATCGACTAACTGCTTTATTTCCGCTGACCTTTTAACGTATTAATTGTAATTGTATGTAATTTTTCAAGGAATAATTGGAATAGATAAATAATAACACGTTTAGTAAATATCACACAATTTCATATTGGAAAAATCGAATCTTATTCGTTCTTATAATTAGTTTGATACAAATTACCACTTAACTCATCAATCGCCAAATTCTTCTTGACAAGTAAATACTTTCAGTTTACATGAATGCAAAAACATTTTGAAAAATAGGCGTGCAGTTAAATTCAGAAATAAACGTAGATTCTCCATGGTTTAAAATAAACGAGGCAACTCTCTTTATATAATAAACATAAACAAAAATCAAGCACGTTAGTGACATTTTTTTGAAAAAATCTTACGATTATTTTCATTATGGAAGATAATCAAACATTATTAATGATGGTATTAAAACAACATTTTAGAGCTCGTCCTCAAGTATTAGATGAAGCTCTTCACATTATAAAAGAATATTCAAATCAAGATTCAACTGTAGAACAATACGAGAAGGTATCTCACGTACTTACCATTATGTATATACTAAATTGAAGTAATTTGAATTGTAGACACTAGAATTGCTTCGCTTAAAAATGAATGATTTGCCACTAAATATACTACTATACTTTCTAAACATGATACCTTTACCTAAACAATGTAATGACTTCAAATCAAGTATTATCGAAGAAATTAGTTCTAATGATGAGAAGTTAGACAGGTAATTATCATTTCGAAAGCTCTAAGAATTATGGGTATTTGATAGAAGCTGTATATTTTAGTATACGATCCAAGCTTGTTGAATATTTGAACAGTAAAATACCTCCCTTGATTCCAATCAAAAACGAAAGCTCAAAGCGACGAACAAATGGGGGTAATCTTTTGATTGCTCGACCGAAAACTTGGCAAAGACGAAATGCTAAACTTCTGCAAAAAGGTAAGTATTTTTCAAACATAGTAAAGGTAATTCTAGAGATTTGTTTTATCTATTTTAGATAGTAAACCTTTGCTTGATATTTGTGCTGAATATGTTATAAAAAATCAGAATTATCTAAAGTTATATTATACAGGCAAAAAAGAAAAAATATGGAAGATGGTAAACAGCAACAAATATAATCAAAACGAACTTTGTTTTTTATACGAAATACTAAAAGATTTAAATAAAAAGTCGAAATTAATGAGAATGATTGACAACGAAGAAACGTGCAATGAGGTGCTCTCTGAGGAGTACGGAAAAAGTGATATCTTTCTAAAAGAAAAACATTTATACCATGTAGTAAATGAAGATCCCTTTATTGTAATTGGTAAACTAAAGGAAGCTGTAATAAAGTTTGTACACAGTTGCACTTTTGTATAATTTCTTCAACTTTAACGGATTGGCATTCCTGTTTAAGCTCCTATTGATTCTTATTTTGATTGGCTGTCATACTACGCACTGACCAATAAACGATATTATTTTAGTGTTCGAAAAGATGGCTGCTTTGCCGTCTCCAACACAGGTATTAGCACCAATTCTTTGACAATATATTCAAATATATTTAAATTATTGAAAAATAATGTCAAGTGAAGAATGCAGTAACAGTGATAGCTTTCTTTTTATTTTCCAAATTGTAATTTTATCGCTTTTTACTGTGTCGTTTGATAGTGGGCGGTATTGTTATATATTTTTATATCTCAAAATTTTGAATTATATACTCAAGAATATTCCTTTTTATGCTCTTGCAATAAACTGTTTAGTTGTACAAGACTTAAAAGTGGACTTAATGTTCATAATTCTTAACTGTCAATAAGAACATATGACATTTTCAAACGTCAAATCTATTCGTTTCTTTGGTAACATTTTAAAGAACCTGCCAAGTAAATGATGAAAAAAGTCCCATCTTCCTTATTAATACGAATGTTAAATGGCCCATATATTTCTCAAATTATATTATCTGCCTAGAATTTGTCTAAAAATTGATATATTTTAGGTTGCTGGAAATCATAATGCAATATATGAAGCATATTATAATTTCGTAAGTACCACTTGATATCTAAAAATATCTTATCTAACTTTTTTAAATATTTAATTATTAATTTGTTTGTGCAATCTATTTATACATGTAATTATTGCTACACCGTAGGTCGACCCAAATGGATGTGGCACAGTTGGAGCAATGGAAGCTGCCCGCTTTCTTAAAAGGTCCGGATTGAGTGATATCGTGCTGTCAAGGGTATGGGATCTCTCAGACCCAGGTGGAAGAGGATGTTTAGACAAGACTGGCATGTTTGTGGCTTTGAAATTAGTTGCTCTAGCACAACAAGGTCGTGATATAAATCTTGCTAATCTTAAAATGGATATGCCTCCACCTAAAATGGTTAGTAGTTTAAATATGATTAAAATGATGTTTCTCTAGTCTTATATGACGGAAAAGTTATTGGAAAATATGTTTTTATATTTACAATAATTAAGAAGTATTTTAATTTAAAAAAAAAATGCAAAGTACGTTCTAATTCTTTATTTTGTCAATTCTACTAATTTAATAAATGAATAAGTAAATATATCGGCAATCAGTAATGGTGTACTAATTAATAAAGTGCAATTTTAATTATTAAAGTTTATTCTGATTAAAATTATGAAAATAGTTGTGGTATAACTATTTTAATCATTAATATCCGCAAATATGTCCAATATTATTGAGAATTTTTGACAAGATTTTATATAATACATACTTTTTGACAATTTCATTTTTTTTAACCAACAAGTGACTTGAGATTTGGTTTAATGGGATATAATTATTATGTAAAAACTGAAATCTTACTGTTTTCTTTCTAACTCATTCCACTAATCTTGCAAATGTTGAATCTCCTGTTTCAAATTAATCGATTAAAATTTCAATTTTTAATAATAAGCTAGCAATAATATTTTCTACCTTTTAATCTTCTTGTAATATGTAAGTCATTGGGTTGTCTCTTGTTAAAGAAATAAAGTTAATGAGCAGATAATTTTTGTTGAAATTTTAATAGCCTTTGAATGCAGTGTATGATGAGCTGTAACTCATGAAATCGTGTTGCACACATCAAATAGTTATTAGCAAAATACATAACTGTTCACTGTACTACAAGCAAAATATAGCTATTGCTAAGATCCTTACAAACTCCCTTATCTTGAAAAAAACTTTTGGAATCATTAAAAGAACTGCAAGGAACTAATTTTCCTTATAAACTAATAGGGGGAAACATACTCTTTTTTGCTAAGAGTATGTTTCCCCCCATTCGTTTATAAGGCAAATAGATCCTGGGAGGTCCTTTAATATTTCCAATATTTCAATATACTGAAGTTTGTAAAGATCTTATCAATAGCCCAAAATATAGATCGTAAAACAGAGTAAAATTATTACATATTGTAGACTATAAAGTAAGTGATTTCTTAAGATTAGAATACTATATTTATTTAGTATTAATAAGAATTCAAAACTTATGTCAACATCGATCATGCAGTCGCAAAATAAAATGACGTCGAATTAACCTTGTAACCATAAACCTAAGCAGTAGGATCACTTCTTGTCGGCACCTTTCGCGTATTCCGGTTTTATTTCAATAATTTCTCCTATTGCAACCACTGATTAAGTTTATACTGTCCCGAGTGTCTCTACTACGTTTTTCTATACTTCGATCATACTCTCAATTTTGTCAACTTAAAAAGTTTGATTGTTAGGAACACTTATATTAGTACAAATTCAAAAGAGTATAAATCGCTACGGTATACACCCATGGCATCGTACAATCAATTCTCTTATAACATGGCTTTTTGAAAACATGGATTCCATATATCACAATGCAAAAATCGCCCGCTATACACAACGGTATATTCTAATAATAAAATTTCCATATAATACAGTGCGATCAAAATATTCTGATTATGTTAATACACCTGAAAAATTAGTATTAATGTGAATGAATTTCGTGATTGTTTCTAATATGTCAGTGGCGTCGCGCACGTGTCTTGTTGGAAATTGAAAATGCATAAAACATTCGGTAAGCCGACAACCCTCGTACGGCACGATTTTACTATCACACTGTTTTTTATTTAAATAAACAGGGAATCCCCACATCTATACTATATAACATATCAAAGAAACAAGAAATAACAGACGTTGCTTCTCATTTAGACGGTCAAGGAGCCTAGAGACGTGATTTGATTGAATTATGGAAGAAGATATAAAAATAAAACCTGTAATAACAATTAGAAATGAAACAAATGATTGCTAATAATTTTATAATATATCAGCTTAGATTATTATACAATAATACCGTACTTAATACAATTTGCTTCTGGGTTTGGCGGTGTTATATATTAATTGACGTTTCATACTGCTTTTTTAGGATCTGCTATAATGAGACTGTCAGTTTTATCAGGAAGAAGATTGTATTGTTAGTCACACCGGCCATGAAAATCCAGAGAATTTAATTCGTAATTCAAATAATTAAAAGAAATTTCAAGAATTTGTATCTGTTCCATAATAAATCATATTTTTTTAAATTTAGGGTGACATTCCCGTTCCGAAGCCAGTAAAACCGCCACCACCTACAAATACGCCTTTAATAACATCTCTTCCCCCCGCTGCCGTGGATTGGACAATCAAATTGGCCGAGCGAGAAAAGTACGAGAAACTGTTCGAATCTCTACAGCCTCTGAATGGTTTTATACCGGGAAATAAGGCAAGCTAAATATATAATTCTTTGTTTCTGTGTGTGTTACGCTTCATATATTTTAGGTCAAAGGTGTTTTAATGGATTCAAAACTACCATTAGACACTTTAGGAAAAATTTGGGATCTCGCCGATCAAGACAAAGATGGAATGTTAGACAAACATGAATTTGTTGTGGTAAGTAAAACATGTTCTATTTAATTGTGTGAAAATTCAGGACTGGTTACGCAAACAATCTAAATAGGCAGAACTGAGTATCATAATTTTCAATGGAAACATTAGAACAGGTTTAACAGTGAAGTATATTAACTGTCAGTCATTAAGCTCGTAAATACGAGGGACGTTTCCAATGTTCTGGAAATTATGATCTGGGCAATGCTATTGGTGATAGACAAAACTTGACACGTGTATGCAGCTATCCAGTGCAATCGTTCTTATTTGGGGCCCACACAGTCTTTTTCAACATATTCCTAACCATTCTCAAACCGCACGATTTGACCTCTCATAACTGGGGACCGAATTGGATTTACACGGTGAGCAATTTCAGTCAACGTCTTCTCTGAAACTATTAATTCGACTTCCCTGAATCTATATACTTGGACTATAGGTATAACAACAGAATTTAAGAACACCAATATATCAACACGAAAAGGTTTGATAATAATTTTGGTAGATAGATTCACATAATCTCAATTACACCATTTCCAATATATGATCTCAAAATTTTAATAAATTATTGAATTCCAATTCAACATTTCTTCCTAAATTGGCCAAAAAAATGTTTACCTGTTCTGAACGTTGCAATTTCTCCATCACTGAAGATATTTGCGTGATTTTAACATTAGTAAATGGTTAAGAGAAAGAGAGGTCTCCTTATATTGAACAGTCTGTATGTCTAATAATTTTTAATTTTTGCATTATACAGGCTGTCCTTGAAATAAAGAAACAACATATGATAAATGAAAAGATGTACTGTAAACGCCAAATTAGATGGTGAGCGGTGGGAGTAAATACGCGTAGCATTAGAAATAGTGGGAGGTTTCGTATTTGGTTTTACATAAAGTTGCAAGTAAGTGGGCGTGCGCGTTCTTAAAAACGACTACGGCACATCCCCACCACTCGCCATCTAATTTGGCGTTTACAGTAATTTTGTAGAATTTAAATCCAAAATATTGTTATTGTTATATGTTTACATAGGCAACAGCTGGATGAAATGGACAATAACAAAACTATTCTTTTTGTTATTGTCGGTCAACTTTAAGATACCGGCTCTGATATTTTTTATAATCGCGCAGTAGCGTGACAAAAATTTTTTAAATACCTTTGTCATTTTTTTTCTCGCTTGTGAGAGAGAACTTTAGGAAGATATTTTGGATTTATATTGTATATAATTACATCTTTCCATTTTTCATACGTTGTCTTTTTATTTCAAGGACACCGTGTATATTGATGATGTATTGAACAATTTTTTTATTAGGCGATGCATCTGGTGTATAAAGCTCTTGAAAAGTACGCAATACCGAGTACCTTACCTCCCGAATTGATGCCGCCGGTAAAAAGGAAAGATTCTACTCCCATGGGACCTCAAATACTTCCGCGCGTCATCGACGGTGTCAAGCCTGAACTGCCGCAACCTCCTTTAATGGCGATCAAGCCTGTACAACCCGTGCAACCGACGTTAACTTGGGTCGTGTCGCCCGAAGAAAAAAACAAATCGGACGCTCTTTTCATAAAGAGCGACGTGGATAAAGATGGATTCGTGTCGGGACAGGAAATCAAGGACGTGTTTTTACAGTCGGGAGTGTTGCCTCCTGTTTTAGCACATATTTGGTGAGTAATTGTTTTAATTGCTTTCAATTACATATAAGAGTTTCGTGTCTGATGTCATAATATTATTCATGGGTGAAAATGTAAATTGAAATGGAACAGCGACAGAAATTTTTTAACAAGTCAATTTTCAAAAATCGAACTACGTAAGAGGTTGCTGCGAATTTTTTTAGAACGTAGTATTAGGCTACTACTAGCGCTACTGAAAATTGAAAAAAGATTTTCGTAAAATTTGACTTTTGTGTGGTTTTCTGTTTATGTTAACTCGACAAAAATTCATCGACCGACTTCATCTGACTGTTTTGAAGAAAACATCGTCAAATAGTACTGTTTAGAATTAATATACGAGGAAATATCAGAAAATAAAGAGAGTGGTGTTGTAGAACAAAAATGTAACATTTATTTAGAAAACTTCAACAACTATCCTTCAAAGTACTCTCCATTCTGTGCAATATACTTGTCTCATCGTTTTGTCCACTTGTCATAAACATCTGAGAAACCATTTTTTGAGAACGATTATAACAACCTCGATGTTAAACAATGTTCAATGCCGATCGGAGTTGAAAGTCCGACAACTGACACATTCATTTCGATCTAGCTTTGTTGGATTGGAATGATTGCCTGCTTGTTTTATTTATTTCTCTTCACACTTTTCTGTTATGCGAATTCTCAGTTGTTCCAGATTATGAATTGGCGTTGAATAAATCGAATTTTTTATGTATGGCCATACGAAAAAATCACATATGTTTAAATCCCAAGACCCAGTTGGATATGGGATTTCAGTGTTCCTGCTTATTATTCTGTTATCAACAAATTCTCTGAGATATTGAAGTGTTTCTCTGGTCGTATGTGCTGTTGCACCATCTTGTTGGAAATGCCCATTTTGTAATCCCTCGTCATCCAGTTGATTTATGAATAATGAGCCGAGTATCTCATTGCGATATTGTGCAGCAGTAAGTGTACCTTCAAAAAAAAAATGGGACCCACCAATCTTCTTCGACATATTCCAACCCAAACAGCAACTTTTTGGGGATGCAATGTTTTTCAACAAAAAAATGAGGATTTTTGGAGGACCAACACCTCATATTCTGTCAATTAACATATCCAGAAAGATAAAACCAGGCCTCATCCGTGAAAAAAAACTGTGTTAAGGATATCCTGTTTGTGTAGATTATTTTGAAACCATTGACAAAATTCCACTCGTCTTAAATAATCCACTGGATAAAGTTCATGAAAACATTGCAGCTTGTATGGAGGACAATGTAAGACTTTTTTAAGAATGAATTGGCACGTACCATAAGAAAAGTTTGTTTGTTGGGTCACTACTGAAATGGATGTTTTTGGATTTTCATCAATAATATGCTGAAGGGCTTCAATATTATCAGCTGTACGTTTAGATGGCCGTCCACTTCCAGTTTTTCGACCGACGCTACCAGTCTCTCTGAATAACTTTACACAATTTGTCAAAACATTGTAAAAATCATTGTAGTCAAACACTAATTCTGGATGTTCTTCACTAAAATCAGCCATGCATTCTGTAATTGAATACTGCCACTCGCCATTTACTTTCACACCTGTACAGAGGTAACATTCGATAATTTTTGCTTTTTGTTCTATGTTGAATACCATTTTTTAAATAAATTTAATTTTCTTAATAAGTTTTGAAAAATTTGACACAAACTTATAGTTTCAATGTCAAATAAATGTCATTATGTGGAAGTGGCTAAAGTACCAACCCAATTTCACAGTCTACTCCAATTATGAATTTATTCGATGGCTCGTTAGTATTTACTATTGAAACAAGCGACAATTGATGTAGTAGATAAGAGCCCGCAGTTACAATAAACGTAAATAGAGAGATTCATGCATTAATGATTTGTTTACATGATAAAAAATACGTGGACAAGATATACATTGATAATTTATATCTTAATAAGCAAGTATGTGGAAAGACAGACAAATGCTTGACGACATGCCGTTTTATCGCGGTTATAGATTAAAAAATCTCGATAAAACGAAGTAGAAGAACGACATACAGTTACAATTTCGGATTCGTTCCCCGGATGGATTCGTTCCTTTGTACCGAATCCATCCGGATCGACACATCACTACTATTTAGCATACGCATCACCACGTTGTTGAGCTCTAAATTCGACTCAAATTTTCGATAACATGACCATCTGCACCTGACACTTTTAACGAAGAACTGTGTGAAGCTTTAATGGCGGCCAATAATCCCAATAAAAAATCGTAACAATCCAGTCCTCAAGAGGATTCTTACAAAATATACTGATCGTCATATACCAGATGAATCTGCTTTACGTAAATACCACTTACCGAAACGTTATTTGAGAACCATTGAAAAAATACGAATCAACCTATCTAGTCATTATCTTTGGGTAAGTGCAGACGAAACAACGGATGTAATGGGACGATATGTGTTAAATGTAGTTGTTGGTATTCTTCATCCGACAACTTCATACCAACCATACTTAATTGCAACTAAAATATTGCCATGTAATAACCTAGTTGAGTAACGTATTGTACTACTTTCTTAGTCAAGGTGCGGCCCCGGTCTCGTTTGTATTGTATTCAAAAACATGACCTCGGTCCATCCGATTTACATACACAAGCATTCTCAATACACGTTATACTCTTTCACCACTTGTTGATATTAACCTAAGGACAATAGTCAAAAGGGGCACACTCTAATGTATATAAGATAATCCATCACATCAGAAGAGATAGTCACAGATAGTCCGACAGTCAGAGACAGTCAGGCATATTAGATATACAGTATGACATAGCGAGCGTGAGATAGAAGCCTCCTTTCGACTACTGTCTATATTATTAATTATGTATATAGTCATTGTTATATCGTTGTAAGTGTTACCTAAATTATACGATGTTATACCAACGTTACCTGCCTATTATTTAATGCACCAACGCATCTGCGTACCGACGCAGCGGTGTGGCCCCTCAGGACCGGGCACATCACATGACGATCCTGCTCTAGTTAGGTGATCTGACATCACAGGTCACATGGCGACGCTGCCCCGTCCCCACATCACAGCCAGTCGTAAATGGTGAAACAGTTGCAGAAGTAATTGATCAATGTATTCATAATATTCTTTCATCAGATAACAACTATAAAGACAAGATGCTATTATTTTTGACTGATGCGGCAGCTTATATGTTAAAAACAGGGAAGTTATTAAAGCAATCTTATCCCAATATGCTACACGTTACCTGTGCAGCACATGCACTACACAGAGTATGTGAATACATCAGGGGTCATTTTCCAAATGTTGATAAGTTAGTTTCATCAATTAAAAAGATATTTTTCAAAGCTGAGACAAAAAGTTTATGCCATATTTAGCAGAAATCTAGATTTGAATATATTATATCAATTCTGCACAGAGCCGATTGAAAAATCTATACAGTCGAAGTGTGGTGCACTTTTGCAACATTTTAATCACGCACCCATCACCAGTTGTGATGTGGAACGGACATTTGCTTCTATTTTTAAAGACGTTTTAACATCTAAAAGAACTAATTTAACACAGGGACACCTTAAACAAATTTTAGTAATGTTTTACACTTTCAATGTTTCACAGAAAATACATAGTTTTGAGTTTTGTTCTTTTTAAATTATTTTTATTCAAAATTCGATTCGCAATTCGCTTGCCAGCATTACTTTTGTTTCAGCAGTAGTTGCTGCCGGTTACCAAACCGTTTATTACATTCGCTCTGTTGTTCATTGGCAGATACACATTAACTTGTGCTACTTATGCAGTGACCACACGTATCAAATTGTTCGAAACACACGGATCGCTTACAGAAACAAACCTATTGCGAATATAAGGCAGACGCCTATGGGCTATGAATCATCAATCACTCGAGTCCGCCCTCTGGTCATCACTTTTAGAATTCATTCTGCCACGACCTTTCGGTACCCTAAATCTTCATAAATAATTTTTTGAGTGGAACCATAAGACAAATTAACGATGTCAGAGAAATTCGATATATGCCAATCCTACGATCATTTTGGATCAAATCGTTAATTTCTGCTGTTTTTGTATCAATCCGTGCAGTTGGTGGTCGCCCGCGTCCGAGGTTCGTTGTCCTTTGATTCACAACCGTCTTTGAATTTCTTATGCCACTCAAACACTTTACATCGTGATAAACTACTATCTGGGTATGCAGTTTTAATCATTGCAAAAGTTTTAGTTTGAGTTTTACCCAACCAAACACATCATTATCGCATATCTTTGCTTCACTCTCATTTTTTCGATGGATACGTCAAACACTGCCAATTCAGTAATTAATTTGTAAAAACGTCAAAAGTTAAATCAAAGCCTACTTCAAGATAAGTACATTAGAGATTGGGGGTTTCATGTGCTATTCTTTGTGTTATAAAATTCTAGTTGTGAAAGAAGTTATAGCACCAGTCTCGTTATATTTTGATATAGCCTCTTACATAATTCAAGCGTGAACGTAGAAATCTTAAGGACGAATTTCGTGAAAGTCGTAATGTACTTCTGCAGTTGCAACAAACATACATTCCATAAGAGATGATCGACATGTGACGTACCGTGAGATTCAGGCATCTGTTGGCTTTGAAGATCTTTCATAAGATCTTACGTGAATATTTAGCTGTGAAGAAGTTTTGTGCTCTTTGGATTCCGTACAATTTCACGAAAACTAAAAAAGGCTCGCGGAGAAAGGAAATGCTTGAGAAATTCAGTCGAGGTTCCCCAAATTTCGCTTACAAATATCACAACTGGTGATGAAGAAACCTGGGTTTATTTGTGTAGCCAGAAACTAAATGCCAATCAGCTGTTTAGCGTTACATTTTACTCAATTTCTAATCATCTGTCTACTGTCGCTTTAGAGGATTGAACGACTATTAATTCTGATTAGTACACAACAATATGTTTTATTTAAAGTCATTGATGAATTGCGTAAAACAAACCGAAATCGTCCGATCATTCATCATGACAGTGTGAGTATTTGAAGATAAAAAACGTGAAATATCTTATTGTCCGTACTGTTTGCCAAGAAAAAAATACGTGGATAACGTTTTTCAATGCCCGAAGAAGCAGTTAACGCGTTTGCACACCGTATTTTTGGAAATTTTCACTTCTCAGTGCGGAATAACTGATGCGGCCCTATGCAAAAGTGTATAGATAGATCTTAAATTTAACTACTTTGACAAACATTAAAACTACATACGAGTATATCGATTAATTTATGCTTTTTCATACTTTGTTTAAAAGCTTTCGCAGCAACCCTCGTACAAATCTCAAAAAAAAAAATTAATGAAATAATTCATGCGTATTTCGAGTAATGGTTTAATACCTATATGGAACTGTTGCTTGATTGTTACGATGTCATTAATGACATGCATTAAAACCTGCTTATCATACGATGTTATTGTTGGTTTTTTTATTGTTTCATAAATAATTTAACGAAACTGTTTCATAAGCGTCTTATTAATTCGTTTTCGTCCAATTTGTTACAGGTCATTGTGCGACATTAAACAGTGCGGTAAATTAAATAACGAACAGTTCGCTCTCGCAATGTGGTTCGTCGCTCGGTGTTTAAAAGGAGTCGAACCGCCGGCGTCGCTGTCACCAGAGATGGTTCCGCCCAGCTTTAGATCGACGAAACCCGCTGACGGAATTATCGTAAGTTTCGTAAATCTTAATACGTTCTAGCGTACTTTCTGCCAAAGAACGCCTTCACAAATACGTACAGAAACGTCGACAATATTATAACTACGCCGAACAGCATGATGTGATGACTAACGTTCATTTGGATTTTCTTTTCGACGACTAAACGCACCATACCTGCCAAGGCCTCGTTCTGCCAGCAACTGAAAATCAATTTATCTTTAGTTTATGTATTTATCACACAAATATACAGCTACGTGCAAATGTATTGGGCACCCGCCAATTTTTACATGAAAAGCTTAATATTGCTACCTAGCACGTACAGGCGCAATTCTGGCGAAGCGAAGATGGTCGATAAGTTGTCGAAATCGGTAGCCGTAACGTACAATTTAAGGGAGGCTATATTTATCGTGTATGCCCTTAATCAGTGGAGACCGGTGTTGATTTGCGACTTCGTAGGCGCATGCGCTTACAGACTATTAAAAATGTACCGAAACGACGAGCTAAACTAAAGAAGGGTGTATCTAAATACATAAAAAATGAAATCGGTAATAGTTATTTCGTATATTGTAAAAAAATAACAAGTAATTAACAAGTAGTTAACAGGTAATCAACAAATGGCTCCACGTCGCCCGCAATTAGAAAAATTAAATTTGAGTTATGGAAAAAAACTGACACTATGAAAGGAACACCCGGTATATCAGATCATTAAATTATTGAACATATTACAAAAAAAAATATATGGTTTATACTGAATCAACTTAAAACACCAAAATTAGATAAATTCAAATGCAATTTGTCTTAATCTAGGATCAAAATTTGTAGTTCGACCGCAGATTGAACGGAGTTCCCAAATACATACAATATATGAATTAAACTAAGGTTAAATGCCGTTTTAATTAGCATTAAAATTCGGAATCGAAATTATAGCAAATCAAATATCGGCGAGAATTTTCAAATTCACTGGATTAAAAAAAGGTATTGTACAGTATACCTCAACGGCTTTAAGATGCCACAGATGGTATGGTCTACAAGAAAAACGACGTTGAATCCTTGATTATCAGTTTTTTTTCCTCGAATGCGAAATATTATAAATTCCCAGTGAATGGACTGACAAAAGAAAAGCTCGAACCCTACATACGTCTATTTGCTTCAAAACAAAAGGCGTGCAATTACTCGTTACGGTAATGAAATTTTTTTTTAAAGTTTCTCACTGCACCCTAGTCGAATCCGCAAACTGCGTTAATTTCCGAAATACTTAGGGCAGGCGTGAAACATATTTCGGTTATCGGAGCACACCGAGGAATATCAGCCTTACTCACTGGTCGTACAAATAGAAGTGCTCGTAAGACACCCGCGCGAAGAGCGGCCTTGTCAAAGGTCCACACAAACCATACAGAGGGCGCAGCCGATATCAAAGAATATAACGTACTAAATCTTAAATGTAAAATTTAAATACAGAGCGGCGGTATAACTTTATCCACGTTAAGCTTTTCAAACAAACGAAAATAAACTGTAACAATATCTGTTTTTACAACTGCTTTTATGCGTTCTAACATCGTTGATAATTACATCGTACTATAATTGCTTGAAATTGATTGATTAATTGTATACAACCAATTTTTAAAGTCCCAATGCTATTTAGATATACTTTGTTTCAATATGAACGCCGTAAGTTCTCGCTTAGCGAGAGATCCGTAGGCTGCGGCAGATGCACTCCATTTTCACTAACGAGCGCGTCCTTACTTGCGCATAACTAGGCATCATATCCTTAAAAGCTTTATAATTCACGGTTGCAATACACCTCGGGTATCATAATGTAACGATTACTGTTTGACAGCCATTAACATAAAATATTGCTCCAATACTTTCTGCCGACATACAGCTCCGCAATGCAATACCGCTCTCCATGCTTTACGGCGGTTATTATATACAGTGAAAGCTCTCATAAGCGGGCAGTCACGGTTCCAGGATTTTTGCCCGCTTATGGAAGGCGCCCGCTTAAAAGAAAACTGAGAAATCAAACAGAACTCGTATAATGCAACATGTAACTACTATATAGGTACATATATGTATGTACATAATATGTAATGACATAGACACTAACAAGTTATTTAGGAACAGCTGGAAAATATCTTAAAATGGATGACTGCTTCATTTTCCTTTGCTGTTCTTCCATACGGCACTTCTGAATATGACATTCCAGATTTTTGATATGTTCAAAAGCCACATAGTCATCTGTAGAAAACTTTTTCAGTTCCCTGATGCAATTTAAAGCTTCATCAAAGCACTTTATTTTATTTTCTTCTTCTTTTTGTTCTTGAACGTCTTCTATTTCGTCATCGGTCTCGTTCGCTTCACTAACTTGACTGGATGTAGTAGTCTGGTTTTCAAAATCATCATCTTCTGTTGGTGTCTTATCATCAATTTTTATAAATTCGTCTAGGTTCTGGTCACTGGTAATATTTAAATCTTCTGCAGCTCTCCTCATCATCTCCATTGTCGCAAAAACAGACAACGGTAAGTCATCCTCAGAGTCAAACTGAGGAACCGTCGCATCCGTTTTTCTGAAACCAGCCTTTCTGAAACAATTTTGTATTGTTGATGGAGTGACGTTTTCCCATGCCGTTTTGATAAAATATAATGCCTCTAAAATTTTTATTTTTTTTGATAATTCAGATGATTTAGAAGAATCTATGTTTGATAAAATATGTTGTATAATCTGGTTGCGGTAATAAAGCTTGAAATTCTGAATGATTCCTTGGTCTAGTGGCTGGCAAACAGAGGTTGTATTGGGAGGCAAAAATATTAGTAGGATGAATGAGGATGTGAAGAAGCGTTATCTAAAAACAGTAAAATTTTTCTCATTTCAATTCCCATTTTTCGATCAAGCTCGATTAACCATTCACCCATTATATCGCCTGTCATCCAGGCTTTCCGGTTTGACATTCACTTGACAGGTAAATCCTTAATGCTTATGTTTTTCAGTGCTCTAGGACGAGCCGATTTTGCAATCACTAGTAGTTTTTCTTTCTGCCCTGTCATACTTGCACAAAACAACACTGTAAGTCTTTCTTTGGCCAATTTCCCACGTACACACTTTTCAGATTTTAAGGAAAGGGTCTTATTAGGAAGCGCGCGAAAAAAAAGGCCACTTTCGTCGGCGTTGTAAATGTCTTCGCATTGGTATCCGAGTAATAGTGAAGGAAGTTTTTCTATGAATGCATCAACTGTCTCTTGGTTTACATCAGCTGCTTCACCAGAAATGCATTTAAAGCTTACATTATGTCTTTTACGCCACTTTTGTAGCCACCCATCAGATGCACTGAAACTGGTGTAGCCGAATTTTTCTGCAATTTGTTTTGCTTTTTCTTTTAGAAGCCCTCCAGTAATGGGTATCTTCCGATTTCTAGCATTCACGAACCATTGATAACATTCTTTATCGATGTTGGAACCTTCAGTTCTGAAAAAACTTTTTTTTTATGCACATTTACACCAGACTGCCATAAACGTCTAATGTCCTCTTTATTTTTTGCTATCATCGTAGCTTGCGTCTTTCCTATCGAAAATCGCGCTGCTGTAGCCTGAGTAGATAGTTTTTCTTTATCAATTATATTCACTATTTCCATTTTTTCTTTTTGTGTTAACATTCTTTTTTGTGGAGGCATTGTTAAAAATGCACACACCTGATTCTCTATCACAACTAAAGCACAAAGAACCTACGACCAGCTGCTTCTTAAACGGTAAATCCCCTAAGGGAATCACCGAGTCTAGAAATGTGTAATGCGTGTTAAAATCTTAATTCGCCCGGTTGTTGGAGCTTCGTGGTCGCTTATGGGAGATATTTTCTGGCTTTGGCTTAAAAAAATGTTGCTCGCGCCTGTTTATAGGAGCGCTCGCTTATGGGAAGGTGTCTTATGTATTAAAAGATAGGGCGAAAATCGGTTCCGAACAATTTGGTCGTTTAAGGGAGATGGTCGCTTATTAGAGCTGCTCGTTAAGGGAGCTTTCACTGTATTCACGATTGGATGCTTCACCGGGTGATCCAAAACTACATAAATTATTATTTTTTTCGTTAACGTTGGAAAGTTTTTCTGGTCTTGCTCTGTATCGCCAACAGCTATGTAAATTTACTACCTTTCAGCGGAATTTTACGATTTTTGCAGAAGTTGGTACCCTTGAATTGAGTCCATTGTTCCATGTATATAATTCTTTAGATGATTGTTGCCTCTTTCGTAGACCTATTCGTTTTAAATAGCGATCGGTTCTGGGAGTAATCGTTACTGTCCTGTTTTCAGTTTGTTTGTAACCATCTGTTTCTTTGTAAGCGTTTTAATCTACTCTGCTCAGCACATCTTAAGCATATATTATTTTTCTGCATTGCATAATCTTTGGTCATTTAAAACCACGATTTGATTCTCTCAAAGATACTTAAGTTATGTGTTTTAAATATTTTTTAACCATATGTATTTGCAATATGCACAAAATAGAACAAAGACACTTTCGGATCACTTAAAAGTTTCTCAGTGCGATATCTAATAGATATTAATGTATTAAAAATAAGTACACAATTTGCCCAATACATATGCATATAGTTTCTGTAAAGCTTTTAATAATTAATTCCTCAGATTACATATATTCAGTGAAAATATTATAATCAAGTATCAATGTTTTTTAAGTGGAGTACTTATATTTTATTTACTGAAAGTATCAACATAGCCAGCGAAATGTGTATACAAACCTACCTAGTTTTTGTGTACAATACGTACATTATTATTTTAAATTTTGGATTGGAATATTTATTAAAAAACATGTTTATGTACCTGTATAAATTGCTGTCTGATATTTTCGCATCCTTTATATGTATTTTATCCAGGACACTCACGTAGATCCTTCCACCAGAAGTTTCTTTAATCAATTCTGCAATTACATCTTTGCCACCTATTTGCCAATGTACGGGGCTGTCTGAGTTCAAGTTCCTAAAATCGATTGCTTTTACTAAATGGTGACTCTATTTTACTTCATATTTCACAGTTTCTACCCAGGACATGAAATGACAATTTTACTGCCCCTATTTTGATATTCGACGGTTCTCTTCGCGTTGGGTTCTAAGGGTGGTATGGGTTGCAGCATGGAATATACACCTGCCGAGTTATTGGCGACTTCCAGCACTCTTCCCGCTCTATCTTTCACTTCGAAAATTTTAGCTTTGGGACAGGGGGTTTTACAATAGCCGATCATAATTTGTGTCATCCTTGACTTCACATCCGGCAACTCCTTGAAAGATTGTGGTAAGATGTACGACTGACAGGGTATTCCTTCCCTGAATATTTTTACTAAATCCATTTCGTCTGTTGATATTTCCACGATCTAAAAAGGATATTGTATGTACGGGGTTATCCATTATAAATTACCCACCCTTTATCATCGTTATTATTGCATATATGAAAAATGTTTCAAATAAAAGTTAGGTGGGGCTGTGACTAGAGAATACAATCCCGGGATCTCGGAATCCTGGCCGGGTTTTGATCCAGTAAATCCCGGGACTGTAATTGGCTAATCTCGGGATTTTCGGGATTGCCAGTTTGCATTCCGTAATCCGTTGCGCCTTGACAATGACCTTACCTAGATTATATTAAGGGCACTTATTACATAAAGACAAAAAATTAACCTTAGGTACGCCGTACGATAAAAGAACTACACAGGTACAGCCCAAATAATATGTAACTTAGAAGGGACTTCCCCGCCCGGCATACTTCAATACAATACTGTTAAAGTAATTCCCCAGCGGGCCAACAGGGGAATCACCCGATCACCTCATATGACATAATATTGTTGCGAGGGATTCCCCGTCGGAGATTCCCTGTTCGAAAGTATAAATCCGTTTATTAGGATTTACTTTTTTCATTTATTATTCTACCAGCGACAAGTTTACGCAGGTTACGTCATTTAAATTTAAAAGTCAATTATCTGAAAAAGTTATTTTAAATGGCGAGAGACTTTGTTCAACATCAAAAAAGCAGTGATACGTCGTCAGCGTAGAGTTACTTTTTAGTTGCGAAAGACGGGAATAGTGCTAAATGTAAGCGATGCCCTGCCATTCTCAAGACTTTGGATGGATCGACTAAGGGATTACATACACATTTCTCATCAGAACATAACATTAAGATTTTAGCTGACGTTAATCGTTAACAGCTTCAACAAGTCAAGGTTCTGAAAATCTGAACACAGCACCGCCGCCAGCTAAACGAAAGTTAGAAGATTATTTTACTAAAAGTGCCGACGATAGTCTGCATGATGTTTTGGCAAGAATGATTGCATTAGATGGATTTCCATTCAGTGTATTCATAACTTCAGACGATTTGAGAAAATTGCTCTTATCGAAATGCGCGGATTTACCAAAATTAGCCGTCACAATTCGAAAGCGTGTTATGAATTACAGTGAAAAATCAGAAAGCAAGTAACTGCAGAATTAAAACATTTGAAAAGTGCAGGTGAAAGATTCAGTCTATCTTTCGACGAGTGGACATCAATGTCCAATAAACGATACATGGCTGTCAAAGTTCATTCATATAAAAAAATTTGGAGCTTAGGACTCATTCCTATTCATGGAAGTATGCCGGCTGAAAATTGTCTTCGTATATTGAAAGAGCGTCTAAGTAAATTTGATATTTCTCTGAAACTGATATCGTGGCTACTGTAACCGATGGACCGAACATTATGATAAAGGTGGGACAGCTTGTTTGCACTGAACAACAACTGTGTCTCGCGTCTGTGATGTGCTTTGTAAAATAAAGAATTATTTTCAAGACGGGCAAGACAACCCTACCTTAGTCTCATATGATACTATAAATGAACTAGCTGTGACTGCTGATTATAGGAACGATAGCGATGACGACAATTTAGAAGTCTTAGACTGTCCAGAATCAGGTTTAATGTTAATGTCTTAAAATGAACTGGCGCGAGAACACATACCAGAGTTAACGATAGATGAAAACATTAATGAACTGATAAAGAAAATCCGCAAAGTTGTAGTGTATTTCAAAAGATCACTATTGAAAAATGAAACAGTACTTCAAAAATATGTGAAGATTGAACATGAAAAAGAGTTGTCACTTCTTTTGGACTGTAAAACCAGGTGGAATAGTCTTTTGACCATGCTGGAACGATTTTCTCTTTTAAAAACGTGCATTCAAAAAGCTCTTATAGATCTCAATCATCCAATCCGTTTAGAAGATGCTGATTTTGACTTTGTAAATGAAATTGTTGATGTGCTGACCCCAATTAAATTAACATTAAAAGCAATCTGTCGACGAAATACTAATTTATGCACAGCTGATGCCGCTTTGAAATTTCTTATAAAACAATTGTTTAGCAAAAACTCAGCACTCGCCAATAAAATGCAAACATCCTCAGTGGAACGTATAAAGCAACGACGAAATGATGATTTAACTAACTGGTGTGTTGAATTATTTATAAAATCTACGAAAAGATGATGAAAATTAGTTATTACCGGATTTGGAATGGCTTGACTAATTTCTAAATAAAGAGTATTGTTAAAGGACTAAAAGTCGAGATGACACGGAAGAGGAAGAAAGGTCAGGATCACAAACAGATGATGAATCCTGAAGTACAAAATGAATCGGGGTTGGTAAATAGTATTAGACGCGAAATGGGCCTGTTCGAAAATGGAAGAATTCGTGGATATCACTTGGAATTAGCACATAAATATCGATTGTCTATTCCTCGAACCAGTGTAGAACCTGAGCGACCGTTTTCAGCTGCTGCTTATGTTGGCAATAAACTACGAAGCAGGCTTGAAAGTCAAACATTGGATGCTTTGATATTTCTGCAATTGTATTTTCGAAATTCTAAATAGTTTTTTGTATTGTCTTTTTTGTTCCTTATGTATTGTGTTGCGCAACAATATTAATAAATAATTTTAAAGAAATTACTTAAGTTTTTTTTTCATTTAAGTCCAATTAGAAACCACATAATCTAATCTTGGGATCCCGGGATTACGCTTCAAAAATCCCGTAATCCCGGGATTGAAAAAAATGTTAGGGATTTTATTCTCTAGCTGTGACTGAATTTTCTTTACATGCTATCAAAAACACTGGCGTGCTGATGCAATGGAATACAAAAAAAATAATATATTTTTTTTTAATGGAATAGCCTGTATATTATTAAATTTTTATAATGATCTTTTTTCTGTGATTTCAAAAATATACCATATGATACCCGTATCTTAAATCGTTTTCGAGTTATTAAATGTCGGAAAAGTTAACATTATTAAAGTAAACTATGAAAATGACAACTATTATGTTTGGTAAGTCACATTTCCTTAATAAAATAATGAAAATGGTTTACAGTGAAGATGAAAAGATGCAAATATTTTCCTAGTTTATACAAAATAATAAAAATTGATTTTAGAAATTTAAATACAAATAAGTAATCAATTATAAAAGATATTCGACATGTCTTGGAAATGGTTTCATTATCGAGATATAGATTATTTATTTCTTTCAGGTCGAATCCTGTCTTGAATGACTTCAATACTATGCTTATTATTATTGACATTATGTTTTAAAATAATTTAAAAAAAATCCATAGGAATCAAGTCAGGACTATTAGGTAGCCATTTAATAGTTATTCCACATATATCCACATCGGGGATACGTTATTCAAATGACCTCGAAGTTGTAGGGCACTATGCGGATTTGTCCGATGTTGCATCCAAACCATAAGTTCGGCCTCCAAAAATTTTGTATAACAGAGCCAAATTTTTTTAGTTTCTAACAAAATGACAGCCAATTCACATTATGACATTACTTTTGCCCCACCCGTTAGTTATTATAGAAATGGTATTATTGTTATTTCTATGAAAGTCTAAAGGTTTAACATTATTCTATTTTATTTTCTTCTCTAAAATCCATTCAAAATAGTTTAAGGAGAACATGTTCATATACGACACTTACTGTTGTTTGCCCAGTAATGTTATTTTTCTCATGGTTTCCACGTGTGCTACGTCTTTCCATGTTATTGTATCTAATTATGCAATGCCCATATCTGTGTTTCTTGCCGACTCTTCCGCATCTGCTGCACGGCGACCAATCCGTCCATAATGTGTCTATAATAAGCTTATACTGCGACAGAGTCGCAGCTGGTGCTGCATAAGGACCTGCGAGAGCTTGTGGTGGATGTACCTAGACAATTAGCAATTTCTCTAACAGTATATTTACATACTTTAATAACACCTCACGCAGCTTAAATAAGTACTAAACTGCATAAGTGTGTTGATCATGATGACGACAACATCGTTGTCGAACTGTGTGTACAGTTTAGTATTTACTCGTACGGTATAGAATGTTAATTTGTTGAAATTTTTGGTGAGAAACTATTAAAAGTAAAACGTTTCCGCCGAAACTTAACAATAAGCAAAAAGTTGATAATTCAGATTAGGAAAAAAATTACTGTGGAAATCGAATTAAATAATGCTGACACAATTACCTGTGTTAAGTTCACATTAGACTTAATAACTGTCAGGTATATTGGCGCGGTTATTGTCTCTCCGATTCTGCAAACGTATTGACCAGAATTTTCTTCCTGCAAATTGAATATGGCCAAAGATTTATCTTCGGGGGACACCATGATGTGTTCAGTAAATTCAACGGGAGACAGGTAGTTATCGTCTATTTCACCAAACATCCATTCTACGGCTTCTGTTGTGTCCCTATCCATCGGATAAATACATATTTTGCAATCGAATCTGCGCAAAAAAATAATTTTGTATACATTTCTGCGTGCCGCAGGTCTTTACGTCCTAATATAAAGGATGATTCATTTGGAGGTACTTTTTTAGGTGGGGATTTAATGGCTGAGCGCGCATGCGACGCGTCAGCGGACTGCGCATTCTGGTTCAGTACTATTTGACATTACGTAATGGAAAGACTTAGCCCTGCACAGCGTCTACAAATAGTACAGCTTTATTACGAAAATGGGCGTTCTACAAGGAATGTGTATCGTGCGCTTAGAGCAACATATATGGGCCACATAATCGGCCTACCGAACGCACAATTCGCTATACCATCAATAAGTTTGAAACTCAATTTACAATAATGGATAATACGCGACCACATAGACCTCATCCAGCACGTAGTGAAGGAAATATAGCGGCGGTAGCAGCGAGTGTACGCGAAGACCGGGAAGAATCAATTCGTCACCGTTCTCAACAGCTTGGTTTGTCGTATGCAACAACTTGGCGTATTTTACGAAAGGATCTTGGTTTAAAAGCATACAAAATTCAACTAGTGCAAGAACTAAAGGCGACCGACCTTCCGAATCGTTTCCGTTTCAGCCGTTGGACTCTTGATAAACTTGCAGAAGATCCACTGTTTTCGACAAAAATTTTGTTCTCCGATGAGGCCCATTTCTGGCTTAATGGGTACGTGAATAAGCAAAATGCCCGTATTTGGGGTGATGAGCAACTTGAAGAGATTGAAGTGATACCATTACATCCAGAAAAAACAACTGTTTGGTGCGGATTATGGGCCGGTGGAATAATTGGTCCATATTTCTTCAAAACAGAAGCCGGCCGGAATGTGACTGTGAATGGCGACCGTTATCGCGCCTTCATAAGGGACTATTTGCTGCCTGAACTTGACACCCGTGGTCTACAAGACATTTACTTCCAACAAGATGGCGCCACTAGCCATACAGCTCGTGAAACTATGGCTTTACTGCGAGAACGATTCGGTGAACATTTAATTTCACGCTTCGGACCAGTAAATTGGCCGCCTAGATCTTGTGACATCACACCATTAGACTTTTTTCTGTGGGGCTACGGGAAGTCTAAAGTCTACATGGATAAACCGGCTACAATTGAGGCATTGGAGGCCAATATTACTCGGGTCATTGGACAAATACCACTCGAAATGCTAGAACGCATCATTGAAAATTGGAACAGCAGAATAGATTACGTTAACCGCAGTCGCGGCCAACATTTGAGAGAAATAATCTTTAAAAAATAATTGTAAAGAATGGTTCTTTTGTATGATAATCAAGTTTCTTAAATAAATTGGCCTTTTTCATTTGTTCTTTGCTTTTGGAAAAAGTATCTCTAAATGAATCACCCATTACAATTACATACTATTAATTATACAATTTTCCGAGTTTCACCAAGTGGTAGCTGTAAGAATCAACGTTTCTCTAGAAGTAACCAAGAAGGCGATTAACATAAATTACGACATAGGCTTTCATAACCGACGTTATTGATTATACAATCGGTAGGTACCTACTGATGATGACAACTTACTTGTCGAAATACGTATTTAGGATATGATTAGTAATTGTGGTAAGGGGTTATATACCTTTTTTCAGTTTTTACTTATCCACAGTCTTTTCAGTCAGAAAGACTTTTCATTATAACTGCTCCTAACTGGTATAAGGTAAAAATGCTATGAAAAAGTCGTATTAATAATAGCAGCGTGCAAGGAACGATTAAATATGAAAATAATATCTGGAGATTAACCTGAAAACAATTACGCTAATTTTAGCTGAAGAATCGGGTGTGACAAAGGTTTCTGTGAAATTTCTGTCTCCAATCGTAACGGATGAACAGAAGTAGTGTCGATATTACGACTGACCTTTCTTGAAATACGTATCTACTTTCTGAACTAATTTTATAAAGCTTGAAGTTTCCAATGCCCTAAAAAAGTGCACATCACACAAGCTGTATAAGTCCCGGTTATATGTATTTACAGTGTATTTGTATCGAACTAATTTTGTTAAAATAGCAACAGATATCATTCTAACCAAATAGACATATGTGAAAAGCATCATTATATGCCATTTTTGGTTCACCACTGTATATACATTTATCGCTTAAAACGTCAATTATACACACTTCAGACATAATTATGACGATAATCGTTTTAGTTTGATAAGAATACAGATAACAATTCGTTCTATAAACAATATGCGAAGATATCCAAGTAAAAATTCGAAATTATTCCTCCTGCAAATCTTAAAAATAAATCAAAACTAGTCCTTACAGTTTCTCCAGAAATATTAATTCACCTAACCGAATTGCCTTCGATATTTTGGACAGCTTCCGGCGTAAAAGATTTGTGAAAGCCCAAATTGGTCTGTTGCATATTAAGGCACTTGTAATATTCCTCCCATTTTTCACTATTTTGACGCCTGTACAGTTTATTCGTTCCGGGATATTCGGAGAGATCGTAACCCAGAAAGTTTAGGCCTTTTTTGCCAAATTTACTTTTGTAATATTGCTTCGCTTTCGCCTTTAAATTCGTCAAGTATCTGTTCTTAAATAGTTCGTCGGAAAAGCAAACACAACCTAATATTATCAATATTTCGAACGTCTTTTCATATTTCATTTTTTTAAAGTTGTCAAGTCGTGTCACAAATTTTTGAAAACATTTTAGAAACCTTGATTTTTACGTTTTGAAAATGCAACGCAAGGACTATGTTCTCCAAAAAAATCCTCATTTTTTTGTATAACAATCTCCTAATAAGATTTACAACTTGACTAGTTGTTTCTTTTTCTAAAAATTTGTTTTGTCTTCTCAAAAAGTTTTCAACGACTTGCACAACAATTGTTGCCATTCAAGCCTTTCAGTAAAGACTGGAGTAGATAAAAATCCGAGAAAGCGAGGCTTGGAAAATATAGTGTCTGCTTGTTTCAAACTTATTTTTCGCTAAACTTTTTGTAAAGGATCTAGTTATCGTCGCCTGTTACAATTCAATTGAAAAAATCCCCTTTGACGGCGTTCAAGGAGAAAATGGCTGAAAAGACGGTTTAACTTATTTTGTTATCAAAAAATGCGGTGGTATTCATCATATTTCGAGCTTCATTTGCCTAGATGGCGAAATGCAGATGATTTGTCGATATTTCTTCTGTCGACAATCTCTTCAGTTGTACAAACATCGAAATCAATCTTGAAAGGCCGTCCATCTGCTCAACCACTTTTTAACTTCGCGCAAAATGGAAAAATACAGTCACAATCAACATCTCGAAGATTTTTTGGCGATTCCAACACTCACTCTTTGTTTAAACTCGTACAATATAAGATGGCTAAAATATGTCATTTAGTTCTCCATTAAAAAAGAAAGTTTTATTCACAGATCGACTGAACATAACGGCGCCTGATACTACTACCTATATGCAAAGTGTATAAAAGGCAATGTACGTATGTCTATCCGTTATAGATTCAAAAACTACTGGATCAATTTACGCTCAGTTTTTCGCAAAATGATTCGCGCTATCCGGAGAAGGTTTAAAGCTATTGAAATCCTCGATCTGACCAGTATAAAGAAAGTTAAGGGCCTAATAATATAATATAAGTAGTACCAGTACTATTATTTAAATGTAGATGGCGCCACGAGGCAGTACATTTCACACTGAAGTTCGCGAGGTGGGAAATGCTGTTGCGCATGTGTAGAAGTAAGCTCGAGTGCTGTTGTTTTGACAATTGGATTTATTTACATTCTCACTTTTATAAAGTAAATGTTAAATTTTGTCAAGTTCCGTAATATCTAATTTGCACTAAATACAATACAGTCAATTCCACTTAATCAGGACACATTGGGACCAGAACTTTTGGGCCCAATTAAGCGGCTGCCCTAATTAAAACGAAGTTCTACAGAAAAGTGTCTTTTCCTGCAGTTTAATTTCACATTAAATAAAGACGTTTCTGGTAGGATTTATATAATAAGCATATAAATGAACATTTAAATACGTATAGACAATAAAAAATAAATGAATTTTTTTTACAATTAAAAACAACTAAACTTTCATTATAAAGGAATTCATAAAGTGTAGCCTCTGCTTTTTGTGTTTGTATGACTGTTTTAGCACAAAATCAGCACAGGTATCCAGTGCGGACATAGGACTTTCATCATTGGCTTCCCGCATAAAAAAAACGTTGTGACATGGTGATGCATTTTCCTGCTTCTTGGTTAGTTACTGGCACCAGTAGATTTTCATCGTCAAAGTCATTGTCCTCATCTAATATTTGACGTTTTGATTGAATACCTTCAATAATTACATCCTCATAGTTTTCAATTTCATCATAACATGGTAAATTGTTATCTATTGTTAAAAATTCCTGATAATTATTGATGGTCAGTCTAAAGCCAGGAGACGGCAAAGCAGTTTTGTATGGTTTTGGTTTTCATAACTCGTCAACTATCAGTGACAAACTGTATTGCCTCCAAAAGGTTAATATTTGCACTAATAATATTTCTGGCAGTCGAGGAACTTGTTAATAAATTGTCAATTATATATTTACCAATTCCCCACGGTACAACGTCTTGAGATTTTTTATTATTCCCATGTCCATTGGTTGCACTAATAATGTGGTGTTGGAAGGAAAAAATTCAAGTTTTATGTTTTGTAAGTTGTCCAAATGAGGATTGCTGTCAACAAGCAACATAATTTTTCTTTGTGGAATTTGGAATTCTGCATCCCAACTAGTTAGCCACTTACGAAAAATTTCAGAAGTCATCCACGCATTTTTATTTGCATGGTGTTCTACTGGTAAACTTTCTATTCTAAATCCCTTAAAACATCGATGTTTAGCACTTTTCCCTATTTGCACAACATAACACTGTAATGCGGTTTATTACTTTTTTGTATCCCGACAGTTCAATGTGTTTATAACATAAAGAGCTATCTGATGTGACACGATAATAGAGACCGGTTTCATCGGCATTATACAGGCTGATTCATTTTCGGCCCTCACCATGGGGATCTCTCTTATTATTGGAGATAGAGTATAGGTTTAAATTTGGCAAAGTTGTTAAATTTTGTGTTTGTTATAAATCCGTAAAGAAAATAGACCTGTGACAAATGACCTTCGTTATTTAAAAAAAAAAACGCGAAAACCCCATTTTCTTCTCTTACCTGTAGCACCGACATTTGGCCTTGTAGAGAAAAAATAAAAACACATTCTTGTGGCCATTTCTAAACCTCTATCCAGTGGTGTACTCTAAATTTTTATACGACGTTTCGTTTCTTTCTGGCCATCAACTATCTAATTTCTTATAGGCGCCATATTGGATTTAGACATCTTCAGAAAGAGTTTTTTTTTCAGATTTCAACCATGTACCACATGCTGACTAAAGCTTTTGACATTAGGTTTTATTTGAAAGAATAAATTATAAGATTAAATAAGGTAGCCTTTGGAATTTCAGTCTGTCAAACATTTCATTTATTGTTCATTAATAATACAAAAATGTCATACACTAACGAAGAGAAACGAGATATGATAAGTATTTTTTATTCTTCGAAACGAAATTCAACAGTAGCGAGTACAAGATAACAAAAACATTAATAAAAATACATAGAAAAGTAAACAATAAACAATTACAGTAAATGTTCAATTATCTGGCCATCTTCGGTAATGCACAATTGGGCACGCCTTCTGGCATTTTGTACTGCCCTTTGTATAGTTCTTCTAGGAACTGCATCGAAGGCATTCTGAAGTCTGTCTCGTAATTCTTCAATGTTTTGTGGCGCATCTACTTTATAAATATTATTTTTAACATATCCCCATAAAAAAAAATCTAGCGGACTTAACTCAGGTGATCTCGCAGGCCATTCAACAACTCCCCTATTTCCAATCCAACGGATTGCAAACTCTTGATTTAAGAAATTTCTAACAACAGCTGCATTGTGTGCTGGTGCGCCATTTTGTTGCCACCATAAATATTGTAATTGATTTAATGGGATATTGTCGTCAAGATAGTCAGATACATATGTACGTAAAATGTTTAAATATCTTTCTCCATTTAAATGTTCTTCATACATAACTGGTCCTAAGAGACGATTTGCCAAAATACCCATCCAAACGTTTATTCCAAAACGATGATGTGGTCTTCTAGCCCTGTTTTGTCGGGGATTTTGTACTGCCCAATAGTGCTCCGTATTTCTGTTGAACATTCCAGAATTTGTAAATTTTGTTTCATCTGACCAGATGATTTTGCTTAAAAAAATTTCGTCATTTTCTATCCTTCCCATTAACCAATTACAATATTCTAGCCTTCTCAAATTATCTCCAGGCAGTAAAGAGTGACTAACATGGATCCTGTATGGTTTAAACCTATTTTTATGTATAGTTCTCCAAACCCTGGACTGACACAAATTTAATTCTGACGCTACTTCGCGTGTAGAAATTGATGGATTATTATTTATCTATAAAAATACATGATTAACATGAAATTTGAAAACACGCTTTTAATTTACCATTTGTAAAATATCTTGTCGATTTTCATTTAAATTCCTGTTGTCTTGACCATTACGCGGCTTAGTAAACGATCCATTCTCGACCAAATTTCTGTCGAGATCTAGAAAAATGGTACGATGAGACTGTTGTCGTTCTGGATATAATTGTAGATATTTTGTACTCGCTACTGTTGAATTTCGGTTCGAAGAATAAAAAATACTTATCATATCTCGTTTCTCTTCGTTAGTGTATGACATTTTTGTATTATTAATGAACAATAAATGAAATGTTTGACAGATTGAAATTCCAAAGGCTACCTTATTTAATCTTATAATTTATTCTTTCAAATAAAACCTAATGTCAAAAACTATAGTCAGCATGTGGTACATGGTTGAAATCAGAAAAAAAAAATTCTTTCTGAAGATGTCTAAATCCAATGTGGCGCCTATAAGAATTTAGATAGTTGATGATGGCCAGAAAGAAACGAAACGTCGTATAAAAATTTAGAGTACACCACTGGATAGAGGTTTAGAAATGGCCACAAGGATGTGTTTTTTATTTTTTCTCTACAAGGCCAAATGTCGGTGCTACAGGTAAAAGAAGAAAATGGGGTTTTCGCTTTTTTTTTTTAAATAACGAAGGTCATTTGTCACAGGTCTATTTTCTTTACGGATTTATAACAAACACAAAATTTAACAACTTTGCCAAATTTAAACCTATACTCTATCTCCAATAATAAGAGAGATCCCCATGGCGAGGGCCGAAAATGAATCAGCCTGTATATGTCATCTGCACAAAAATTGTCAAGAAATGTAGCAGTTTTCGCGTTTTTCCACCCCTTATATATTCTCAAATCTAGCAATAGCAAAGCATTGCCGAGTTCAGCTAGTATTAATATGAAACTACTAGCTGTTAAAATCTGACACAAACTTTTGCAATCACATAGTATAATAGATTGATGTACTTAACTCCTCTGTTTTATTTCAGGAGAATAATAATACACGTTATTCCAATCCAGAATTAGACATGATCAGTAAAGATATTGAAGAATTAGCGAGGGAAAAACTGGCCCTTGAAACAGATATTGCACAAAAGGAAGCCGACATCAAAATTAAATCCGGTGAAATAAAAAGCTTGCAGGTATTGTATTAAGTTGCATCAGATCGTTTTGTTTGCACAGATTGATGGGCAAATTGTTAATGTCATATTTCGTTTTATTTATTTACATTTTTTAAGTCGTCGTGTTTATGTAATTATTATTTTAGAGTGAACTGGATACCTTAGCCGCAACCTTCAAACAATTAGAAAACCAAAAGGGTGAAGCACAAAAGAGACTGAACGATCTCAAGGCACAGGTACTTATTAAATAAATTAGTGGTACGTTTTAGTCGGTGTATTTTTAATAGTTAAATGTCGCTTTGCTTGGCTTTGTACACTCGCAATAGTGGAGTAATAAGTGCTTACCACACACGATCCACGTATAATATTTTCTGTAGAAAGATTGGGTTGTTGCAGCCAGCTCTTTTACTGTTTTGCGTATGCTCTAGTTATAAGATTAAAACTACTCAACTTGTACCATACCATATAACTATATATGTATATCAACTCAATTCACAGACATTTTTCAGTTTGATATGTGGCATGTTGTTGTTATTTTAATTTTCACCTATAGAAACGTGAGATTGACAGTGAACTAGATGCCATTACTGAGGAAATAGAAGAACAACAAAATAAGGTACGTCTTCCTTTTTTAATAGTGTGTGTTGTATATAATACTTGGGGAGCACTAAACTTTGCAAACTTTTTGTATGATTGCTATTCTGGCAGAATGATTCAGGTATTCTACACGTTGTTTATGTACTTTATTTGTGTTTTAATTTTAATAGAGGTATATAGAGATAACGCGTTATAACCAATTGTACGTCATACTAGTTCCATAACGACACGTCCTATATATGCTGCCGGCAAGATGTCAACTATGAAAAGGTCAATATTAAGCAATTAATTGCTTCGACTGTTTACAGAAGCCTTTCGGCGACGCAACGAGATAATAAACACAATGTAGTTCTAAAAGGAACGGTTTCTAAATAATCAAAATAAACGGGAAAAATATACACAAAACTAGGCTTATTTTTGCCAGATATACTATCTTTAGAATTCAAACGGGATTTAAGTGTTTAATTTGCCATGTCATTTGAATGTCTATATTATCATCAATTTATATCATTTTGTATTTAAATTAACGAAATAAAAGCTTTCAAATATAGTTTAACAAACTAAATATTTTATTTTCTCTAATACAGTTATGGCAGCATGTAAACGACATCAATGACGTACAATTGTACTTGACGCGTTTCTTCTATACGTAATTAACGATTAAAATGAAACTAACAAATATAATCTTACAATAATTGTTATGCTTTTGTCATTTTACAATTGATCAAGATCATTCGGATAACATCGCACCGTGTATATACACATATATTTTGTCAGTCGCCGCCGGACAGCGTTGAGCGCACTTCGCTCGCTTAGAATAATAAATTATTAATGTTAAAAGCCGAAACGCATCGAAACCTATATAAATAAATAGTAGGATATCCTTTATAAAAAATGGTGGAACAATCGGATAAAATCGGTTAAATATTTGCAATATCAGATGTGTTTCCACAGTAATTTCCGCAAACTGAGCGCGTTGCAGAGAAGAAATGCGCTTACACGCAGAAAACTACATCTATTGATGTCATATTTGCATAATTAAAACAATTTGACGATTCTGTTGACGCACTTTCACAACTTTGTCTTATTGTGGCAAAATCTGAATCTTTCTCTAAAACACTTTCAAACCTTTCTAGATAATAAACATTTTTTGCGTCTTCTACCACGCATATCTATGCCTCATCTGATATCTATGCGGTTACACTATTTGCAGACATTCCACTAACGATACCGAAGGATTTTTCTATTGCCTTCCGAATAGTTTTTCAATCTGTTTTAACTTGACTATTTTGAAATTTTGAGTGGACTTCCTTGATAGCTGCAGATCTTAGGGATCGAATTTAAAAACAAAGTTTTTAATTCCGTGTTTCTAGGACGAAGATGGCATTGAAATATAAAATATATGTCTGAACTTAATCCAGGTGTTATAACTTAACGGTTTTGAAAATTATTTTGACAGTGACATTGACTGTCATCAATTAATGTGAATAAAATCAAATATAAAAAACATTGATGGAATTTAGGTGTACAGCCAGCGTGCATCGATGATTTTAGATAGCACTTCCCAGAATTAGCTGTAATTCACAAAAATTTGTATAATTGGCTTTCCAATTGTGTTGGTGTATTTCGAGAGACTGATTGAATCGGCCATAGATCATCTACTGGTAGACCAACTGTTCGTTCGGAAGAAGTTATAAATGATGTTCGTCAACGAATGGAAAATGAACCCACAAAACCTTTGAAACGTCTTTCTCAAGAGATTGGACTATCTTAACGAACATGCCAGAAAATTGTAAAGAAAAACTTACACATGCATCAGTATAAAATGCAATCACATCAGGCTATTTTGCTTATAGACTACCCTAGACGTCTTGCTTACTGTCAGTAGTTTGCATATAACTTAATGCAAGATAATAACCTGCTAAACTTGACATTTTCTCTAATAAAGCGTGGTTTCATCTTTCGGGCGACGTCAATTCCCAAAATACTCGGATGTGGAGTAGTGAAAATCCTTTTATATTTCTGTTGGATTGTTTCTGCATACTGCGAAACTTGCTGTTTGGCTAGCATATTTCCCGCCGCAGAATAGTTTAAGCTACTTTTTTTAAATTTTGCAATTAATGGTCTCAATGGTGAGAGGCAGAGAAACATTTTGAATGAATTTATTGCACAGCAGCACGAAGATGAATTACAATATGGTTACGTCCAGCAAGATGGTGCAACAGCACCCACAACACATGAAAATATTGCTTGTCTTCGTGAGTTTTTTGACGATCGGATTATAAACTTACATACTGAAGTTAAATTTCGACCACGATCACCTTGTTTGACAATTATGGACTTTTTCGTGTTTCCTCGCCTAAAGAATAATATACAATATGATCATATATTTCTACCCTCTAGAAGGCAATGACATTTTTCATTTTTAAACTTAAGTTGGTACCATAATTTAAGTTAACTTATTTTGCAGCGTTTGTGTGATATAGGTTATTTTATACTGATGACAGATTAGGTTTTGTCATTTTGACAAATAATTACATACAAACGTTTCAGTTGAAAAAATAAAAAGTTTAATAATAAAAACAGCTACAATAAATGTTCAAAGTGAGCTCCTTCATTTTCTATGCATAGCGCAACTCTTCGTCTCATATCATTGAAGGCATTCCTTAAATTATGTGGTGTAATTTCCTCACAGACATTTCGGATAGCATTAGTAAGTTCTTCAATTGTATGTGGACGATTCGTAAATACTCTATTTTTTAGATGTGGATAAATGAAATAGTCCATAATTGTTAAATCCGGAGATCGTGGTGGAAAGTCTACTATTCGATTATCAAAAAATTCATGCAATAATTCCATCGTTTCTCTTGTCTTATGGGCTGTTGCATTATCTTGCTGGAAATATCCCTCGCGGAGCTCATCATCATGTAATTGATTTACAAATGTAGCAATAAATTATTACGATATCGTCCTGCATTTATCGTATTATTAAAGAATATTGGACCAATAATCCGTCTACGAGAAACAGCAAGCCAAACGCCTATTTTTTGTGAATGCAAGGGTGTTTCAAGAATTTCATGTGGATTTTCACTAGACCAGATGCGCATTGTTTGTTTATTTATATATCCTGATAAATGAAACCATGCTTCATCGGACCAGAAGGATTTGTCAAGAACGTCATCGTTATTAATCGTACCTAAGAACCACTGACAGTAATTAACTCTGGTTACATGATCGATTGGTAAAAGCTCTTGCACGCAATGAAATTTGTATGGAAATTTTTGTAAGTCTTTTTTATGGATTCTCTGGCAGGTCCCATATGACAGTTGTGTTTGTTGTGAAAGCTTACGAATCGATTTCTTAGATGATTGATTTATTCGTCCCTCAACATCTGCTATATTTTCAACTGTCCGCTTTAGTGGTCTACCAGCACCTGGTTTTCAAGACACAGACCCTGTTTCACGGAATTTAACCACTGACTTTTGAATTAATTGCCGCAAACTGTCATATGTTGTTGGAAAATTTGGAAGTTCTGCCCGAAATTCTTCTATACAAGGCCGCAAGGTGTACGACCAATCTCCATTTTCTAATTTTACACCATTCCTAAAGTATGATTCGATCAGAAAAACTTTATGATTTATTGTAAACATTTTTAAGTGTCAATTAATAAATACATTAATGACAGATGAGTTTTATTTATCAGAACATACACATAATGACAGATGTATTTTATTTGTCACTACCAACACGATATTTTCAAGAAATAATTTCATGGCTTGCTAGAGGGTAAATATAAATGATCATATTGTATTTAATACTCCTATTGCTAATTTGCAAGATCTGCAGCAAAGAATTATTGAAGAATGTGCATTAATAACGCCCGCAATGTTGCAAAATGCATTTAACAACATGAGAAGGCGTATAAACTTGGGAATTGAAATTAATGGACAACAATTTGCTTTAATTTAGTCTTTTCTTACTAATAAAATCTTAAATACCAGCTGAGCTTGTTGCGGTGGCCGTGGAGTGAAAAACGTCTGTCTTAATTTATATCATCCTTTGAGAAAATTCATTAAGTGTCACGCTGACGTTAAAATCTGTCAATATATTAATCTTAATGTCAGTATGACACTTAACCTGAAAATTTTATCAGAATTTTCTCAAAAGTATGATATAAATTAGGACAGACGTTTTTCACTCCATGGCCACCGTTGAGCCAGATAATTTTTGATATCTCGGTATTTTAAGACCTAGTCCAGAAATATAAAAACGGTTCCTTGTATTTCTGGTTTTTATAACACATCATAACATTTGTTTAAAATGAACTGTTCAATGGATATGTTTTGTTAGTAGTAATTTTAATCTGTAAATTACAATCTGTATATTTGCACACATTTCTCAACTTGGGTAAAGGTCATAACACATTATTAAATTTTTAAATTCAAATTTTCTTCCACTTTTTTTTTTTGAAATGCAACTTACGTATGTAATTAGTAAAATTGTGCTTTTTAGTCTTTGCTTCAAATTTTGGTAAATTCGTCGATAACGACAAACCATAGTTTAGGAATGTCTGCGTGTAATATGTGGATCCAGACCTAATTTATCAGGTATCTTTTTTTAGGTTGATAAACTTAGATCTCAAGCCGCGGAGCAGGCCGAAGTTATAACAGCGCAGGAAGCCGAATTAACCAGCAAAAAGGAACAATTGGAAGGCCTTAGGAAAGAGGAGCAACGTTTAGAACAAATTAAAAATGAAAACTCGAACAAATTAGAGAAACTCACTAGCAATTTACAAGATACTCAATTAAATATTAGTCAAGTAAGTTAGTACTCTATTTTTACCCACTCATGTATGTTTCAATTTATTCTGTTACATTACACATGCGGTTATCGCGTAAGGAGTAGTGAAGACTCGAAAATACAGTTTCTAGAGATACGGCAGTGCCATCTTTGGAAAGACTTCGTTAGTTCTGCATCGTCTGATAATATGCAGCGCTGAATATACTTTACGCTCGGTCATATTAATTTCTGTGAGATAGCGAAGTCGTTCTTTTTTGTAAGGGCATCCTTCTCCAGCAGGGGAGTACTGAGGAATTTGTAGAAAGATGAAATACTTATCTGCGTCTCTGGAGAAGGATACGTTTACAAAAAAACTAATCTTGAATTTGTATTTGTTACCAAAATACTAATTTAACGTTAAGTTTTATGGCAAAAATGTTCCATAAAATAAGATGTTTGAACTAAACATTAACACCACCTACAAATTGTTTCGTTTCAGGCGAAAGCAATGATTACACAACTGCAGGAACAAACCAGGCAAATGAACGACGCGATTGGCGCGTGTGATAATGCGATAACTGCCGGGGATGCCGCTACTGTGTCGGATATTTCGCTGAGGATAACGCCGGATTTCCGAGACGACGAGTACAAAAAATTGAGTATGGTGAACGGTGATCATAAAGTACGTGTGTTCAACAGCATTTCTTACCGATAGTAATCGTGTATTCTTTACAGAGTGCTTTTAATAACGAAAACGATCCATTCACCAACATGTCCGGACTTGGAAATGGAACTTCAGGTTTCGACGATGATCCATTTAAGAACGGTGCGATTATTCGTTCATTCTTCCAAACACCAATATAAATCATTCAGATCGAATGCGGAGCCTTATCTCATTCCTTGTTTGATTTTGAATTTGGCATCAAAAATTGAATATACAAGGTGTGGCGATTTAATTCCAGGATTGGTACAAAATGCAGGAACACAATTGAAGTAATACAAAAAATGTTTGATATTTATTCAAAGTAATTTCCATTCAGATTAATACATTTATTGCAACAACGTTCTAATAAAGTTTTTGAAAACAGTCAATCCGAAGAAATAGTGTTCGATTCCACGGTTACATTTTTCTGAATATCTTCTACGCCTTGCAATCGTTTCTCTCCCAGGACAGTTTTCACTGTAGAAAAGCGGAAAAAATCTGCCGGTACCGGAATAGGTGGATAGGGTGGACGATTAATCTCAATAACTCCTTCTTTCGCGAGAAATGATCTTACAATTAAATAGTTAATTGACGAAGAAGATACTTGTTGAAACTTCATTATAACGCTAAGAAATAAGTAAGTAAACTTCTAGTTTCAAAAATTATTTTATTGTAAATCACTACAATATTGTTTCGCCATACAATGGCTTCATCAGGTGGATGAATACTGAATATGTACAATGCAAGTTAGAATATTTATGTGAAAATTATTGGGGAATGGTGGTGGAAATTTTTTTTACAATCTTAAATTTAGTAGAGGGGAGTTGTTTAAATCTAGTTGGTCATTTAAAGCTAATCCTAAACTATTGTATCTATTAATTTCTAAGTTTCCTAACAGGTTAAGTCTTTTACTTTTTCCTTGAATGTGTACAATTTTGAAATCTATATTAAATATATGATTAATTTCAACTTTCGCAAATCGTTGTTTAGAAATTAATCATAGATTTAATATAGATTTCAAAATTTTACACATTCAGGGAAAAAGTAAAAAACTTTACCTGTTAGAAAACTTAGAAATTAATAGATACAATAGTTTAGGATTAGCTTTAAATGACCAACTAGATTTAAACCACTCCCCTCTACTAAATTTAAAATTGTAAAAAAAATTTCCACCACCATTCCCCAAATAATTTTCACATAAATATTCTAACTTGCATTGTACATATTCAGTATTCATCCACCTGATGAAGCCATTGTATGGCGAAACAATATTGTAGTGATTTACAATAAAAGAATTTTTTAAACTAGAAGTTTAATTACTTATTTCTTAGCGATCTTACAATTTGTGAATAACGATGCGTTGTCATGTAATAAAAACGAACTACCCTTTCCGCGATATTGCGGTCGCACTCGAGATGTGTTTCAGTAATCTCTTCATCACTTCAAGGTGGTATTAGAGAATACAATCCCGAGCATGTTTTTCAATCCCGGAATTACGGGATTTTTGAAACGGAATTCCGGGATTCGACTACGTGGTTTCTAATTGGGCTCAAATTAGAAAAAAACCTAAAGTAATTTCTTAAAAATTACATATTTATTAATATTGTTGCACAACACAATACACAATATACTAAAATAAGGAACAAAAAAGACAATACAAAAAACTATTTAGAATTTCGAAAATACAATCGCAGAAATATCAAAGCATCCAATGTTTGACTTCCAAGCCTGCTTCGTAGTTTATTGCCAACATAAGCAGCAGCTGAAAACGCTCGCTCGGGTTCTACGCTGGTTGGAGGAATAGACAATAGATATTTATATGCTAATTCTAAGTGATATCCACGAACTCCTCCATTTTCGAACAGGCTCATTTCGCGTCTAATACTATTTACCAACCCCGATTCATTTTGTACTTCCATGCTCTTATTAATTTACAGCTGTAACTTTTCCTTTAGTGTCAATTGGGGTTGGGAGGTATGTTGCCTTGGCTCATCATCTATTTGGGATGCTGACCTATCTTCCTCTTCCGTGTCATCTCGACTATTTAGTCTTTTAACAATACTCTTTATTTACGCCCTCACTAAAGCCTGTGTAGCAACTGGAAATAAGTCAAGCCATTCCAAATCCGATAATAACTGATTTTTATCATCTTTTCGTGGATTTTGTAAATAATTCAACACACCAGTTAAATCATCATTTCGTCGTTGCTTTATACGTTCCACTAAGGATGTTTTCAATTTAATGGCGAGTGCTGACTTTTTGCTAGACAATTGTTTTATAAGAAATTTCAAAGCGGCATCAGCTGTGCATAAATTAGCATCTCGTCGACAGATTACTTCTACTGTTAATTTAATTGGGTTCAGCACATCAACAATTTTATTTACCAAGTCAAAATCAGCATCTTCTAAACGGATTGGATGTTTGAGATCTATAAGAGCTTTTTGAATGCAGGTTTTTAAAAGAGAAAATCGTTCCAGCATGGTTAAAAGACTATTCCACCTGGTTTTACAGTCCAAAAGAAGTGACAGCTCTTTTTCATGTTCAATCTTCACATATTTTTGAAGTACTGTTTCATTTTTCAATGGTGATCTTTTGAAATACACTACAACTTTGCGGATTTTCTTTATCAGCTCATTAATGTTTTCATCTTTCGTTAACTCTGGTATGTGTTCTCGCGCAAGTTCATTTTGTGACATTAAGATTAAACCTGATTCTGGACAGTCTAAGTCTTCTAAATTGTCATCATCATCGCTATCGTTCATATAATCAGCAGTCACAGCTGGTTCATTTATAGTATCATATATATAGTATCATCTTGAAAATAATTCTTAATTTTATAAAGTACATCTCAGACGGCCAAATTGATACCATGTGCGAGACATAGTTATTGTTCAGTGCAAACAAGCTGTCCCGCCTTTATCATAACGTTCCGTCCATCGGTTACAGTAGCCACGACCTCAGTTTCCAGGGAAATATCAAATTTATTTAGACGTTCTTTCAATATACGAAGACAATTTTCAGCCGTCATACTTCCATCAATAGGAACGAGTCCTAAGCTCCAATTTTGTTTATATGAATGAACGTTGACAGCCATGTATCGTTTATTGGAAGTTGATGTCCACTCGTCGAAAGATAGTCTTAATATTTCATCTGCACTTTTCAAATGTTTTAAATTCTGCAGTTATTTGCTTTCTGATTTTTTCACTGTAATTCATAACACGCTTTCGAATTATGACGGCTGATTTTGGTAAATCCTGAGAATGGCAGGGCATCGCTTACATTTAGCACTATTCCCGTCTTTCGCAACTAAAGAATAACTCCACGCTGACGACGTATCACTATTTTTTTTTATGTTGAACAAAATCTCCCGCCATTTAAAATAACTTTTTCAGATAATTGACTTTTAAATATAAACGACGTAACCTGCGTAACCTTGTCGCTGGTAGAATAATAAATAAAAAAGTAAATCGTAATAAGTGTATTTATACTTTCGTACAGGGAATCCCTCGCAAAAATATTATGATTATATCATATGAGGTGATCGGGTGATTCCCCTGTTGGCCCGTTGGGGAATTACTTTAACAGTATTGTATTGAAGTATGCCGGGCAGGGAAGTCCCTTCTAAGTTACATATTACTTGGGCTGTACCTGTGTAGTTCTTTTATCGTACGGCGTACCTAAGGTTAATTTTTTGTCTTTATGTAATAAGTGCCCTTAATATAATCTAGGTAATGTCATTGTCAAGGCGCAACGAATTGCGGAATGCAAACTGGCAATCCCGAAAATCCCGAGATTAGCCAAGTATAGTCCCGGGATTTATGGGATCAAACCCTTGCGCGATCCCGGGATTGTATTCTCTAATTGTCATGTAATAAGAACGAACTAACCTTTCCTCGATATTGCGGTCGCAATCGAGATATTCGTTTCAGTAATTTCTTCATCACTTCAAGGTGGTATGCACCGGTAGTGATTGTCCTTCGGGTTTTTACCCGATTGCGGATTACGCTCTGACTATCGAAAAACGTAATCGGCGGTTTTGATTCTGAATTTTTACAAACGAAACTTTTTGAGTTTTAGTGATGCTTTGGCGCTTCGTACTGAAGCACTCGTGAATGATCACCAGTGACAATGCAGTTGAGAAAATTTGCATCGTCGCGACAATTCTGAACAAAGTCTTCACACGATGCATCTCTTCTCTGTTTCTGCTCATCCGTATGCGAACTTTGCACAAATCTTCATGCAATATTTGTCGAATCGTCTTTTTATTTATGTTGAACTCTTCTGCCGTCATTCGTCGATTCGTGCCACAGGTTCACGCAATTTTGGGATGCATTTCAACAGATCGACGGACGTCCAATTTCTAGCCTCATCTTGTACACTGTCACGTCCATTTTTAAATCGCTTAAACCACTCGAACACAGTTGTACGACTTAAGGTGTTATCACCGTACATTGGTTTCAACATCTCATAAGTTTCTATTGCAGTTCTGCCTAATTTTGAGCAAAATTTAATATTTACTCGTTGCTCCAATACCACTAACAGACACACGATGTACGCGCTTGCGCCCTTCTCAGAAACTGACAGCGGTTTTATCTTTGGTTGAGCGGCATCTATTGGTGGGGCTGTGAACTATTACAAGCTGTGTTATTTTTTATTATATTTCAGGTGACTCTACTACAGCAGCGGGAATTAAATTGCCACACGTCGTATGTTTCTCTTTACAACACTGTTTCAGTTTCCATTTGAGATGAGCTGTTTGATTTTTCATTTGAATTTTAAAAAATAGTACGGCATCGATAAAATATATTTTAAATTCTTTTATGTTTTAAATGATCATACTCTGAGACAAGCAGAGAGAACAACTCAACAAGTTACCTGTAATTATTAGAAGCCGTATTACAAAGTATCTTTCCTTTGACACACAAGACATTTTAAAAATTCAAACAAAAATCAAAAGGTGTAAACCATACATAACACTTGTAAAGATATACTGTTTTTGTCAGCATACGGGGGTAGTTTGATAAGCATGAGGATCAAGTTCTGTTTATTAACAGTCAGAACATCATATGCAAGCTAATTTTATAACGTCTGGGACAGGAAGAGTCCCTCGGTATATCCATTTTGTTCGACGGTGAACAATCAAAACATCCATTGCCCACTTAGATGGAAATCTGCAATTTTTCGAACAGAATATTGTGCATTCTTCAGTCTAAATGTCAACAGTTCAACGATCTTGAGCAATTTCACTCGGTTCTCAATCGAGCCCGCTTCGTCCTTGCGTGTTTGACCGCGTTTAAACTAATTGATCCAAAAATAAAGTACTGCTCCATAAACTTCACCAAGTTCTGCGTTGGATGTGTTGCTACTGTGCGCGCGCAGGCGCAGTCTTAGCGTTATGACGGTGATCAGAATGATAGGATCGTTAGTTGTAACTGCCAATTTTACAGGAAGCTCTAGTTATCGTGTATGACCTTAGTCAGTGGAGACGGTCGTGGATTGACTAAAATAGATGGTAGGTAGCGCCACTTAGTTTTACGTACGGAGACTCGAGACCGAAAACTAAGAAAAGTGTTGCGGCGCATACGCTTACAGACTACTAAAACTGAAACACAAGGACACTCTAAACTAAAGGAGGAACTACAGAATAAGGATATCGGAAAATAGTTAATTCGAAAATTTATAAAACAACATTAAGAAAGTGGCTTATAAGGTGGCATTAACAAAATAATTAAACACTCAGTATATTATTATATTAAAATTTCAACATATTACAAAATTTTACGTACAAAAAAAATGAATAAGCAAATTGTTCCAAGAATAATAATTAAATAAATTGATATAAACCTAGTGTATGTTAAATTAATTAAGAAACGATTTCAAATTACCTGATACCTAGGTTCAAAATTTTAGTTCTATCGCAGATCTGTTGCGCAACCTTTACAATAATAATAAAAACTACACACATTATGTTATCTAAGCAAAAGTAGATTGGTATTAAAAAAAAAAGAATAGTTAAATTATCAGAAGTTATAAATTATTACAAACCTCTCGCACGTCTATTATAGGTGCGTGGCAACAACAGAAAAACAATATACCTAGAATGTTTTACAAAACTGGCCATTAAATTATTGACAAATGAAATCAATTAAATTACACCTATTACTTAAAATACAAAATTATTTGAAAATAAATTCTTTGGCCGTATAAAAACGATAATTAATTTAAAGATCGTACAATATAAAAAAAAACCTTGTAATTAATAAACGCATAAATTACGGGATCATTTAGCAAAGTTCCAAAAATACAATATACGAAAGTAACTAAGATTATTCTATGCCGCTTAAATTGGCGTCAAAAATTAGAAATCGTTTCAAAGCAAACATAATAAAGAACCAGAAGAGAATAATCTGATGAGTTTTACTTCACAAGAATAAAAAAGGGCTATGTAGGAATACCTCAGCTGCTACACGTGTGCGACGAAGATAGAGACACCCACAGCTGGAACTGTTCTTATCTAGAGCAGATGTTGTTCGGCTTGATACATCTATCTTCCTTGTTTACTTGGGTTGACTGTGTCTTCCTTGTTTCGAGATTTCTTATCCCGATGACAAACAATGAAAACCAGCCGAATTACGAGGGTAGTACACAAAGTAACATCTGCGCGATAAGTAGTGGGGGTAGTGCCATCATTCTAACATCAGTGTGCGCAGTGATTCAGTACGCGTCTAGCTGTGCAAGGGGTAGCGCGTTTTCGAATTCTAACCTGTAAACATGTGTACCGCAATAGAAAATCCCGTCAAGTGTGAAGTGCGGTGCGTAATAATAATAATAGTCTTTAATGCCCAACAGGTAACCCCAATTACAGGACATAAATGTGATAATTACAATATTAAAACAAAAAACGTTATAATTAATATAAAAAATTGGTAAATAAAAGGTTAGACAAATGTAAAAGATAAAATTAAAAAGAAATTAGCAGAATAATATAACAAAAGAAAAAAAAACGTATACATATATACACACACACTTATATATATATATATATATATATATATATATATATATATATACAGGGTAAGTTTTTTTGAATGTTTAGCATTGGGATCTCAAAAACTACTGGAGATAGAAAAACGCTTAAATGGGGAAAGATGCGCAGTTTTACGAGTTTGATTTAAAACTGCTTTTGTTTCTCCGATAACTTTCATGGCTTATTAGATATTCAAAGAAAACTAAATTTTACGTTTTTCTTTAAACATGCTTAGCATCGTTAATAGTAATTTTAGAGAAAAAGTGTTCAGACAAAAGTTTTAGATAATTTTACGCCTAATAAAACTATGTAGCTAATATTTTTTTTCGTTCACCATTATCGAGTTATGACACAAACTTGTGTTTTTTTAAATGGAAACCATAGTTGGTTTTGACATCATTAGCTTATTTTTTTGCTGCTTACAATGATATAAGGTTTGATATGGTTATTTTAAAAAATAAAGTGGATATAGACATTTCTATGATTGTTCACTTTATAAGATAAAAACTTAAAAAAAAAAATGTTTGGTGTTTTGTAATTAAAAAAAACGAAAAATCTGAGTTACAATAGTGTTCGTTGGAGCAGTCGAGATAAATATACTAACATTGCTTTCACGTTGAGTCACAGAAGTGAGAGCTGTTAATTTTTACTTTTAAGTCAAGTTAATTGTCAAACATTGACAATTAACTATTAATTAATTTAATTGTAACTTAACTATAAGCGGTGCAAACGGCCGTTAATCATAAGTTTGCATTGGCTATGGAATTTTCTAACGTAGAAAAGCGTGATATGGTTGAATGTTACATTCAGTGCCAGAAAAATTCTACTAGAGCTGCTGAAGTTTATTTTGAAAATTATTTTGATCGACGTCAGCCGTCGCTACCTACTTTTAAGAGATTATGGGATAATTTAGCAGATTATGGTTCGTTCGTTAAACCAAAATAAAAAAAAGGGATGGATGAAGATAGAGAAATAAACATATTAGCAAGTGTCGCTCAGAATCCATCTACATCGGCCCGACAAATTTTAACAGAAATGGGCTCCTCTCAACGCACTATTGTCAGAGTGTTGAAGAAGCATAAATTTCGTCCCTACAAATTATCAGTATCACAAATTTTACATGAAGGTGATAACATCAGACGAATAGCTTTTTGTAGATGGTTAAAAGATCAGTGTCAAAACGATCCACACTTTTCAATGAAAATATTATGGACTGATGAATCTCGTTTCACAAATTGTGGAATGTTTAATAGGCACAATGAGCACATATGGTCTCAAACAAATCCACTTCACGTTGAACATAGGAGACCACAAATTAAATTTGGGTTTAATGTTTGGTGTGGTGTTATAGGATCAACTGTTCTTCCTCCTTTTATTTTTGATGGATCACTAACTGGCAATCGTTATCTTAATTTTTTGCAACAAGATTTCGAGGAAATGTTAGATAATTTAAATTTAAGGAACCCGAGCAATGCTGCAATGGTTTCAACATGACGGAGCGCCTCCGCACAATCAACTGAATGTTAGAAATTATTTAAATTTGAACTTCCCTAATCAATGGATAGAACGAAATGCACCCATTGAATGGCCGGCTAGATCCCCTGATTTATCAGTTTTGGATTTTTTCTTGTGGGGTGTACTAAAGGACACAGTATACAAAAGAACATATGAAACAATCGACGATTTAAGAGAAGCTGTCTTAGTTGCTTTTAATAACATCGATAGGCGTAAAGTCCGCAATGCTACAAATTCTGTTGTGAAGAGATGCAATTTGTGTATTAATAATAATGGAGGTATCTTTGAACATTAATAATGTTGTGTGCCCTTAATAAAAGTTCTTATAGTTTTCATTTTATTACTACATAAGATTTCAAACTAAGTTTTTGTTTGGTTTGTATTTTATCAGTTCGAAATTCAATTGTTTTCCATAAAAACCATAAAAATGTCTATATCCTCTTTATTTTTAAAATAATCATATCAAACCTTATATCATTGTAATCAGCAAAAAATAAGCTTTTTAATGATGTCAAAACCAACTGTGGTTTCCATTTAAAAAAACAAAAGTTTGTGTCATAACTCGATAATGGTGAACGAAAAAAAAATATTAGGTACATAGTTTTATTTGGCGTAAAATTATCTAAAACTTTTGTTTGAACACTTTTTCTCTAAAATTAGTATTAACGATGCTAAGCATGTTTAAAGAAAACCGTAAAATTTAGTTTTCTTTGAATATCTAATAAGCCATGAAAGTTATCGGAGAAACAAAAGCAGTTTTAAATCAAACTCGTAAAACTGCGCTTCTTTCCCCATTTGAGCGTTTTTCTATCTCCAGTAGTTTCTGAGATCCCAATGCTAAACATTCAAAAAAACTCACCCTGTATATATACACACACACTCACGCATTTACCAGTCTAATTAAAAAAGAAAAAATCTTCAAAATATTTATTGGCAGCAGTGCTCATTAAGTAGACTGGCGAACGCCGCAACACATTGGTCCTCGGCGTAGGCACATGAAAGACGGAGTTAAAACGTGAGTGAAGCCTCGGCACGTGCAGAGAAATCCTGGACAGAAGGAACGGGCAATCAATCTTATTATTTAAGAGTTTCAGCAAGAAAATAGCACACTGGCGATTACACACACACACACGCATTTACCAGTCTAATTAAAAAAGAAAAAATCTTCAAAATATTTATTGGCAGCAGTGCTCATTAAGTAGACTGGCGAACGCCGCAACACATTGGTCCTCGGCGTAGGCACATGAAAGACGGAGTTAAAACGTGAGTGAAGCCTCGGCACGTGCAGAGAAATCCTGGACAGAAGGAACGGGCAATCAATCTTATTATTTAAGAGTTTCAGCAAGAAAATAGCACACTGGCGATTACACACACACACACGCATTTACCAGTCTAATTAAAAAAGAAAAAATCTTCAAAATATTTATTGGCAGCAGTGCTCATTAAGTAGACTGGCGAACGCCGCAACACATTGGTCCTCGGCGTAGGCACATGAAAGACGGAGTTAAAACGTGAGTGAAGCCTCGGCACGTGCAGAGAAATCCTGGACAGAAGGAACGGGCAATCAATCTTATTATTTAAGAGTTTCAGCAAGAAAATAGCACACTGGCGATTCCTTCTGTCCGAGAGCGAATCTGTGGATACACTCCATCCTAAAAGAGATGAATTTTAAAAATCGCTGGTGTATCCTATCCAAAATTAATCTATGGGAGGCATAGAAGGGATACCAAACAATAGCTGCATAATTGTCTTGCTTAAGAGAAGTACGTTGACGTTAGTTATTCTCGAGTATATTTTTAAATCATTCACATATGCTAAAACTGGACAGGTGATTGTAGCCAGCAACAACACGAATAGAAGTGGTCCCAAGTTGGAACCCTGAGGCACACCAGATTTTGCAATGTATTCAAATGAGCGAAACCCGTTGTAAGATACATAACAATTTCGATTTTTTAAGTACGAATTCATAAGATTTCTTTATGCGAAAAATCACTCAGCACTGAAATTCATCGTGAATTGTGTGCAGTGTATGGTCCAAACATTATGAGTGAAGGTGTAGTCCGTCAATGGGTACGTTTTTTTTTTTTTAATGGAAGAACTAACGTTCACGATGAAGCCAAGAGCGATGGCCATCTCTTGTCAGTGATGACTTACCGAACAGAGTGAATGAAAAAATTCGTGTGGACCGTCACTTCACAATCCCGGAACTTTCCCTGTAATTTCTAGGACTCTTCTACACGAGTTAGTGACAGAAAAACTAGGCTGCCACAAGTTTTGTGCTCGTTTGATACCAAAACTGCGTACCGACGACCACAAAATCAAAAGAATTCTCTGTATAACGTTGAAGGAAAAGAATTTTTTAACAGGATCGTCACTGGAGATTAGCCTATGTGAATACTGAGGCAAAACAGCAGTCAATGTAATCGAATCATTCAGTTTCTCCAAAGCCAAAGAAAACCTGTCAAACTTTCTCTACGAGGAAATTGATGATTACGGTGTTTTGGGATGCTAAGGGCATCTTGCTCGTTGATTTTATGGAGCGTGGTACGGCAATCACTTCTGCAGTGTATTGTGAAACTTTGAAAAGGCTACGACGCGCTATCCAAAACAAGAGTCGTGGTCTACTGACATCTGGTGTTATGTTTGTTCACGACAATGCTCGCCCTCGCACAACTCAAAGAACAAATGAACTTTTGGCCAAGTTCAAATGGGACGTTTTTGATTCCCCCCCCCCCCCTACAGTCCGAGCTTGGCTCCCAGTGATTTCCATCATATTTCTCATACATGAAGCGGTGGCTTGCATCTCAACGGTTCGCCAATGACGAAGAGCTTCAAAACGACGTCACAGGTTGGCTACGTTCGCAGGCAGCAGATTTTTGTGCAGAGGGTATTTCAAAAACTGTTAAAAGATATGACAAATGCTTGAATTTGTTTGGAGATTATGTCGAAAAATAGTTTTTTGTGTCTCAACTGGTTTCATTTTTATTTCAAACCGGAGTCTATATGCTTCGCAAAAAAACGACGTCAAAAATCACTAACGATACAACCGGTAATAGCGTAAACAAATTCAAAAAATTAGGGTACAGTGTGGCCTTTATTTCGCTTTCGTAGCCCCAAGCAAACGACTTAACTATGGCACGTCTAACTCTAGGTGGCGCGGCCGGAAACACAAGAAAATAACGAATAAAATAAACTAAATTTGATATATACTGGGCGGAAAATAGAATGTAACAGTGCAACTAACCACAAATAAATATATTTTATCATCAATATCCGTCGTATTTGTATAAAATTTGGACTGAGTTGGCTTGAAGAATGATGCTTGTCGGCAACGATAACTTTAAATGAATTACGGGACCACCCCTTCAAAATTGACCCATCATATCAAACCACCCCCATACCATAGACTAATTTAGTGTTACCAACGTGTTACATGTACCTTTTAACAATTACAGACCCATTTAAGAACAGTACTGACGCCTTTCAACCAAGTGATCCCTTTAACTCGGCGTTTTCTAATTCAGCTAATGTAAGTTTCTTCTTACTCCTACGAACGTAAATGGTTTTAATACGTATTTATAACTAGGAAAATTTTGCCTCGGACCCCTTCGGATCTTCTTTTAATGCCACAACAAACAAAACAGATCCATTTAACGCATTTGGCGACGACAAAGATAGTTCTTCGATACCAGCAGAGGTATTTTTCCTAAACTAACGGTAAAATATTTCATTTAACACTATTTATTCTTACAGCCCGATAAAGATCCATTTGGTTGTGATCCATTTGCGGTGTTACACGCACCCACGAGAGATGGCGCTCCGCCAGGTCGACCGACCAGTCCTAGTCCGGCATTACCGCCGAAAAAAAGCAAGCAACCCCCACCCAGACCTGCACCGCCTCGACCGATACAACCGCCGTCTTTCAAACAACCGCAAACGGAAGACCCGTTCGCGGCATCTACAAACGATCCATTTGCGTCAGCGGATAGTTTCGAAAGCTTTGCCGATTTCGACTCTAAGGTACGTCCAACATTTAAACGTAATAGATACTCGCTTTATACTTTTGTTTATAGTTTGTTTTTTTTTGCAGTTTATGTTTGTTTCCGATTCCAAAAACGATAACATCCAGTATCCTAGAATTCCCTACCCGCATTTTAAAAAAAGACGATCACATAATTTTTTTACCCAACGACCTCCCCATCCTAAAAATATCGTGGTAGGTTTTGCTTTAATTTGTTATTACTGCAATCACTTGAAATTCGATATGAATACGTGAAAGTCCATAAAATATTCTAAAACAGTGAACGAATATTGATCGTATATTTTGTTTATTTGTTTGATTACCCCAGATATTTCACCATCACGAGCTTCTAAGGCTTCATATTCGATACAAACATTGCTGACAAAATTTTGCATTTAATTACTATATCTCTAGTATGATTTATAACTTAAAGGCATTTACGGCTTGGATCAATATTTTCAACTAAACAATATTTGATTTAAAAGTGACTATTTCAGCCAATGATTTCTGATGAGTAAGTATCAAATTTTTCATTCATGCGTGAAATATACAGTATATTTCTGAATTAACTGAAAGAATTCTTATTTTTGACTTTCTATGAGAGTATTTAAAACAGACAGCATTACGAGGGGGTATTGATATCTAGTTAGCCTTGGTCATTCTCCTTGAACAAAACAAAATCTTGAAATAATGACATTTTAAAAGTGTCACTGTAAAATCTTAGGTCAAGAAGTTGAAGTATTGCTGTGCAGTCAATTTTGAAAGGAAGCATGTCGAATGCAAGTATGAAAATCGATAAATTGGAGTATCGAGGCATCATCAAATACAGACTGGCCCAAAATGACCGAAGGGGTTTGAGTTCATTATAACTTCTTATTTACGACATAATTATTAAATTTTTTTAATTTTAAATACAGTATATTAATGGAGAATATTTTTAATTTAATTATGAAAAATTATATCTCGCAAGTGGTGGCCATTTTCTGCTTCGCATATTCGTGCTCTTTCCATAACTTTTCGCAAAACTTCAGGTGTTATGTTGTTGATTTCGTCGCGTATATTATTTTTTAATTGCTGTATGGTTCGAGGTTTATTAATATAGACTTTTCCTTTCAAATAACCCCAAAGGAAACAGTCTGAAGCGGTTAAATCCGGTGAACGCGGAGGCCAATTAAAATCGCTTGTACGGGAAATAATTCGTTCACCAAAGATGTCGCGTAAAAGAGCCATTGTGTCCCTCGCAGTGTGCGCTGTGGCTCCATCCTCTTGGAACCATACTTGCGGATGGTTTTCCACGGCTGGCCTTAAAAAATTTTCCAACATTGTCCGATATCTAACACCAGTGATGGAAACGGCGACACCGTGTTCATTTTCAAAAAAATATGGGCCAATTATCCTTTCCGGCGAAACACCGCACCAAACGGTACACTTAAGTGGGTGTAATTCTCGCTGTTGAACTACTCTTGGATTTTCCGTAGCCCATATCCTGCAGTTTTGCCTATTAACGAACCCATTTAATTGGAAATGGGCTTCGTCGCTCATAATTAAATTATGAATAAAATCATGATTTTCTTCTGCTTTTTGACGAAAATAAATTGCATAATCAAGTCGTTGCTGGTAATCTGTCGGTTTCAATTGTTGGACAAGCTGAATTTTGTATGGAAACATTCTTATTGTATGCAAACTTCTCTGCAGCGACCCTCTTGAGAGGCCAAGTTGTGTCGAACGTCTTCTGGTTGATGTTTCTCCATCTTCCCGAATACTCTCCTGTACCCGTTCAATATTGTCATCCGTGTGCACCGTTCCTCGTCTGCCGGCATCATGAAGGTTCCTTACTGCCCCTTGTTCTCGAAAATTTGCAACCAGACGGTTTATTGTTGACTCTGAGGGTCCAACCCGCACATTAAAATAACGACGATATGCACGCTGAGTCAAAACAATGGATCGTTAATTTGAGAAATAAAGTTCAACGATTTTGGCACGTTGTTCAATTGTGTACTGTTCCATTTTAAATTCCCCAAGTCTTCTTCACAAAATTCTGAAAAAAAAAAAATTTAATAAAAAAGTTATAAGGAATTAAAACCCCTTCGGTCATTTTGGGCCACCCTGTACTTGTATTTGAAGAGGTTAAGTGGTAAGGAAATTCTCGAAGATATGCTTAACACACTTTGCGATCAATGCATATCACATGCGACTGTCAAAAATTGGATTGCCTTATTCAAAAGAAGACAACTTTCCGTCGAAGATGAGAAGCAACCAGTAAGACCGATTTCTGTGTCCACCCCCGAAAATATTGACGCATTTCATGAACGATATTATTGGACCGTCGAATTGGGTGAAACATATAGCTGAGGCACTAAGGATTACATATAAACGCATCCATCATTTTTTTCCAAATCTGATCGACGTGAACTACATCATGTAGTTCACGTCGATAAGATATGAAAAAAAATTCTGCAAAATGGATTCCTAAATGCTGGAACGCCGAACACAAACGAACAAGAGAGTGAAAACATCACGGTCAATCTGTGCCCGTTTTGAAGGAGTTCCAGATTTTTTGAACCGTCTTGTGACTATGGATGAAACATGGGTACATTTTTACGACCCAGACACAAAACAGCAATGGACGGAGGAGAAGCATCATGGTTCTTCAAGGCCTAAGAAGTTTCGGGTTGAAAAATCCGCTGGAACAGTGCTTGCTTCATTTTTTTTGCATTTTTCTTGCAGACCAAGAAGAATCCAAGAACCAAGAAAGTCCCAACTTTAAATTGTTTCAATAGTAGACTAAAAATATATCAGTACCCCATCGTATGTTAAAAATTAGCTTTTCAACTAGTAATTGCGGATTTTACTAATAGATGGCGTGAGTTAAATTTTTAAGTACATTTATGTGTCCCAAATTTCATAATAGGTACTTCGACTGTTACTCAGTAAAAAAATTCTATTGATAATTTGTGTAGCTTTTATTTGCCGCGAATTCAAAAACGGAAAATAAAAACACGAATTTTCGTCATATCCTGCTTTTTACTTCCGCAAAGGGAAAAAAAGCAGTGTTGCTAAACGTCGTTTTGGTGATTTTTCACTCACGGATAAGCAACACTCTGGTCATGAATCAAGCGTTGAGAATAGGTGAGAGTAACTAAAAACTTGATTTATGAGTTCTTGACGAATTTAGAAAAAGAAGAAATTCACATAATACAACGCAATAATATCTGCGATTTATAACGCGTATATAAAATAGTCTATTTTTGTAACTTCAAATACGAGGCTAGGTTGAAAAGTAATGTACACATGCCTATACACCGCGAACTACATAACCTTCAGAAGCGCGCCAGGTGGATGCGAAAGTGACATCTTCCCTCTATATGCATGTACAGGTTTGATGTCGTTGAATTCATCCAGTGTATTTTGAGAAGTGGAAGTATGAAGACGTTCTAGTGTCAATGCGAGTTAAATAGCGTGCTGTTATTGAATTTTTGACTGAAAAAGTGACTCCTAGTGAGATTCATCGGCGTGTACAGGATGTTTATGGTTTCGATGCTGTTGATAGGTCTACTGTAAATCGATGGGTAATAAAATTTCGTGTTTGCGAGCCTGGAAAAGCCAAAGTTGTTGATAAAACACACAGCGGACGTCCGATCACTGCCACAGACGATAAACTTCGCAAATTCGTCGACGATTTCATTCAAAATGACCGACGATTCACTCCAAAGCGTGTCGCAAACCATATTGAAATATCCAAGGGACGTGTCGGCTTCATTATTGAACGATTGGGATACCGTAAAATCTGTGCACGATGGGTACCACGCCGTCTCACAGACGAGAACAAAAAGTGTCGATTGGAATGCTGCGAGCGAACTTCTGCGGCGCTACCATGACGTAGGAGACGACTACCTTTTGAATATTGTGACGGAGAACGAGTCATGGATTCATCATTACGACCCGGAAGAGAAAAGAAAGAAATCCGTCTTCACCTCAGGCGAAAATGTTCAAAGCGCAAGCATCCGCAAAAAAATCTTTGACTGTGTTTTGGGATGCTTACTGAGTTTATGCGACCGATTTTCTGAAGCTAGGGGCAACTGTAAATTCTTCTCGCTACATACAGACGCTAAAACATCTCCGACGTCGAGTTTGTCTTGCTAGAACCAATAATCTTGCAATATGGCAGCACTCGTCCACACACCTCGCGCGCAACTGCAGAGACTCTGCGAATCATGAAGTTTGAACCGATCCCACTTCCTCCTTACTCCCCCGATCTTGCGCCTTGCGATTTTTATTTTTTTCCTCTACTCAAGAGAGGCCTCAAGAGTAATCATTTATTATCACCTCGGACGATGAGGTGAAGGCAGCTGTCAAGTCCTGTATTCGAGAAAAGTTAAAATGAAAAAACTCGTAACACGCTGGGAGAAATGTGTTAGCTAGCCTTAACGATGTCTATATAGAAAAATAAATATATGATTTTGAAGGGTAAGAATTGTACTTTAATGTACTTTTTGCCCGATCTCGCTATTTGTTTTTGTTCGCGCTGTACAAGCATATGTGCATTACTTTTCAGCCTAGCCTCGTATGTTGCATTGCGACCATTTTTGTTAATTTAACATTTGTGATTATTAAGACTAAACAATACAATAAATATTGTTTTATAAGTACTTGATTGGCGAATATTTTTGACTTTCAGTATTACACTAACAGTATCACTTAACAAGATCAATCGCACTAGCGAAAACTCTCGATTTATTATGAAATTAAATAAATAGGTACATCATACGGGAATCCTTAAAAGATAATATAATATAGGAAGTAACTGATTCTAATTTCGAATCAACCAGATAATCAAGTCTTAGAATATGTTCGTCCACCACGATAAGCTACGCATTTATTAGTGCGTCTAGGCATGCTTCTCTGATAAGGTGATGAATATCGTCTTGGGATATCTCATCCCAAACTATCGGTGTCTTATGAGGAAGTACTTCCGACATCTGAGGAAATGTAGTAAATTTTAAAAGTCCCCTACCGATCATGCAGATTCTTTCCTAGGGAAAAGATCCGAAAATCTCAGTGGTCGCGGTAGATTATTGATGGCAGGATGTTCAAGTTCAAGTAGCCCAGTCTTTCTCTTGCTAGACGTAATCGGGCCTTAACTTACTGAAAACTGGATTGTAAAGTATCCTAATGTCATGAAGTATCAGAATATGTCGTTGAATGATCACGTTATCTCTTATGTAATCCAGATCTTCCTATTTCAGTAAAATTGATATTTCTTTAAATAGCAAATTGTGAAACACATCATCATCACACGTTGCATTTTTTGCCCTTTCCCCGAGCAGCATAGATGCTTAATTAAAAGCAAAATTCGTTGCTAAAGACTTCTGTATTCTATTGCTCGTTCCATCGTGATTGTTCTTTGCACTACTGAAGTCAATTACTTCGATGCTCAGGAGTGAGAGGTACCGTTTATCCTACACGATGAACGGTACGCTTTCCAATGGGCTTCCTGTGTTCTGCAAACTCTCGATTTGTAATCGGTCTAGTACAGGAGAAACGATTTCTTAAAGCAAGCAGCGTAAGGGACCATCTTGGCTTTCTGTATTTCTCCGAAAGCATTCTGTGTCTTATGATCTTTGCGTCAGACCTTCTTTGAACCACACCCGACAAAAATGCAATGTAACGTGGTATATACCGTAGTCGACAAATTTTAGCTCCGTATTCGAAATAGCAAGAGCAAGTGAGCACCCGGTATAAAATAGGGACAAATACTTTGCGGCGATGCCAAATGTTTGATTTATAGTGGAGAAATAAAAAGTAATAAAATATAATACAAACTCAAGTTAGATGTTCAAATAATGCACCCTGTTGCTCTTGACAAAACGCCAATCTGTAATAAAATTCTTGCCGGACGTTAGCCAGCGTTTCAGACGTTATTGTACGAAAAGCGTTTATTATTTTAACACGCAGTTAGTTCATATACAAGTGTCTCATATCGTTATGTTCAAATTTTAGGAGTGTAAAGTAGATCTATGAATGTCATTGTCAGATCATGAAAAAAATGTAATCCTAAAGTCAACAAAAACTGACTTTATTTAAAAAAGTTCAATTAATAATATTTTCGAAATGTTCACCTCCTTGTTGAATGCAGGCTTGTGCCCGTAAGCCAACAGAAGAAGTACTTATCCGAATTTCATACTTGTTTTGTCGGATTTGCTCGGCAGCCAGGTGAATACGATCCAACAACTCTTCTCTTGTTTTCGAAACTTGCGCGTTGACTAAATTTTTCATGTACCGCCATAAATAAAAGTCAAGGGGATTAAGATCGGGTGGTCTGGATGGCCGTGCAAGGGAGCCACCTCAACCAATCCATCCTGAATAATAGACGTTAATCCAATTTCGGGCAGCAAATGTGGTGGTGCCTCATCCATGTGAAACCACATGTCTCGTCGAACATTCAGTGGGATATAAGGCCTGGCAGTTCGTCAATAAGAAATTGAAGGTAATTGTCCGCATGTAACCTCCCAGGAAGAACGACAGGGCCAATCAGCAAGTCATCGATTAAGGCCGGTCAAACGTTAATAGAAAATTTATGTTGAAATTTAGATGGGCGTAGAGCTTGACGTGCACTGCCGTTACAATAGCCATACACAAAATGCATGTCCGCATACTCTTGAGAAGAAAATCGGTAAGGCATTGTGAATAAAGAAAACGTGTCCATTCCCAAATAAGCTGTTGTATGAACTGAAAAGTAATGTAATCCTTTATTAAAAAGTGCAACGTTACCGGTCATTTTATTTATTGTATGATATTCATGGTTCAACACTTACGAAATAAGTAAGAACCTTCTTTATTATAAATAAATTTCCAGTACTCTTTTTTGTAGATCTCCAAGAAATTACTGTATGCACTATGACACGTATTTATTTATTTTAGGATAACATTTTATTATGCGACGTTAACAATCACAGGCCTGTTATTTAATCGTATAACTTTTTTTTAAATAAAATCAGTTTTTATTGAGTTTAGAATTACATTTTTTTTCATGATCTGACAATCACATTCATAGATCTGTAACTTTGAAACAAATAAAAATGGATATACAAGTTTTGCGTTTTTGTTACTTGAAATGAAGTCTACTTTACACTCCTAAAATTTGAACATAACGATACGGGACACGGAACTTTCGTGAGGGGCATTATAAACTTTTTGTTTAATGTATCCCCATAAGAAGAAGTCGTTGATTGGGTGGTAGGTCTGATGATCTTGAGGCCAGGCAATTGTGCAATTTCTACTTACAATGCGATTATGAAAGGTATTTCTTAAAAACTCCTTCATAATTCTTGCATTATGAGCTAGGCAACCGTCTTGCTGGAACCAAATGTCTTCAAAATTGATATTAATGTTATGGATAGCGAGAATAATATCGTTATTTAACATATCTAAATATACGTCACTTTAAAGCATACCGTCGATAAAAAAGGGCCAACAATTACGTTGTTCAAAATACCAGGTCATAGATTTAATTTTGCTGGATACTGTGTCTGCGTTTCTGTGCTCAGGGGTCTATTTTCCTTAGACCAATAACCGGTTATTTGAAAAATGTGAGACCCATACAACGGAAATGATGTTTCATCGGTAAGAAAAATATTGTTGATAAAATTTTGATTTTCTTGTACTTTGTACATTATTATTTCACAAAATTCCAATCGATTATTTTCGTCGTGTGGAAATATTTTTTGAGTAGAACGAAATTTACGCCACTTGTATCCATGTCTTCTCAAAACACTCTGCACTGTCCGCTATCTCCACAAGTCTCTCTCTTATGAATAATATTTACTACAGAATGTTCAGTAGGAATTGGAGCACAATGACAAATGTCATGATAATTAATGACATTAGACGTTAGTGTGACAGGTTGGTATCAATGTTGTATCAATGCATTGTATTGCCATGGTAATGCCTATATTAATAGTCCCATACGAAATTAAAATTTGTCGCTTACGGTAGACTGGACGAAACAAGGTGCAATCTTGTGTGTCCTTTATCAGACTCACTAAAAAATTGCATTTTTCGCACTTTTAGTATGGTAACCAATTTAAACGCACTATTTAACAGTTTTTCTAGATCGTTCATCCAAGTCTAAACACACGTGTGTTTCAGTCAAAAAAATATATTTATATAAATTTGTTAAAATAAAACATCGTCATTTCGTCTGCACTTGTTACTTTATTTAATAAAATTCCCATACAACTTACTTATATATGTATTACATAATTCATTTCATAATAAAATTTAGTTTTCGCTTACTGCGATTGAACTTATAGAAACGATACGGCATTTGCCGATTTCTTAAAAAATATTTCTACCCAATTTCTACTAATTATTTATTTGTTTATTTTCTTTTATTTAGTTAAGTAGCCAAGGCACGTAAAACAGCACCTGGCCATGTAGAAATTCGCAAGTATTTCCGTACCAATTTTCGAAAAAAATTTTCTTTTCTTTCAGCCTTACTAACGAGGCGCAGTTCCCGGATTTCATACTAACACAATAATGCTAATTTTCAGCATTAATAATCTTCACATCTCCTCTTCAGTTCTCCGAGAAGCCAGCCGTAGCTCCCACCAAAGGTTTAGACTTCACTGATGACCCATTTAGAGATTACCGTTACGAAGATCCATTTAATATAGCGTTTGATGATGAGCCCGAGAGAGAAGAGAAGAAAAAGGTTGACGTCGACGCGTTCGGTCTTCCCGTGGGCGCCAAAAAAGATGACGTCTTTGATCCGTTCGGTTTGCACGGTCGTCAATCAGTGCCGCTACCAGATTCCAATTCTATTCTTAGTGATACCGGTAGACTGTCGGCGCCGTTGAGTAAAAACATGCCTCCTGAAGAACAGCAATTAGCGTGGGCCGCGAAAGAAAGCTTGAAGCTCGAAGAGGACCGCAAGAAGAGACAGAAGCAAGAGGAAGCTGATCTAGCGTTAGCCATACGATTAAGTAAAAAAGATAATAAAAAACATTAACAGTGGGCCTTCTTTCTTTTTCTTACAAGGAACATTCGTTAGACTGTATCGACTGACCTGCATTTGTTGTACATTTTTTAAATTTTAGCTTTACATATGTAGATGTTTATTATATGATAAGTGATAACAAGTACATATTATCCCGGTACTCAAAAGTCGTCATTTCTTCGTATCTTATTCTTTTTATTTGTGATTCTTTTTATCCTTCTGTCATTCCCTCCATTATTTATTTGCATAATCTGTGTTTTCCGTGTTTGACAAGTCGAAAAGCTTTGTTACAGGAATTATTACAAGCATTATTGGAGCGAGCATTGAAATTGGATCGAAAATTCATACGATTTACCGGAAAACCCAAAAATATTTTTAGATTTTAGTCATAAGTTGTAGCTAGAGAATACAATCCCGAGCATGTTTTTCAATCCCGGGATTACGGGATTTTTGAAGCGTAATCCCGGGATTAGACTACGTGGTTTCTAATTGGGCGCAAATGAAAAAAAAATTAAGTAATTTCTTAAAAATTATTTATCAATATTGTTGCACAATATACTAAAATAAAGAACAAAAAAGACAATACAAAAAACTGTTTAGAATTTCGAAAATACAATCGCAGAAATATCAAAGCATCCAATGTTTGACTTCCAAGCCTGCTTCGTAGTTTATTGCCAACATAAGCAGCAGCTGAAAACGCTCGCTCAGGTTCTACATTGGTTGGAGGAATAAACAATAGATATTTATATGCTAATTCTAAGTGATATCCACGAACTCCTCCATTTTCGAACAGGCTCATTTCGCGTCTAATACTATTTACCAACCCCGATTCATTTTGTACTTCAGGATCTGGGGATTCCATGCTCCTATTAATTTCCAGCTGTAACTTTTCCTTTAATGTCAATTGGGGTTGGTAGGTTTGTTGCCTTGGCTCATCATCTGTTTGTGAGCCTGACCTTTCTTCCTCTTCCGTGTTATCTCGAATATTTAGTCTTTTAACAATACTCTTTATTTGCGCCGTCACTAAAGCCTGTGTAGCAACTGGAAATAACTCAAGCCATTCCAAATCCGATAATAACTGATTTTCATCATTTTTCGTGGATTTTGTAAATATGTCAACACACCAGTTAGTTAAATTATCATTTCGTCGTTGCTTTATACGTTCCACTGAGGATGTTTTCATTTTATTGGCGAGTGCTGAGTTTTTGCTAGACAATTGTTTTATAAGAAATTTCAAAACGGCACCAGCTGTGCATAAATTAGCATCTCGTCGACAGATTGCTTCTACTGTTAATTTAATTGGGGTCAGCACATCAACAATTTTATTTACCAAGTCAAAATCAGCATCTTCTAAGCGGATTGGATGGTTGAGATCTATAAGAGCTTTTTGAATGCAAGTTTTAAAAAGAGAACATCGTTCCAGCATGGTTAAAAGACTATTTCGCCTGGCTTTACAGTCCAAAAGAAGTGACAGCTCTTTTTCATGTTCAATCTTCACATATTTTTGAAGTACTGTTTCATTTTTCAATGAAATACACTACAACTTTGCGGATTTTCTTTATCAGCTCATTAATGTTTTCATCTTTCGTTATCTCTGGTATGTGTTCTCGCGCAAGTTCATTTTGTGACATTAAGATTAAACCTGATTCTGGACACTCCAAGTCTTCTAAATTGTCATCATCATCGCTATCGTTCATATAATCAGCAGTCACAGCTGGTTCATTTATAGTATAATCTGAGTCTGAGATAGGGCTGTCTTGCCTGTCTTGAAAGTAATTCTTTACACATCATAGACGGCCAAATTGATACCATGTGGGAGACACAGTTGTTCACTGCAAACAAGCTGTCCCACCTTTATCATAACGTTCGGTCCATCGGTTACAGTAGCCACGATATCAGTTTCCAGGGAGATATCAAATTTACTTAGACGCTCTTTCAATATACGAAGACAATTTTCAGCCGTCATACTTCCATGAATAGAAACGAGTCCTAAACTCTAAATTTTTTTATATGAATGAACGTTGACAGCCACGTATCGTTTATTGGACGTTGATGTCCACTCGTCGAAAGATAGACTGAATCTTTCACCTGCACTTTTCAAATGTTTTAATTCTGCAGTTACTCGCTTTCTGATTTTTTCACTGTAATTCATAAGACGCTTTCGAATTGTGACGACTGATTTTGGTAAATCCGTGTATTTCGCTAAGAGCAATTTTCTCAAATCGTCTGAAGTTATGAATACGCTGAATGGAAATCCATCTGATGCAATCATTCTTGCCAAAACATCATCCAGGCTATCGTCGGCACTTTTAATAAAATAATCTTCTAACTTTCGTTTAGCTGGCGGTGGTGCTGTGTTCAGATTTTCAGAATCTTGACTTGTTGAAGCTGTTAAACGATTAACATCAGCTAAAATCTTAATGTTATGTTTTGATGACAAAGGTGTATGTAATCCCTTAGTCGATCCATCCAAAGTCTTGAGAATGGCAGGGCATCGCTTACATTTAGCACTATTCCCGTCTTTCGCAACTAAAAACTAACTCCACGCTGACGAGGTATCACTGTTTTTTTTTATTTTGAACAAAGTCTCCCGCCATTTAAAATAACTTTTTCAGATAATTGACTTTTAAATTTAAATGACGTAACCTGCGTAACCTTGTCGCTGGTAGAATAATAAATGAAAAAAGTAAGTCCTAATAAGCGTATTTATTCTGTCGTACAGGGAATCCCCGACGGGGAATCCCTCGCAAAAATATTTTGATATATCATATGAGGTGATCGGGTGATTCCTCTGTTGGCCCGTTGGGGAATTACTTTAACAGTATTGTATTGAAGTACGCCGGGCGGGGAAGTCCCTTCTAAGTTACATATTATTTGGGCTGTACCTGTGTAGTTCCTTTATCGCACGGCGTACCTAAGGTTGATTTTTGTCTTTATGTAATAAGTGCCCTTAATATAATCTAGGTAAGGTCATTGTCAAGGCGCAACGGATTACCGAATGCAAACCGGCAATCCCGAAAATCCCGAGATTAGCCAAGTACAGTTTCGGGATTTACAGGATCAAAACCCGGCCATGATCCCGGGATTGTATTCTGTAGCCGTGATGTATAATTTTTAATTCTCCGGCATACTGTTGTTTACGACCGTGGAAAATTTGTTTCTACGATTGCATCCGTTCTTGTTTTAAATAGATTGTCTTGCAAGTATCTGATAATGTTATCTTCTGTGACATTGGAAATTCTTGGACGACCAGAAGTAGCTCTTCTCGCCAATGTATCTTCCTGCTCCCAACGACGTTTAATCTTAAGAACAGAATTTTATTCAGATTAAATTCGCGTGCAACTACCCTAATTGACCAACCTACTTCTAGTTTTATGATAATGTGAGCTCTAATCAATTCTGTTGTCTGCGGAGCCTTTATTCAACGAATAGAAGACTTATGGAAAGGCTTTGACAGTAGCACATAAATTCTAAAATATTACCATAGAAATCCCTTTTACACGATGAAATAGTAGGTGTGCGCTTTTCTTTCGAACAGAAGAGTACCATTCAAGACGACAGCGCTGCTTGACCGGTCAAGCTTAAATGGTCTTACTTCAGATAGATATAAGTTCGGAGAAATAACAAATTGCCTCATATTTTTATCACCGGCCGTACGTATTTTAACAACGAAGTTATCAGCTTGAGCAAGAAATGAACGTAATAACGGATCTGGATTTAACTCTGTGTCTTGGGCGTAAGTTGAAGAAGCACTCTCTAATAATTCTTGCAATAATTCCGCATCCGAATACGACCAATGTTAGTGTGAAATGAATTATGGGTAGATAAATGTGATTACCGTTTTGCAAACATAAAATTTATTCATATCATTTAGGTTCGGTGCTAATATATTATGTATAACATTATACATTTCGTATACGTTTGAGTTACCAATTGTAAGGTGTGGAAATAACACACACACAAATGAAACGTGTAATTGCGATTTGTAATATCCGAAATATTATGAAAAATTATTCCATTAAAATTAGTGATAGTCGTTTAATATTGATACCTTAAGTAATATAGGGTTGCCTTTGCAGTATTTTTAATTTGGTATTTGTATGCAATAATGTCGAGACCATCACTACACTACAATGATTTTGTACACCGTGTTAGAATCACAAGCAATTCGTTCTTTCACAGTAATATTAATAAGATATCTTCCTGTACTCCGTATACACCGAATGAAATTAAGTGAATGTATATACTTTGTCAATGTTGTGTAACATTAATGTATTTATTGTTTACATATATAGTTTTATTTACCGTAATGATTACGTTATTGAAAGGAATAATGCAGTACATAGTCATGTAAATATGTTAAAGCTCTGTAAATTATGAAATTAGTTGTAGTTTTACAGATATGTTCTCATTCGAAGAAGTTATGATAAATAAATGCCTTTATTTTATCTTTTTCTTTTCCTTTTGTTTCTATTTTTTTTTTATTTATGTTAGTTATTTATAGCCGTAAGTACAATACCCATTCTAAACAAATTGCGGTGTGCGCACAGTTTCTGGGCATATATGTATATACTATTATTATGTGTTAATAAGGACATAAATAGACTCATAAAACATCTAATATTGTAAAAATTAGCGATGCTTTTGTGTAAATACCGCCTTAGCAATTATATTTCAGGTCGTAAACTTAATGTTATTTTAACATATTGCTGTGTACTTTGATTTTCAAAAAGGGTGCCAATATATTAAATATGAATCGTTAATTACACAGGCCTACAAAATTAAACTTTTTGACAGATTATTTGTATCACGTAAGGTTTTTTTGCAAATATTAAATTTAAAAAAACGATATTTCTAAAAAAAATTATTTGTTTATTGAGTAAAAAGGTGGAATACAAGTTAAAAAAGTGGAAAAAAATACTTTACTCAGTCTTTTTTAAGTGAAATCTTTGTCTTTTTGCCAGAAAGCTGCGTTGTCCGGACATTCGGATGTATGTTTTTAAGGGCATATCCCGTTTTAACATCCAGCAGTAGTCCGCCATCATCGTTATGCTCCATCTGCCTTGGTATCGCCGTTCCATTTCCTTAATGTCTTGGTGAAACCTCTCTCCCTGTTCTTCGCTAACTGCTCCAAGATTTTCAGGAAAATAGTTCAAGTGTGAAAACAGGAAATGCACTTTCAAGCTCATATTACAACCTAGACGATGAAAGTGTTGTAACATATTTTGAACAATATTTTCGTAGTTTTCGTCCTTAGAGTTCCCAAGAAACTTATCAATTACTTCTTTAAATGAAACCCAGGCGTTTTTCTCGACATTGGTCATTGTGTTTTGAAAATCCTTGTCTTTGCATAATGTTCTTATCTGCGGCCCAACTAAAATACCTTCTTTTAACTTGGCATCGGATAGGCTGGAAATGTCTCGCACAAATATTTAAAACACTATCCATTTTTGTCAAGGGCTTTAACAAACTGCTTCATCAAGCCAAGTTTGATATGGAGAGGAGGCAGTAAAACTTTTTTGGGGTCAACCAAGCTATCTCTTAATACATTTTTGCTACCAGGTGTAAGGCTTGTTCTAGAGGGCCATTCTATTTGAGTCCAATGTCTATCCCTTGCTCGACTATCCCACTCACAAATAAAGCATGGAAATTTTGTATAACCTCCTTGTTGTCCTAGTAGCATGCACAGCACTTTAAGGTCACCACAAAGCATCCACTGATGTTCTTGGTAGTTTATTTTCTTTAAAAGAAGTTCAAAATTTTCATACGTTTCCATTAAATGTACCGAATGGGCAACGGGAACCGAGGCCAGCTCGTTTCCATTGTACAATTAAACGCCTTTTAAACTACGCTTACTTGAGTCAATAAGCAGGTGCCATTCTTCTTTTACATGCGGCACATTTCCTAATTTTGAAATTAAGTCAGGAATATTGTTGCAATACACTAGCGGTCCGTCTTGAGTAAAATATTGACATAACTCTTTTTCGCGATCCCGGTAAAAGCTTGATGTGACGCCAGGTGCCAGTAAAAGTTTCTCACGAAGTCGGGAGGCTAACAATTCGGATGCATCCTTTGGAAGGTGCAAATCTCTTAATTAAATCATTTAGTTCGCTCTGGTTAAACACTTCGGGCTCTCTGAAATCTGGTGTGAAATCTGAGTCATCTGGGTCGCAATTAGATTCCTCGGATTCTGACGATATGACGTTTTCTAGTGCTTTTGGGGCGGTAGGTATCGGTACATCTGGTCCATGAGGAACTGGTCGTATAGCAGAGTCAAGATTGGGATACACAATTTGTTTCTTATTTTTTCTGTTGAATCCTTGAACATTACACGAACAAAAATAACAATCATCACTGTGATTTCTAGGCTCTCGCCATACCATAGGAACACCAAAGCTTAAACATTTTTTTCCTACCTTTTTGCCAGTTTCTTAATGCTTCAACGCAAACGGAACAAACAGTATGAGGAGCCCAGGACTTGTCTTGGTCGCCAATTTTTACACCAAAATAAGCGTGGTATACATTTTTCACAAACGAAGTTATAGTTTGCCTCTGCTTTACTACGACATAACTACCACAGATATAACAAAAGTTATTCGGATTGTTCACACAATGTCTTCTTTCCATATTTATACGTTCTAGAACACTTAAAATACGTAACAACGAAGACAACAAGCGCGCGGACACAGTAGCACGACGGCTAACACAACCAAACTGCACATAAGCAGGTTTCGACGTTGTATTGACGCTTCTGCGCCGACTCTGTAGCTTTGCTGAGAAATCTAATATTAACCAGTGTTGCCAAATCACATTTAATTTCATAAAAATCAATTCATTTAAAAATCATGCCTAACATGGAGCAAACATATTCTTGTCATAGTTATGTATATTAATAAATTAACATTTTTAAGATATAGAGCGCTATAAAAAAAATTTACGTGATAGAGCAAAAATATGGCGTTTTTTGGAATAAGGGCCCCCAAACATATACAAATTAGCAAACAGCTTTCAAACATCAAAATCACTGTAGACCTGTGTTATTAAACATGAATCATCATACACACATATTTTCTATATTTAAACTCTTAAAATTGCTCTCAGGGTTTTTCTTTTACAAAAATGGTTCCTTGCAACTAGGCCTAGCATCTAATGTAATAAGGAGAGAAATAATACGATAGCATGTTAAGTTTAATCCATTTATTATTCACACTTTATCAAGACATACAATTTAATATTAAATTGTATTAAATATCGTCAATTATTAGTAAAACATAGTATGCCAATCTTATATCTAGTCAGATAATATTCACATTTATATAGATATATAAATAAAACTTTGAAGATTTATATTCCAATATTAATATTTCAAAACACAGCTGTGTATTACTTTAGACCAGTGAGTTTTTATGCCTTACAATACGCTAAAGCATGAAACAGTGTTTTTATTTAAAAATGAATAAATTGTAAAGTTTGTGGATTTAATACTATTAAAAGTTGATAATAACGAGCCATCGAAAAAATTCATAATTGGAGTAGACTGTGAAATTGGGTTGGTACTTTAACCACTTCCACATAATGATACATTAATTGATGTTTGACAGTTTCATTTAGTTTCATTGTAAAAAAAGGTTATGGCATTGAAATAATACTACAACAAAAAAGAAAACAAATAATTTATGTAATATCGAAATCATAATCAAAATTTACATATAGCTACAGAAGTTGTTGAAAATGTCCATTTACATCTAAACACAAACAATTTTCTTAATAAGAGTTTTGAAAAATTTGACACAAACTTATAGTTTCAATGTCAAATAATAAATGTCATTATGTGGAAGTGTTTAAAGTATCAACCAAATTTCACAGTCTACTCCAATTATGAATTTTTTCGATGGCTCGTTATTACAAAAAAAAAATGTGCTATTTTATATTTACTTGGCGAGACTTTACCCTGCTACATAAAATCGTCAATAACACGCGATATATTTTAATTAGTATCTCATATATTTAACGAGAGTTTAAAATTTCGAGTTCTAAACCCAGATAGATATCTTTAAATGTTCGTGAGATTTGTTTTCCCTATTTACAAGTTAAAAATGGCTGCATTCTATTTTCTGTTTTAAAACATAAATTGTACACGCATAAATAAAATATCCACATAAAATAAATAAACTTATAAATTTAATTTTAGTACTTCAAAGTTTTGAGTGTCTGTTACATAGTTTACATGTAGAATTCATTATTGTACATCTGATCAAATTCCGCGTGATATTGATCCATTCTTAGCTTTCTTACAAAAATAAAATAAACTTAAATGATGGATATATTATTATTATCTACTAATAAATTGAAATTAAATGTAACTATTTTCTTTTATAACTAAATATATCAAAATTCTAAAGATTTAATTGAAAGCAAAATTTTTATTTTTAAAGTCACCGCTTTAAATGATATTTCGATAAGTGTCCCCTCTTCTCTATATACATCCCTTGTGACGTCAATTCTTTTTCAACTACATTTTAAATTAAAATACTCTTCTAAATAATATCCCATAAAAACTTTCGTTTTTACCTTAATTTACGTTTTCTTAATACAAAGTATTTAATATTTTAAACGTGTTCTTGTTTTCTTAAATGTTCCGTTTCTTTGTACAGCAAACTATCTGCTTTCTTCTCATTCGTATTGTCCGATGCCGTGTTTTCCCTTCGACCAAAAGCACATCCCGACCCAAATTTGAAAGCTGCATTGTTCATTATACGTATACAAACATATCAATTTCTAATGAATGAGCAAATATTATGTTGGACTCCATCGTATATATTCTAAACCCTCTGAATTGTTTCAATATGTATTAATAATACAAATTTTCAAACGAGTGGAATGTTTATCTTAATAAATAAATATCATAAAATGTTAATTATAATTTGTGATGTATATCAAATAATAATATATTTGATACTTATAAAAGCCTTAATAGTTCGCATGCATCTTGACAGTTAAATAGACAACGTTTATGTGATCCGAAATTGGTGGAGACTTTGGCTTGTAATCTGAAACAGAAATAAGAAAAACACCCTAACCACAATATATAACAATAAATACTATATACGTATTTCGGCAACTAAGTTGCAATCTTCAGTAGAATAACCTTAAAAACTGAAAAAAGAGTATTAAATGTAGCGTTTTTAGCTAAGGTAAACCTTAGAAGATATGCTCTTCACCAAATCGCCAGTGGGATAACACTAAATTCCTAACAACGAAATAAATACTTATATACTACTTAAACCTAGCGTGAAGCGTAAAAATAATGCTATTGTCACAATAAGGTATACAAACTGGACTGAGGGATTGGTCCATTGTCAGAATTCATTAATTTATTCTTATTTCTATATATATAAATACTTTCATAACTATCTAATTCTCTATAATTATTAACAGTTTTAATCAACTTAAGGTTATGTGCCGGCACAGATATGTGTGTCCCAAATATGTCGGCAACGCTAGATTTTTCGGGTCTGTTGAATCTAAAGTGGGAAATATGTTCCTTGTAACGAGTTGAAATTGAACGTCTAGTTTGGCCGATATATTTTTGACTGCAATCGTTACAATTAATTTCATATATACCAGATTTATGTTCTACCTCAATTTTGTTCTTGGTGTTACCTAAAAGTGATTTTAATGAGGTACATGATTTGAACGCTATTCGAAGAGAATGGTTTTTGAAGATAGCGTTCAGATTTCTAGAGGCTGAATGGTATAGTAAACAAACAAATTTCTCACCTAGGTCTTTTTGAGGTTGTAAGCTTGTAGGGTATCATAAATAAGTTTCCTAAGCCTATGTTTCTTAATTAGGTTGGTTATTATTTTCGAATCGAAGCCATTGTATGCAGCTATGCTTCTGATTAATCTAAGTTCTTTTTCATATCTATCCTTTGTAAGCGGGAAACTTAACCGATGGATAAGAAAATTAAAGGATGCCATCTTTTGTTGGAACTGTGATTTGAATCCGCGGTTATAAACTTGTTCACATTGGTGTCTTTTCGGTAAATATCTATTTCTAAGTTATTATTATTCTTAATTACTAGAACATCTAAAAATGGAATTTGTTCATTGTTTTCTTTTTCTATAGTGAATTTAATTGTAGGGAATTTCTAATTTAATTATAATAAAAAATCGTCCAAATTACACAATTTGGTATTAAAAACCGCGAAAATATCATCGACGTACCTAATCCATACTTTAGGGAAATATTTAGATGATCTCTTAACTTAACGTTTATGTGTCTAAAAGAAATTTACAAAATTCAAGTATTGATTATTATTAACAATTATAAACCAGAAGTAAAGAGATATATTAATTTACATGACATTTTACATACAATATAACTTTACTAAATATACACAGATGTGTTTTTCTTAACACTATCTGTATTTGTATATTAAAACTTTTTCAAAGAAAATAACAAGAAACTATTCATGAAATAACTGTGAGATTTGTTTTATGACGATGTTCGTACATAGTGTATCCAAAATTTTCATTATTTTCAACATTATTTAATTATTCAATTTATCTCGATTAGAAGAGAACACAGCAATATGTTAACAGTTAAGTAATATCCCGGTGGACATTCTCTCTGAAATTTCACATATATGTTTGAGTTTTGTTTAGTTCTCAATGGTTTGTATCGTTTTAATTTACTTGGGTCTGTTAATTCTTATAACCGCATGGTACCCAATTTGTTTGCTTTTTTAGTGCAGAATTTTAACTTTTCTTCTTGAATCGACACGTAACGTACTGACAGAACACTTCAATATTTCTATGTTTAGGGTACGGGCTCAACCCTAAAGGATTAGGCAGTGTGTTCAAATGGGCTCTTTAATGCTTTTGTACAGTATTTTATTTTCCAATAACGGTTCCGGATTTCTTCCAAGTACTTAGACCATCTGGTTGAATTTATAATTTCTTTCTATAACGTTAATGAACATTTAATAGATGCCTTATAATGAACTCAAAATATAGCACGAATATAGTTTGAATATAATACAGGGTGGCCCAAAATGACCGGAGGGGTATGAGTTCATTATAATTTCTTATTTAAGACATAATTATTAATTTTTTTTAATTTTAAATACAGTATATTAATGGAGAATATTTTTAATTTAATTATGAAAAATTATATCTCGCAAGTGGTGGCCATTTTCTGCTTCGCATATTCGTGCCCTTTCCAAAACATTTTCCATAACCTTTCGCAAAAGTTCAGGTGTTATATTGTTGATTTCGTCGCGTATATTATTTTTTAATTGCTGTATGGTTCGAGGCTTATTAATAGAGACTTTTCCTTTCAAGCAACCCCAAAGGAAACAGTCTGAAGCGGTTAAATCCGGTGAACGCGTAGGCCAATTAAAATCGCTTGTACGGGAAATAATTCGTTCACCAAAGATGTCGCGTAAAAGAGCCATTGTGTCCCTCGCAGTGTGCGCTGTGGCTCCATCCTGTTGGAACCATACTTGCGGATGGTTTTCCACGGCTGGCCTTAAAAAATTTTCCCACATTGTCCGATATCTAACACCAGTGATGGAAACGGCGACACCGTGTTCATTTTGAAAAAAATATGGGCCAATTATCCTTTCCGACGAAACACCGCACCAAACGGTACACTTAAGTGGGTGTAATTCTCGCTGCTGAACTACTCTTGGATTTTCTGTAGCCCATATCCTGCAGTTTTGCCTATTAACGAACCCATTTAATTGGAAATGGGCTTCGTCGCTCATAATTAAATTATGAATAAAATCATGATTTTCTTCTGCTTTTTGACGAAAATAAATTGCATAATCAAGTCGTTGCTGGTAATCTGTCGGTTTCAATTGTTGGACAAGCTGAATTTTGTATGGAAACATTCTTATTGTATGCAAAATTCTCTGCAGCGACCCTCTTGAGAGGCCAAGTTGTGTCGAACGTCTCCTGGTTGATGTTTCTCCATCTTCCCGAATACTCTCCTGTACCCGTTCAATATTGTCATCCGTGTGCACCGTTCGTCGTCTGCCGGCACCAGGCAGGTTCCTTACTGCCCCTTGTTCTCGAAAATTTGCAACCAGACGGTTTATTGTTGACTCTGAGGGTCCAACCCGCACATTAAAATAAGGACGATATGCACGCTAAGTCAAAACAATGGATCGTTGATGATTTGAGAAATAAAGTTCAACGATTTTGGCACGTTCAATTGTGTACTGTTCCATTTTAAATTCCCCAAGTCTTCTTTACAAAATACTGAAAACAAAAAAAAAAAAATTATAATAAAAAAGTTATAAGGAATTAAAACCCCTTCGGTCATTTTGGGCCATCCTGTATAATATCCCATATTGCACCACCCGCCTCAAGAGCCTTACAAATAGTCGATTGCGGCGATATTTTAATTTTTAATATTGTGCGAGTAGAGGAGATGCATTAGTTTAATTTTCTTTCATCTAAAAACTAGTTACATAGAGCTAAAGTAATACATGCCTATAAACGGCATTTTAAGATACCTTTCTTTCAAAAGAATTCATATTACTTGTGTTCTAGTATAGGTTCGTTGAATTACAAAATAAAGTTGAAAATTAACTTGTTTTCTAAATATTTAAATCATATTCCTATTAAATATTTAAAAATGTTATAATTATAATAAGTTAATTATGTTTCTAACATTATGAAGTTATTTTTCACGATTTTTTATGTAAATTAATTCTTACATTGTTATAAGACTGTTGTTAAAATGTTTTTCACATGTATTTGTATACAATTCTATAGGAAATAGATGCGAAACCAAAAATACACAATATATGCTACATTGCATTAAATTACATAAAACAATTAATGAATATTTGGTAGGTGCCGTTATTACAGCCAAACGATTTTCGATCATAGTTATTCGAGAGTACTTATAAGTAGAGTTGTCAGATTTTCTCCACATTCCAGAATCCTACTCAGTATAAATACTAGTACAGTAATAGTTAATACACGTGTATTTATGTTCTTAGTTTACGCTGTATTTTCAGTGGTTTTTATTGTGCGTATTTAAAAAATTCTTTCTTTGGAGACTGTGGTTATAAGTAAAAACTTAAAAAAGGTATATAACCCCTTACCACAATTATTAATCGTATCCTAAATACGTATTTCGACAACTAAGTTGTCATCATCAGTAGGTAAAATCACTAATTAAAAGTCGCGCATGGAGGCACAGTAAAGCTAGAAAACCGCTTACGCAACAACTACTTTACACCGCGTCCACGTATAGACTAATTTTAACATGCGAATATAAAAAGGTTTTGTTTAAGTATGACAATACGTTAAGCACGTATAAAGCGTTTGTACAATATGAAACAAACATGTAAATAATTTACATATCTGTAACTATGCACATGGACAATACATGTATATTGTGTATTGTCCATGTGTGTATTGTGTATTGTCCATGTGCATAGTTACAGATATGTAAATTATTTACATGTTTGTTTCATATTATGCGAATATAACCTACGAAAAGATAGAAAAGCACTTACCTCTTAGGGAAAAGGCATTAGGAAAAACATTGTTACTTTTACACCGTTTCAGGAAATTGATATCTGTAAGTTTAACTTTAATATATAACATGAAATCTATTAAACTCCTTTGACCGGGAAGTCATTGTGAAAATTCTTTCTTTGGAGACTGTGGTTAAGTAAAAACTTAAAAAGGTATATAACCCCTTACCACAATTATTAATCGTATCCTAAATACGTATTTCGACAACTAAGTTGTCATCATCAGTAGTGGTTTTACCTACTGATGATGACGACTTAGTTGTCGAAATACGTATTTAGAATACGATTCATAGTTGTGGTAAGGGGTTATATACCTTTTTTAAGTTTTTACTTAACCATAGTCTCCAAAGAAAGAATTTTCACAATGACTTCCCGGTCAAAGGAGTTTAATAGATTTCATAAGTTATATATTAAAGTTAAACTTATAAGTACAGATATCAATTTCCTGAAAGGGTGTAAAAGTAACAATGTTTTTCCTAATGCCTTTTCCCTAAGAGGTAAGTGCTTTTCTATCTTTTCGTAGGTTATATTCGCATGTTAAAATTAGTCTATACGTGGACGCGGTGTAAAGTAGTTGTTGCGTAAGCGGTTTTCTAGCTTTACTGTGCCCCATGTGCGACTTTTAATTAGTGATTTTACCTACTGATGATGACAACTTAGTTGTCGAAATACGTATTTAGGATACGATTAATAATTGTGGTAAGGGGTTATATACCTTTTTTAAGCGCGTATTTAAGTAAATTTTATACCGTTTAATAGGTAATCTTTTTCTCTTTCCAACCATATATTTCTTTTATTTCAAATTACTACTCCTTCCTTTCTACATTTGCATTTGTTTATATTATATATATTATTTCTTTATTTTCTTTATTTATATTATATATACTATTTCTCTCTCCGAATTCAACTTTTTCAGTTCTGGTTTTCCAGAACTGAATAGAATATTTTCTAGATTTGCTTGAAGTTTTCATATTGGAAAAGCGGCCGGTCATTGTTGGAGATTTCAATTTGCCTAACTTTACATCTGAGTTTGGTTTTCATGATCCAAAACTAAACTTAGTTTTATCTTTTATGGAGTCTTCAGATCTGCGTCAATTTAATAATGTTCTTAATACAAATAATAGAACAGTTGACTTGATTCTATTTGACTTTGGGTATGACGTTGAGGTTTTACACGATTCCTTACCACTTATTGCCGAAGATATTCATCATCCTGCTCTGGACATCACTATACCTAAAGCCTTCTAAACAAACTATATTCCCTTTCAATAGCAATATTAGATATAATTTTCGCAAAGCTGATACCATAAGCTCTACTTTGAATTTTCTACAACGGATTGGTCCTTTCTTGAATTCAACAGTAATGTCAATACGGCTGTTCAGGATTTTATAGCAAAATGTATTCTATCTTGGACTGCCCTGTTCTTCATTATCCTCCTTGTGTCTCTCTTACAGAAAAAAAAAGTTAAAATCTTTTACCATAAAAAATTGAAATCTGCTCAATCCAATTGTTACAAACATGAATTCCAAAGAATACGAAGACTGATAACGGCTGACATCAATTTAGCTTTTGAGTCATATATTCACAGAAATGAATTAAGCCTTATCACCGATCCACAGTCCTTCTAGCACTTTGTTCGTTCCAAGCAGGATGTTACTAGAATCGCCGGCAGACTTCATGATTCTATTAATGAGTACAATGATCCAGCTTCTATTATTAATGCTTTTGCCACAACCTTTTCTAATGTTTTCTTGCCAAAATCTGCAGATTCTGCACTCCCTGATTTAACATCTAACTTACCACTATGTTTACTATCAGTTTCACCCACTAAGGTTATCCATACTATTAAGGGACTAAAAAACACGTTGACTACTGGTGATGATGGTATTCCTTGATTTTTGGTGAAGAATTACGCCTATATTTTTGTCGATCCCTTATGCAAGATTTGACTATTATTAAAACTTAGCTATTCGAATGTCTGTGTTTCCAGACCCTTGAAAAGTTGCCAGAATCTCACTAATTTTTAAGAAGGGTGTTTTTTCCGACATTCGGAATTATAGACCTGCTCCGTAATCTCTACTTTTGCAAAAATTTTTAAAATGTTAATTTATAAACATATATCTTATGGCACCAGATCACATCTTTTTAATGCACAACATGGGTTTATGTCGCGAAGGTCTACTATAACTAATTTAGCACAGATATCTCAGGAAATAGACTGTTGATGCTGGTGGCTAGATTATTTCGTATCTCTCAAACAGAATGAATTATGTTTAATTACAATGGGTTCAGGTCTAAACTCTTCTATTCCACTTCGGGAGTACCGCAGGGTCAAACCTTTGCCCACTCTTATTTAATATCTTCATCGATGACATCAAATCTATCAACTTTTCGCTGTTATGCTGATGATTTTAAGATTTGTCACAGGATTGACTCTTTGGTGGATATTAACTTGTTGCAAACAAATGCTGATTAAATCTATAGCTGGTGTCTGAGTAATAACTTAAGATTGAACACAGATAAGTGTTTCCTGGTGTCTTATTCTAGAAAGATTACTAGAATTGAGTCGCGCTACACTATTAATAATGTGTTGAGATTTCTTGTCAGTCTTCGATTAAGGATTTGGGTGTTACATATGACGAAAAATTCACATTTTCGGATCATGTCTTTAATGTCACAGCTGCTGCTTCTAGATCCCTTGGATTTATTATTCGTACATGCAAGTATTTTTAATAACATCGATACCATTAAAACTCTTTTCTTTGTTCACGTAATTTCAAAGCTCGAATATGCATCCATAGCCTGGTATCCTTTCTACGGTGCTCAGATCAATCTACTAGAGCGAATCCAGCGCAAATTTTTGAAATGCCTTTCCTTTAAGTGTGATGGGCACTACCCAGTGCGTGGAATTAATTACGACGAGCATGGCGTCGTTTCACTCTCAGAAAGGAGAAAGACCATTAGCACTTTATTTTGCGGAATATCGTTACTGTTAAGGTAGAGTCACCTGACTTACAGTCCAAAGTTTATTTATGCGGTATATCGTTAATGGTAAGGTAGACTCACCTGACTTACAGTCCAAAGTTTATTTTCTTATGCCACGTTAAAGAGCAACGCAATTACTTCGTATTCCTACAGCAAGGGCGAACACAGAACTCGGCACAGAATTTTAATATACTGGGAATGGTTTTACCGAGATTGTCATAAGTTTTCCTCGTTTTTTTTTAAGCATACGTATTTACTGTAATTATATGTGTATTTATGTTTATATATTATACATGCTTGCTCATATGTATTAACTATTATACTTTTTTTGCCCACTTCTGGATATCTGTTGGGCATTTAATAAATTATGAAATAACAACGCGGCATTTTTGTTCATATATACAGTCCGATAAGATTTAAATATTAACGAATAAATTACTTAATGTAAGAGATGTTTACGAAAGTTTTGTTTTTTTTTACGAGACGAAACGCACCCAGTTACAAAAGATTGCGAATTTGAAGATAAGTTCATTGCATGCATTGTGTTAGGTCGTGTATGCCGGCCAGATGTTTATATTTTAGTTAAGCGTAGGCTTTGAACTTATGATGTTATAATCACATATATCAGCATGTCGAACGAAAGAAAACGTGAATGATAACCAAGGTTGGACACAGTAAAAAAAATTTTCCGGAGAATTTTCCGATTTATATTAAAATGGTGCTAAAATTATGTGCAAAGATTGCGATAAACCGTTGATATGTAGGCATTTACCTCTCGCTGAGTTATAATTTCTTACGGACACGCCTTCCTTACAAAACGCGATGTATATTAAAAACATTTGTACATAATAACTGGTACTGAGTAACACAACTCTACTTATAAGTCAAATTAATGTCTGTATTCTTTAAGAGAATATTAAAATTAATAACTGCATTGTAATAGAACTCGATGGATCCTATCACATATATTTTGCTATATTGTTGTAAATTGTAAATACTACAATAATGAAACATGTAACAATACTTGCAAATATTAGGCGTATACTGGTTAAATTTAATATAAAATATTGTGTGCTTATCAAATATGAAATTGGATGTTTGAAATTGGAACAGGCAAGACTTCCAAGAGAGTTGCAAAAACCTCGTGTTAAAATAAAAATCTCTATCTACTTCAAAGTAACAGTCATAAAATAACGACTACTTGAATTTGTTACTGACAAACATGATTTTATTAAGAATGTACGGGTAAAGTATCTGAGACAAATTAGTTTTTTTTACTGTTACATAACCCCAAAATAGAATAGGTAACTCTTGGGCGTTGGTTTTTTTTCCGAAGTCTTGCACCTTCCCATGTTACATTTGTAGAATTCTGACAACAAACATTAATTATATAAATAATTGTCGATGTAATAAAGAAATATATACTTCAAGTTTCTAATAGTTCAAAGATTTTCTCTACGACAATAAATATTCGGCGTGGTTGCTATTATACATGCAGGTTTATGTTTCAAACATCCAGTATTTTTAAGTATTCACGCACTAACGGGCTTGCTAATAAATTCGAAACGCCTTTAAAATAACCAGCAGTGATTTAGACAGTGATGCCAGCTCGTAAAATCTTAAAATATCGCCTAAACAACTTGGTATTTTTCCGTTTAATAGCTTGCTGGTCTAGTTAAAACGTCGACCATATAATAATTGTTAAGTAATAAATTAGGGGAACTATAACAATATATATCTGAATATAAGGAAAATATAGCAACGACTTAAATATGAGATACTGTACATTTACTTAAAATATAAAAATAATATATAATCTTAAACATTTTCCAGTGTACAGTGTTATTACTTTTACAAAATAACAATTAAAAAAAACTCCGTATAAATATACATATTAACAAATATACAGCTCCCTGCACTTGTAAAAATTGCACTCGTAAGCTCTGAACAAGTTGAATGTACCTAAAAATCAGTTTGATTATTCTTTTAATCGGGCGTATTAACTTTTGCTAACATTTATCTGTTGCAATTGTAAATATGTTGGCTGTCTGTAACTCATTATGTATGTGATACACACAAGTTATTGTTAAATGTTAGTTGGTGTATTTTTAAAAAATCATTAAACATCATATTGTAATTAAACATGCACAATTTGTCATCATGAATACACATGTAACTGTCATTTATTAAAGGTCATTTTATCGTGTCTATGTTGTTTTCTTTCAAATTACAAAGAAACGTATTTGTTATATTTTTAGACAAAACTGTGCGTATAAGTAATAGGAAGAGTATTAGAGACAAACTTTATTATTTCATTATCGTGGATGCGCAGAAGTAGGTATTACAGTTATGCATGAAATTATACGATTATTAGACCTGTGACTATATTCACCAGCAAGGTGTATATAGTTGTATAAGCGACTATTCCAACGCCCACTGTAATAAAAAAGCAGTATCAAGTAACAATATATTTGAACTTACTAAATTGTATACAATAATAGATTGACGACATCAACATGCCATATTAAAACATTTAAATATTTCGAACATGTTTGTATTTCTATTTCTTCACTTGCCATTATTGTTTGTTGTCAATCGTTGTTTTGTATTTTTGTTGCTCTTTTCTCTGTGGATTCTTGCGTTCTTTTTAAAAATGTGTCTTTATGAACACGATTAAAATAATGCCGTTTACGGCGCAACAAGACATCTTTATAATTATGGTCCGCTTTCGAAGTAGAATACAAAATGAAGATAGGACATGAGCTTATTCTCTGCGATCGTACCTTCAGCAGCTTTCGGTAGAATATGCAGAGGAAGACATGATCTTCGGCATATTTGTAATGTATGTATAGCAATAGGCAGGTTCAAAGGTGCTTGGAAATCGGTAGCGTTTGGAAACGAAAATCGAAGAAACAATGCTTAGCAAGGAAAATCGAGAACTGGACACCCCAATTTTGATGGAACATTGTGGAGTTGCAAAGAGGGCAAAAATATTCGACAGATTTTTTTATATTGTTTCAATCCCAGACTAAGAGGTCAAAACCCACCCTTGAAAATGAGCATGAAAAAGCAATCGAATTCCTTGTAGTTGATAGATGATCTTGTCGAAGATATTCGAAATAGAACCAGTCACAAATCACATATAAAAGCAAGGTGTCCCGTATCGTTATGTTCAAATTTTAGGAGTGTAAAGTAGACTTCATTTCAAGTAACAAAAACGCAAAACTTGTATATCCATTTTTATTTGTTTCAAAGTTACAGATCTATGAATGTGATTGTAAGATCATGAAAAAAAATGTAATCCTGAAGTCAATACAAACTGATCTTATTTAAAAAAAGTTATACGATTCAATAACAGGCCTGTGATTGTTAACGTCGCATAATAAAATGTTATCCTAAAATAAATAAACACGTGTCGTAGTGCATACAGTAATTTCTTGGAGATCTACAAAGAAGAGTACTGGAAATTGATTTATGATAAAGAAGGTTCTTACTTATTTCGTAAGTGCTGAACCATGAATATCATACAATAAACAAATGTTCAGATGACTGTTAACCTTGCATTTTTTAATAAAGGATTACATTACGTTTCAGTTCATACAACAGCTTATTAGTGATTGGACACGTTTTCTTTATTTAAAATGCCTTACCAATTTTCTTCTCAAGAGTATGCGGACATGCATTTTGTGTATGGCTACTGTAACGGCAGTGCACGTCAAGCAGTTATTGAATACCGACATCGGTTTCTCGATGGGCGCATTCCTCATTACAGAACGTTTCTGAAAGTACACAGACAATTTCGGGAATGCGAACTGCGTGATTATCTTTTCGGCCGAGGAGTAAATTTGCCAGCAGACTTAGAGGAAGAAGCAGTAGCTATTGTTACAAGGGATCCAACTCTCAGTGTACGTCGAATCGCTAGACAACTAGGAGTGCCACTACTAGTCACACAACTAGTGAGGGCTTATATCCATATCACTATCGCAGGGGGACACGGTTTGCTTGAGGCAGACCACTATACTCGTCTAGTTTAGTCTACCTGGATATTAAGACAGTCACGGCTTCATTTTAATTTCTGCAGAACAGTCCTCTGGACAGATGAATCTACGTTCACGAGAAATGGTGTTACAAATCTGAGAAACCTGCACAGGTGGTCATCAGAAAATCCCAACGCTATACGCCCATCTAAATTTCAACATGAATTTTCTATCAACGTTTGGGCGGCCCTAATCGATGACTTGTTGATTGGTCCTGTCGTTCTTCCGGGGAGGTTAAATGCGAACCATTACCTTCAATTTCTTATTGACGAACTGCCAGGTCTTTTAGAGGATGTCCCACTGAATGTTCGACGAGACATGTGGTTTCACATGGATGGGGCACCACCACATTTCGGAATTGCTGTCCGAAATTGGGTTAACGTCAATTATCCAAGATGGATTGGTCGAGGTGGTCCTGTTGCATGGCCACCCAGATCACCCGATCTTAATCCTCTGGACTTTTTTATGGGGGTGCATGAAAAATTTAGTTTACGCGCAAGTTTCGAACACAAGAGGAGTTGTTGGATCGTATTCACCTGGCTGCCGAGCAAATCCGACAAAACAAGTATGAAATTCGGATAAGTACTTCTTCTGTTGACTTTCGGGCACAAGCCTGCATTCAACAAGGAGGTGGACATTTCGAAAATATTATTAGTTGAACATTTTCAAATAAAATCAGTTTTTATTGACTTTAGGATTACATTATTTTTTCATGATCTGACAATCACATTCATAGATCTGTAACTTTGAAACAAATAAAAATGGATATACAAGTTTTGCGTTTTTGTTACTTGAAATCTACTTTACACTCCTAAAATTTGAACATAACGATACGGGACACTTGTATATTTGTATAAGCGCCCACTGTAATCAAAAAGCAGTATCAAGTAACAATATATTTTAACTTACTAAATTGTATACAATAATAGACTGACTACATCAACATCCCATATTAAAACTTTTAAATATTTCGAACATGTTTGCATTTCTATTTGTTCACCTGCCATTATTGTTTGTTGTCAATCGTTGCTTTGTATTTTTCTTGCCCTTTTCTCTGTGTATTCTTGCGTTCTTTTTAAAAATGTGTCTTTAATGAAGATAATTAGAATAATGCCATCTACGGCGCAACAAGACACCTCTATTATTATGGTCCACTTTCGAACTGGAATACAAAATGAAGATAGGACATGAACTTATTCTCTGCGATCGTATGCAGAGGAAGAAGTGGTCTTCGGCACATTTGAATGTCATCGCAATAGGCAGGTTCAAAGGTATTAGGAAATCGGGCGTTTGAAAACGAAAATCGAAAAAACCGCCAACTGTGTTGATAGATAATATTGTGCAAGATATTCGAAATAAAATTAGTCTAAAAAATCTCTTAGAAAATTATCCATTCAAACAGGTACACTGCCCGACATCAAATTTAACATATTGCAGTGGTTTTTTCCCCGAAAAACATTTTAAAAAACAATTAAGTATATGTATTGAACTTATTTTCAAAGTTATTATTGTGTATATTTTGAATTATGTTTAAATATTTATTTTGGTTTGTTTTATTGACCGTGCCTGTACATTTTACATTTATATTGAACAGGAAACAGATCGACTAGGGGTATTATATTGAACTATATGACCTGATGTCCGATTATTTTTCCGGCAGGTCACAGAGATATCTTGTGTGTTGAACGATATAGTTTAAGAAATAAAAAACTCATTTTTATTTCTGTATTTTGATTTAATTTCGGTTTATTTTGTTTGTTTTGCTCTGATGTGTATTTAATATCTTAATATCAATACCGTTTTATTACGAGAGTTGTATATCTCGGAATTTTGTTGAATATTTGAATTTTACTTGATATCTCTCACGTAGTTTTTGTGTGTGAAAAGGATTACGTTAACGTAAGTAAAATGGTCACATTAGTTTTATATAAATTCATTTTACTGTAATTCTATGATATTTGTGCCTATTTGTAATTTTAAATTATTATTATATTAGCTTAAAATATAGATAATTGAGAAAATTATCAGATTTTTTTATGAGGGAAGATGTTCTAGAATATTTTTGAAAGTCAGGTCTGGAGGGAGATTTTATGCTTGTGTTAGTGCGCACGAGTGAAGTCATTTGCGTGTTTTGACGCTTAGTCTGTTTACGTATTGAAATTTTGGGGGTTAATTAATTTTTGAATTTGAGAAATTTTATTAATGATCTATTAGATTTTTTTGCTCGCGATTCACAAGAGGCTTTTCTTTGTGTGCGTGTCTTTTATCACACAAATGTTTTCCTCTAAGCTTTTGTTTAATAACGCATTAGCTCTCTTTACACTTTATAAAGAGTATTTTTTTTTTAGATAAACTATTAAATTACAAGTGTGACTTTCTTTTATTGACTCTTTGTTTTTATTTTTCCACTTTCTCACTCGTGAGAGTGAGCCCAAGATTAAGAAGTCTCATTTTAAGAAGTAGGAGTATCAGAGCTAGATCGGACATATTGTGGTGAACAGTGGACTTACCCTTTAAGCAAACTCACAGTTCACAGCATATGTTTATGAATATATTTGTCCCGTTTACGCAACTAAGGAACTGATTTTATGCTCATAAGAATTGAACGGGTTTTATATGTCCCGCAGTGTACGATATGTAGGAAATAAAAATATGGTTTTGCTCAATTTTTGTGACTTGTGAGATGAGGAATTCATTTAATGGTATGAGAAAATGAACAAATCCCTCACTTGAATGAATGGAGGTCATTTTGAGGGTCTCTTATAATGTAAAATAATTTAGATGTGTAATACCTACCTTAGTTTTCTAAATATTTGTGTTACGTAAAGTGTAATCATTGCTTTAAATGAACATACTGCTTTCTATTAACCAGAGCTGTACAAGCTAAAATTGTTTTTTTTTATATCTTTATAAAAGTATATAATACAAAATGTTATTGTGTTACTGAATTGTCATTTGAACAAATTACATTTAGCAGAAACGCGTAAAGTCCAATTGTACGTCATTGATGACGTTTACATGTTGTCATAACTGTATGAGAAACTAGAAAAGTTACTTTGTTAAGCTATATTTGAAAGCTTTTATTTCATTAATTTAAATACAAAATGTTATAAATTGATGATAATATAGACATTCATGGGAAATAAACACAATTTCCAAGTCAATACTATAGTCGAAAACAAAAAAAAAGTAAACAAGAGATCTCGTGCTTTGTAAACCTGGCTGTATTTGCTTGTCATTAGTCTCCAGTCATTATTCTATGGAATATCAAATAATTATCAAAACATCTTCTATCTGATTAACACGAATAAAAATATAATTATAAAACATCATGAAGATATATACGCATTTATATTATTTCTTTCCGCAATTTCACGTAACGTTCACGTTGAAATCTTTACTCAAATCTGCAATAACATTGACTTTAATATCGGGTGTTCAGAAACATTCGAAGTCAAGTGGGCTCTGAACAAAAAATCGTATATCTTTACTTAAGTATCTGATTTGTAATAATTATTAAATGTCAACTGTTGTCTGTCAAAAATCAATCTATCTCAGACATGACTTCACATTTTCAAGGACTACTTTGACTTCGAATGTTTCTGAACACCCGTTATATTCATTTATGGAAGGTATCTTTATAATAGTTTAATATCAACAATAAAGTTGTCAATTTTGATAGATAACCAAACATTGACTTTGAAGCCGCTTTTACACTAATCATTTTGAGAAAGTCTATAACAGAAACCTGTATTTTTGTCTACTCTTTTTTTTTGCTTTCGACTGTAAATGTTACTTGTATATATTTTTAACAAGGTAAAAGTTACTTGCGGTGTTGAAAAATAACATATCTGTCAAATAAACCTAATTTTGTGTACATTTTTTCCGTTTATTTTGATTGTTTACAATCAGTTACTTTTAGAACTACATTGTGTTTATTATCTCGTTGCGCCATTTGGATATAATGCCGGAAGGTGTCTGTAGACAGTCGAAGCAATTAATTGCTTCATTATTGATCTTTTCATAGTCGACATATTGCCGACAACATATATAGGACGTGTCGTCATGGATCTAGTAACGTACAATTGGATATAAAGCGTTTTCTCAATACATTATTATGATTGTTTTATGTCATTAAGGGATCGGCGGTCAGGGGTATATGACGTCAGTGCCAAAGACGGAGCGAGGGCATCTTGAATCCCAATTTAACATTTTTCACACACGAATCAGAATAAATATAGAGAAACAAGTAGTTACCAAGTAATATTAAAACATCTTCTCCAGAAGCAATATTGCAGGGTTCATAAAACACAATACATATCCTGACTGTTCACCATTTATACCTGACGAACTTGAGTTGGACAAACTCGTATAATGAAGCCACATTACATAGATAAGGTTTGTTCCAACTCGCTAAGAAAACCGTACAGAGACGGTCCGGTACATGCGCACTGCGTAAAAAGCGTGCCAACTTCATTTCTGACGGTACATTGAACGACACCAAATGTGTTGCAATTAAATTTTGATCGTACACAACCCAGTCACGGGACGGTCAAAACAGTTCGCAGACAAGCATGTACCATTTGTATTGACATGCGCACTATTTCATCCTGTGAGAATTGCAGTTGGCGATAGCAATAATAGTACAGAACAATATTGAATATTTGTATATACAAATTTAAAGGAGAAAATAGTCAAATAAATTACTTATTGGGACATAGAGAACACACAGGCAGGGCCGGATGCACGGATTGACCTTTGTAATAACTGATAACACACGCATGGTGCAAGTCTCAACTTATGCATACTTAGCACGTTTGCTCTTTAGGTACTTAATATTTAGGTCTTTCATTATGAATGAAGTCATAGTGAACACATACATTCAAATAGTTAAGATAGAAGCATCCTCATATCAATCAATTAACCTTGCATCTATAGCATTACATTATCTGAAATTTAGAAGCAATAATTAAGTCATTATCAAGTTGAAAGTGGGAGTACTTCAAAATATATTGATAAGCAAACGATCAGAAATACGTTCCAACTTCTTTACAATTATCACTACTCTAAAAGCACTGCAAAACTAACACTTGCGCAAAAAACGATCATCAAACAATGCGCGTATCGTAACTAAACCGGTAGTTGGAACAAACCTATATTGTACGCCTTGTTACGTATATTGTATTAGTGTCCAATTTCCAATTACATTATATATTTAAGTCCACTCCTGGAATGTATGCCTAACTGCCGATCTCTAGTCATTACTAGAGCAGACCAATTTCCGTGCGCGCCATGAGCGCCGGTATGGGAGTAATTCGTAATATATTAGAATATGCGATAGAATAGGGACGCAACATGAGCTTGTTACCGATATAAGTATAGAAGTAGAGACATTTATTCTATCAGAAATAATTAAATATACATTTGGTTTTCTGCTATTAAAGTAATATGCATAAACACACGAAAAATAAGAATAGTACATATTATAGCAGCGTTGTATATACCGTGCTCGGTAATATTTGATTCGCGTATTTATTCCAAAATGAAATAAATGAATCATTACTTAACAAGGTAAACAGCGGTTTTGTTATTATTGTGCTTCGAACTGCTTACGTGTTCTTTACAATGTGTTTTTGACCAATACATTAGATATGTATTGCACGCTAAACATTTAATTTTTGAGCCATCGTATATTAAGTCCGGGAAATCCATAATAAACTTATTCACTTCGTCTGACAACGGTCGTTTTCTCGATTTATGTGTCGACGACATTTTATTACGTATGCTTACACTTACATGCAGTCTAAGCAAGTACCAAACACATACTGAATGCTTTTTATAAGTTCTGATGCAATACAATCATCCACACATCGGCGCTCACGGAAATTGGTCTGCTCTAGTCATTACTATCCGTCAGAAGTTACAAATATCAAAAAGGGCAACCAATATAGCCAATAGTACATTGATACCAATATAAATATTCTATTGCGGACACGTGATATTACTCATCCGATATATGGTCAACCAAATTGTTTAACATTTTCGCTGATCGTATTTAATGATGGACAAATTCTGCGAAAACTTGCACTCAACCATTTTATAAGTCATACAAATTTCACAAAATACAATTTTTTAACACTGCTTACCAAAGAAATATAGATTATAACTTCTCATATTTAATCCTCGATTATTTAAAATTATCTTTAAAAAAGTCTTGAAAAAACTGGAAAGACTTCTGAAAGCAGTGGTATGTACCATATGATAAGGATTTAGAAGAAAGATTGACTCAATTTACAAAAAATCCGAATCCAAATTCTTTATTACATTAATTTTAACAAACGTGTAGCAAACGCCAATTAAGTTGGCGCGAGGAGGGGCAAGTTCGCGCAGGATTAAAAGTAGTGGGGAGATTTGTATTTGGTTTTACATCAAATGTTAGATAATTCTAGCCTCTGAGCATGTATCACTATGATCCCCTAGCAAAGACATTATGTTCCGTCAAACGCCAATGACAAATGTATTCTGACAATTACTTGAGTAGTGGGGGTGGACGTTTTTAAAAACGGCTTCTGCGCACCCTCTCCTCGCGCCAACTTAATTGGCGCTTGCTAATTTTGGATTAAAGGAAACAAATGTATTTCTTATTTAGCACTTTCTAAATTATAAAAGTAATATACCTCGAGACAACAAGATAAAAATAAAATTTATTTAAATAAATACTAATTATATACAGTTATGTGAGCATACACATGAACAAGTTGCGCTTAAATTGCGTACTGTTTAGCACTAGGCCACTTTTGTCTGCACGGGACAGTACTAAGTTTTATATATGTATACATATTGTATTACTATACTATTCAATAGGGTTTAACGCAAATATAACGTGTGTATAAATTGTCGCAAAAGCTACACGCAGCGACATTCTTCGTTCGGTTCTGAATAAAAAATCTTAATGATAAAATGTCGTATCATGCTTCGTTTGTTTTCACGGGGTTCTTGAAGTTCAGACTTTTAGTGCGTAACTAACCTTTGCTCTTCGATATCTGTTAATAGAGATAGATGCAATTTAGTTTTAAAAAAAATTTTTTACTAGTATTATTTCGTAAACGTTTTCTTTTTGATTTAAAAGTTTGTTTTTAACATTTATTCATTAACGTAGTTCCACGAAAAATACATTTGGCAACGTTGTAGAACAGTAAGTTTGTATTTCAAAGTGAGTTCAATCAAAATCATTACTGTCAAATTTTGACATTTACAAAGCATGATACGACATTTTAACATTAAGATTTTTTATTCAGAACCGAACGAAGAATGTCGCTACGTGTAGCTTTTGCGACAATTTATACACACCTTGTATATATCCGGCAAGTGTAATATTAGTTTATTTATTTAATTATAAATATCATAACCCACTTGCCATATTTACATAGCACGATTTGTATAAGATTTTTGACATAACGGTTTATCGCAAATTTTACACACTATTTTTGCACCATCATAACATAAATCCGGAAAGTCACCGATGTACTTTTTGACATTATCAAGCGACGGTCGCTTTTTGCGCTTCTCTACGCCCGACAATTTTATAATTCCAAAAAGTCATGTCGTGCTACATTAGGCAAACTTATCCAGAACATGCTGAGCAATCGCCGAATCGTAGTCTGGTTAAACAATTGAACTAGTAATGGCAAAACCTTGAAAAATGACCTTCCTCGAGGATCGGTTCTGGCTACTCTAGTGTTCAATATTTACACCAATAATCTCCCTCGCACAAAATCACAAAAATTTCTATTTTGTCTTTGGCTTTATGCTGTCAAGTCAAGAATTTAGAGAATAGAGAATTATTACAACATGCTGAAGATATATAAGCTTTAGATGTATATTATTATAATAAATGGCGCTTACAACCAATCCCTTCAAAATCCGAATGATGTGCCTTTCGTTTGTGTAACAAATAAGCCAACAGAGAGCTGAATGTTGAATTTGGTGGCAGTCGGATCAACTACAGCCCCCAGCCTAAATATCTAGGCGTAACGTTAGACAGGTCTCTGACTTTCAAGCAGCACCTCTATAAAACTAGTCAAAATGTGATGAACCGCAATAATACACTACATAAACTTGCCAGCAATTCATGGGGAGACCCTGTGAACGGCAACCATTACATTGGCGTACTCTCCTGCTGAATACTGTGCTACTGTTTGGTATCGAAGCTCTTACACCAAGCTAGAAGATATTCAAGTTAATGAAACAGTGAAGATCGTCACCGGTACTGTTAGATCAACTCCTAGTCTCTGGTTACCGATTCTTTCTAACAATGTCTCGTTGCAGCACAAATAAATGGGCTAAGATTTCCAACAACATTGGACTTCCCATACATAATAATTTGGAGAGCGTCCCCAAAAACCGACTGAAGTCTAGGAGACCGATTTGGCTGGGTACGGTAGTTCAGCATCCCATCAGTGTGAATGATTGCTGGTTAGCCCTCCTTGAACAGCACACTTTGGAGTTGAGGAATAGAGGTTTAATCTCTAATCCTTCAGAACATCTGCCGGGTCTAACCCTCCAACGTAGGTGGGTATTGGCCTCAATTAAATAGGTTCCGTGCAGGCCATGGAAGGTGCAACTCAATGCTGTATAAATGGAAACCAGCAGATACTAGCCTCTGCGACTGCAGATATAATAATAATCTTTATTATCCAACAGCAAGCCATTTACAGGATAATAATTAACGATAATTATAAGCGGTTGCTATCTACAATAGTCAGATATGTGGAATAAACAATAGCCCACATAGTAAATGACTGCCCCAGAAGAAATTTCCCTGATGACATCCACGAGCTGAGCCAAGAAACTCCTGCAGCTCTAGACTGGTTGAAGAATTTAGATGTGTATAAATTAGTAATAAGACTAAAGACCGGCACTTAGGTAGGCAAACAGCGGCGTCGGTACGTTGGGTTACGAATGGTTTCAGTTAGAATTACACCTTCGCGTATGCGTAAATACGTCTATAAACAACTTCACACTATGATGGCTGTTCACGTATTCATGTACTACATACACATAGCACATGAAGCGCTGGTACAGTGAGTCTCCCGAACCTATCGCTGATCCACGCCTCTGTGTACCGACCGAGAATGCCGGTCTTTAATTATGATCTTTTTTTTTGTAATCATAGAACTGATTTACACACTAATTTATAAATTTCTATTTCGCTTCTCATACGAAATAATAATAATAACAGCATTGTTGTTGAAAGACATGTACAGTATTTAATTGGACGGTGTGAGAGTGGGGTGCTAAGTTATTCAAGTGTGAATATTTCCGTTATACAATTTTTAGTACGTCTTTTTTCTTTCATCGCCTTTATTTTGGATACATTACCTTCAGTCAGTGGCGGCTCGGGGTGGTTCACATAGGGAGTGCATAATTTCAAAATTAAAAAGTGTAATACAAAAACGCTTAGCCAATCCTTATAAATTTCACCGACGTACTGTTCCAGACAGGTACTGTTCATTGTAGAGTTTGTTTTGAGGGAATAGTAAATATTACACTACACAGTTTAATTACATCTGAGTCTGACGATAAACGAAGTCCATTTTACGTGTCTTTGACTTGCAGAACAGTTCTATCACTTTTTCATTAAAGTTTGGGAAATCATTTATACATTCTTTTTCACAAGATAACATAGTAAGGGCATTTAATCTCTCTTCTTTCATTGTACATATTTCTCAGGAAAGTTTTTATTCTCTTCAACCGTGAAAACTGGCGTTCCGCTTCGGACGTTGTCATTGGGATTGTAATGACAATTTTTAAAAGCGTAACAACTTCATTAAAGGTGTCGCTTAATCCATCCAGCAGAAGACCTAGCAGACCTACAGCACCGACTTCTATATTTTGCCTAAATTCTTCTCTAGAATATAGAACGCTTAATTAAGTTCGAAGTCTGCTTTCATTGAGCCATGGATAAAATTTTACTGCTTCTTTAAGGCAATGTTCCGGAAATTTTTTTTGAAAGGAGGAGAACTGTTTAAAAGAAATTAAGTTTGCTAATATTAAGTGCCCTGTATACCGAAATCTAGTTTTTATTTCTAGCAAAATAATATCGCACACTTCAATAGTTTCCCTCCTTCTGTGGCTACCATCAGTTACTCTTCGCCGCTTTGATGGTCGAGGAGTCAGTTCTGGGCCATTTTGTTTAATCAACTGATTATCTGTGTCAGCGATTTCGGTTCGAATTTTTCCAATAGCGCGTTCAAAATTATCTAAATTATTCTTGATTTTTAATGCATCTGTATTGACATTTTGTAATTGATTAAACAATATGTCCACATGTGGCATAATTTTATGAAAGAAAGTTAACCAATGGATAAAATTTTCCTCCTCTAAAATTCGCAAATTGGCACTAGCTTGATGAACGGTAGTTTGTAAACTAGCTTCTCCCTCGATTTGTTCTAGAGCTTCAATTATTTCTTCTCGGTGCTCATATATTGTATTCACTGTCCTAGAATTGAAGTTCCATCTTATTTTTGAAGAACGAGGTAAGCTTTTTCTCTGAAGGAATTCTTTCAATCTTGCAGCTCGTTGTGGTGAAGTGGAGAAAAATGAACATAATCCCGTCAGATTGGCAAAAAATTCTGCAATTACTACTGCTCGATGTAGCATGTGACATAATTAGATTTTTCTGATGTGCATAACAATGTACAAAATTAGCCCTTGGATACTGGTCTTGGACATGTCTTTGCACGCCGTTAATAGCACCACTCATGACTGCTGCCCCATCATAGCTCTGTGCAATCAGTTTTTCTTGGTCATCAACAAGCAAACTAATTTCGTTAAGGATGGAGGCAGATAAAGAATTAGCATCATGTTCACTAGGCAGAAGAAATTTCCAAAATATTTCGACCGGTCTCGCGTTCACAATATATCTTAAAACAACCACCAACTGAAACTGATTGGACACATCTGTGGTTTCATCAGCTATCACAGATATGAAGTCGGTTGCTTTAATTTCACTGGCAACTTGTTCATGATACACGTTCAACATTGCATCACGCAACTCATTCTGTATCGTTTTTGATAATCCCTTAAAAACCGGTGCTGCTTCGATGTGATCTCTGAGCGATTTATCCAATTCTGCCGTAAAATTTATCAATTCCCGAAAAATGCCCTTGTTATTCGACTTTTGCTGTTCATCATGACCCCGAAGTGCCAGTTCAAACGCGCCACAAAATCTAATGCAATTTATTATTAAATTTAACACATGCCTATTTTTTGTTACCTTTTCATTGTGTTGTTGAATTGCTTTTCTATATGATGAATCTAAAACATTCTTAATGTTATTTTTTCCTAACATTCTTAGACTAAATATATTTTTCAAATGCCCTTCGGAATTTTCATGTTTAATAATTTTAGCACTAAGTTGAATTAAGTCTCTTATTCCGTTCTTTGACCAAGACGGTTCACCACCAAACAAAAGACACGGAAAACAAAACAAAGTATTTTTAATTTCACACCCACAAATCCAGTCATTTTTCTGATAAATATTAATTTTGAATTTTCTTATATCATTTTTCTGATAAATATTCATTTTGAATTTTCTTATAACGTCTCTAACCTTTAACAGATTGTTTATTTTCTAAACATAATTGAGGCATCGGCCGTTTAAGATTTTTTACTGCGATTTTTTCATTATACGTTAACGCGTTGTTCTGTAAAAAAGATACCGTATTCATTGTAACAACGCCCGAGAGCAGTCTGGTTCAGTTGCTCCAACGCTATATATTATTCGACATTGAAGTACGGCAAAATACAGTTCTCCCCACCATCAATGTAATGTTAATGCCTTAACAGAGCAACAGTCGGGCTTTGCTCAGTATATCTGTGACGACGATTGGTGTATGTACGTTGTTAGCGTGCCACATTCCTCGTCAATAACTATGAAAGTATGAATACATAATATACATAATAAATAAATACTTTCACAGTTAGTCGCCGCTTGTTTTGTTTTGTTTCATAATTCCAGGGGGTGCAATTGCTCACTTGCTCTCATTAAAGAGCCGCCACTGCCTTCAGTTCAAAGTAAAATGTATTCTCCTAAACTATATGTACACACAATACGTACTTGATAATTGGTCATTCTCAATTTGTCCATGTGTCTGCGTTAAAATACAGAGTGAACCTATCAAGCGAGCCACAAAATTTGTATCCTAGGTAGACCATGAACGACTGAGATAGATATATAAGTCACGTCTAAGTTTAGAGAATTGACAAAGTGTCATTTGTAAATAATCATAAGTGCAAATTGACAAGTTGGAAGATATCTTTGCAATTTATTAACTATTTAATACTGGCTTTTGTATTTAACGGTGAATGGCTTTATCCTATCGGTGATACATATCAGGATTTTATCCAGATATTGCTATGCCATATGATAAGTTTTCCACATGCATTCGCCGTTTTGTGCAATTATTCAGGGAAACAGAAAACGTGGCTCACAAAAAATGGTGGCCAACTTTTAGAAATGATGAAAATGTTGAAGCGGTAAGGCAATTGGCAACGTCCTCAGTTTCTGTGCGACATTTACCCCAAGAATTAGATCTTTCTTATAGCTCTTGCAGATGTATCCTTAAGCATGGTCTACATTAACACCCCTACCGCTTGCTAGCGATTCATGAAATACTTCCTGTAGACAGACCAAAACGACGTAGAAGACGTCAACCATTTATTGACCACTTTGTTGTTAATGATAGAGGCATTGAAAAGGTTATGTTTACTGATGAATCCTGATTTCATCTCTCTGGCTACGTAAATTTTCAAAACATGAGGATGTGGAGTGTAAATGATCCGCACTTTTTTGTGGAAGCACCACTGCATCCACAGAAAATTGAAGTTTTGGGAGCTGTTTGTCAGAGAAGGATTATTGGACCTATATTTTTTAAAGGTATGGCGATTAAAAATACAAAATTTTAAACAGTAGCCAAAAAATGCTTACACCTTTTAAGAATATTGAAGGCTGCGCGTTACAGACTGGAAATTTTGATACCGTTTGTAAGTATGTTACACGATGATGAATTACAGGAAGGCTACTTCCAACAAGATGGAGCTCATGTACATACTGCCAATGAAAACTTTGTTTTTCTGAGAGAAAAATTAGTTCTTTTAGATGTTAAAACGTCTTTAAAATAGAAAATGTCAGTTCCACATCACAACTAGTAATGGGTGCGTGATTAAAATGTTGTAAAAGTGCACCATACTTCGAATGAATGGATTTTTCAATCGGCTCTGTGCAGAATCGATATAATATATTAAAATCTGGATTTCTACTACATATGGCATCAACTTTTTGTTTCATCTTCAAGAAATATCTTTTTAAATGATGAAACTAACTTATCAGCATTTGGAAAATGACCCCTGATGTATTCACATACTCTGTGTAGTGCATGTGTTGCATAGATAACATGTAGCATATCGGGATAAGATTACTTTAATAACGTTCCTGTTTTTAACATATAAGCTGCCGCATCAGTCAAAAATAATAGCATCTTGTCTTTATAGTTGTTATCCGATGACGGACTAGCAATATTTTAGTTGCAATTAAGTATGGTTGGTATGAAGTTGTCGGATGAAGAATACCAACAACTACATTTAACACATATCGTCCCATTACATCCGTTGATTCATCTGCACTTACTCAAAGATAATGACCAGATAGGTTGGTTCGTATTTTTTCAATGGTTCTCAAATAACATTTTGGTAAGTAGGATTTACGGTAAAGTAGATTCATCTGGTATATGACGATCAGTATATTTTGTAAGAAACCTGTTGAGGACTGGATTGTTAAGCTTTTTGAATGGGATATTGGCCACCATGAAAGCATCACACAGTTCTTTGTTAAAAGTGTCAGGTGCAGATGGACTTATGTTATCTAGATGAGTTTTCGAAGAAACATGTCTCTGCACATTACACTTTCGTGGACGCCTAAAACTTAATGAACAGGGACTACAATATATCTGGGTATCATTACGAATATGCAACCAATCTGTATGGCCTCTAATCCATCCTACCATGATTGCCCTACGAGAATTTTCCATAGTCAATGAAAATAAAGAGAAATACTAAGAACAGAAAGAAATGGACTAAAAAGAAGAAACGAAAACTCCTCCAAAAATAAGGTAGTAAATTAAACTTAATATTTATACAAAATTATAGCATAAATATACAATATAACAATATAAAACGGATTTTTTAAAATACTAAACGTTGTAACCAAATAACTCTGAAAGAAAGGAAACCAGAAACAATCCCTTATAGAAGAAATATAAAATATACTATCTCAAGAACAATAAAAACAAGCATATATATGCATGTATAACAGCATGTAAACACAAGAATACACATTGGAAATTAGCGGATATAATTTTTTAAGAGATTATTTCAACGAAGTCAACGAAATAATATTTAAATGTATATCCCGTCTTACACGCCACTGTTGAATAAAATTTATGAAGGAATACGCACAATGTACTATTTCATAACGACGGAAATAACAACATCTTCTCGACGAATGCAATCGAGCAAGCAAATAGTGGGGCTGTTATAACATGCATACTATACCGGATATCGCCACAACGTTTTATCGGAGCAATTGATCATTCAATTGCTTCAGTCCGTTCTCTGATTATTAGTTTAAATACAAACACAATTTGGCCACCACGTTCCTGCAATTTAACACCTTGCGATTTCTTTTTATGGCCATACTTAAAAACTAATATTTTTGTAACGCCTGTTTTTGATCTTAATGACCTGCAACAAAGGATCACTAATAAGATCGTAGAAATTAATAATTTACCTTGGATCCTAGAAAATGTTAACTCTGTTAAGCGAAGAACTTTACGCTGTAGACATAAAGGCGGTGGCCATATTACGCACCTTATTTAATGAATATTGTTATGTAATAGATTGTGTTTTGTTCTTTTGATTTAAACAATAGGGTAAACGGATCATTAAATCCCCACACGACCAACTCCAATGGATGACTTCACTGATGACAAAGATTAATTTCTCCAAGAAAAAAACGTTTCTTTTCACAACCAACACATTTGTGTTAAAAGAAAAGATTAATGATTGCTGTAATGTCATTCTTGTTTTGTGTACTGCGCTGTTAATTATTAATTCATCTTTATTCTGAATATTATGAGATTAAAATACATAATGTTGTTAAATTTGATTTGCTTTTTGATGTTGATGTTTTCAAATTTTATTTTTCGATATTTTTTCATTTTAAAACAGACAGCACTCCAATAATAAATCATTGTAATTTACACATTTCAACAACCTAAACTTTCAAATTACCGTCTTTTACCTGAAAACCATTTTTCCTGTAAACTTAAATACTACGCGATCATTTAAATTCTAAATTAGAGCAGTTTGTGGTCTTCGGAGAATCCTCATGAGTTTATTCAATCGCCTCTCCATCCGCAGAAAATTGGTGTTCGGCTAGCGGTTTCTCGAAGGCGTATATTTGGACCTGTGTTTTTTGAAGGAACGATAATTGCTGAGAGATATCGAAATAATTTACTTGAACCGTTTTTCCAAAATCTTCATGATGACGAACTTTTACATGGGTATTTCCAACAGGACAATGCAACAGCTCACAAAACAAGGGAAAGTGTGGCTCGAATTCGCGAGTTTTATGATAATCGAGTCATTGAATTTCCGCATCGCAGTCCGGACCTAACGATTGTTGATTATTTCATTTATCCGTATCTGAAAAACACAGTTTACAAAAATAACCCACATAATCTTGAAGAACTACAAGAGGCAATTTCTAATGCATGCAACGCTATAACCGTTCAGATGTTGGAAAATGCTTTTGAAAATATGAAACGGAGGATTAACAGTTGCATTGCAACAGGGGGAGAACACTTTGAACACCTTTTGTAATTCACAATAAAACTAATTTATCTTGTAATGCTTTCATTTCCATTAAAATTATATCGATTACACATAAGATTGACAAATGTCACAAAGTATAACATAACCGCAAATTTCAATTAATCAATAATTGACATTCTGGACAACCTAATAAAAAAAAACCCGCCTGCTAAAATTTAGAATTTAAATGATCGTATGGTATTAGGTTAGCTTAATGAATGTCACTTAGCAACTCTTATTTAACGATTTAACCTATTCCTAGTGGTACGAGATGTAGGTGAAATCACTTAATCAATCTAAGACGAAACTGATTTAATCCATGGCATACGCTGAAAACTTTTTTGTGGTTCACTCAATATATTACATACTATAAAAGGTAACTTACTTATCCGCCACCTCTTTTACCTGTGGTGTAGAGGTACTAAAAGGTATAAAATGTATTTATGCGCACAAAGTTTTGTAACTGTTCTCGATTTATTAAAAGTCACTTTGAAATAGGATTTTTGTACAAAAGCTTCAAGAACGTGAATATCGTACTTAACATGATTGCACTGTATATATATATATATTTGTATGGAAATGCTATACTTCAATAGCTCGTAGCTGAACGCGAATTAGTCGAAGACCAGTGTGGGGAGTTTTTCGTTGTAAGCACCGATTCCAAGTTGCCTCTTTTATCATCTGTCTTTTTCGAGCGTCCTAACTAATTCGTTCACAGCGCTATCGATACGAATTAAAAGTAGGTAACCGAGAAGCACAGCCGGGATCGAGACGATCATGGAAATCGCTTCGAATATAAATTTCGGCGCAAATACTTTCCAAACCATTAAGTGGCGGCAGTGTATCGTTGCTGACAACATCGTGGCGAAGACCTAAAAACAATTTTCAGTGTAGTGTTTACTTACTTGGAAAACGTTCCGTTAAATGTTCTTACCCTAATGGCGAAACAAGATAAATAGTTCAAGCAGAGTTTAAACGTGTTCGCCATTAAGATACCATCGTTCTCGAAGAGGATGACGTCACCCCTAGCGAGATCCTTCTGTTCGTTCGCCTTCTTTCCGCTCAAAGAGGTGATTATCGCGTATATACTGAACGGTGCTATTTGCAACATGGGCAACAGTAGCCCCATCACGACATAGGAACCGAACGTATTTATCAAAATTAGTGCGGCTGGTACGTAGTTATTGGTGAAATTGCCGCCGGTGCCGACGAAAGCGGCTTCCCATACGATGTTCGGAAAAGTCGCCTGGTGGCCGGTCCCGTAAAAAAAGTAGACTGCAAGAAAAGTCCACGTGAGCAGAGTAATAGCGGGAACTTCGAGTAATTTACCTGAAAAGTTCTTGGATTACATTTGGGCTAACAAAATGTTTTATATATGCGTATTACTTATATTGGACGTCTTTTCGTATCTCACGATAGACGATACGCAGAGAATAATCGCGATCGAGAAGTATAATATCACCGCAGAGGGCGCCGCTGCGTTTCCCAACAATAAAATGAACAGCAAAAATATATACACCGCTACGATTATGTACGGCGCACTGTACGCGGTGCCCAAACCGCAGATTATCGGTAGATTCTCCTTCTTTTCGGTCCTGTCGTAGAATAACTTTTTAATCTCGTGAAATAGATGCGGTATAGTTCCCCTGGAAGCACCGCGAGGATGATTAACACTATTCGATACGATAAACGTAGTCAACGGCTTCAGGTAGGTTATTGCAAATCCCAAAACAATTAAGGAGTATGCGATCAGTGCCAGAGAATCCGCTTGCAGTAACAAAGCGACTTTCGATTTATCGATTGGAAAGTTGTGCAGCACCCAGAAGCCTCCACAGCAAACGGCGATAACGGTGGGCGCGTACTGCGCAAACAATATGGTCATGTTGACCGCGGCTAAATTGCCGGTATATCTCAGCCACATACGCGACGAACTTATCGCTAAACCTATCGAAACTAACGTGAAAATTAACTGAACTCTGCTCGCGTTATTTTGCTTGTGCGAAAAGATTTCCGTACAGTTTTGCTCTTCGCGACACTGCCAATAATACATCGATAACCTTATTAAGATGCCGAAAATCACAGCCAGAGAGATTAATTTAAATTTTACGCCTGCTCTGAAATTGTTTTGTGCACTTTTCGGAACGTTTGGCGTGACGAAATTAAACAATTCCAAGACGCTAATGCTTATCACCGTTATGAGTAAAAATAAGGAAACGTAACACTCTTGGACGACAAAACTGTTGGAAAAGAATGTGCATATACTGACCACAAGTATAAATCGACACACGATATCCACCCAGTTTCTCTTCTTATTTGTCTCGTGCCAGTTTAACGATATCGAATCCCAATTTTGGATCAGAACGAATGCCAATATAAAGACCGCCGTCATCCCGGAAGCTATGTAAACGGTTGTTAAAAAATTTGATATAAATTTCAAATAATAACCAGCTGCCGATGAGACAACGATCGTCAGGAGAGTTCCGTACAGAAATAATACAAATGATTTCGAAAATACACTCGGTAATTGCGCGGGCGATGTATTGTTGACGAGGATATAAACAAAAAAGACAGTAATGAAACAGAACAACAATCCTCTAGTCATCGAAAACGAATCAAACTGCACCCAAACTTCTTCACACATCTTCCTCAAGGCCAACGTATACGCCTTACAATCCTTAACGAAAGTCTCGTAATCTACGTCTTTGCTTTTCAATCGATTTTTTAAACCGTCATACTCAAACTTGAACCTGTCGAGATTTTCGACGTTGAATATGTTGGTGATGGACGAGTAATCGCGTATGTACAGCGTCATCTGTTGGACGTTCGCCCAAATTATCGATGCGATATCCGTCCAGTTTGTGGTTTTTGAATCACTTAAGGGAAGGCAACTCGGTATGATTGTGCCTAAATTGGCGTACGGTATCGGAATGCCCAAAATCGCCGCTAGAGTTGGTATTAAATCGACTTGCTTGACTGTGTCTTGATCTTGGTCGATGAGCGGCAATTTTGAATAAACGAATAACGCCGCTCTAACTTCGTCTATGCTCTCACCGCCATGGTCACCTACAAATAGAAATATTTAAGTATTCTTGATTAATTACAGTATTACTGAGCAGAAAATATTAGACACACTATTAGAATTACTTATATAGTTGAACTGCGTCTACCAAAATTATATTCCTTTCATAAATATGCAATGTCGTAGAAATTAATAAACTATTAGTTAATACTACATAAACTTCATTTTAATATAATATAACAAATTTGTTGCATTAATAAACTTATTATCGTTCAACCTATTAAATGTCTTAAAACGTAAATTCTACTGAGAGGCATGTATCTATATATCTATATATCACTTGTTAGGATTTAAGATTAAAGAGGTAGTGATATATAAGCAAACTAACTAAAAATGCTGCATTTCATTATCAAATATTTAAGTCATTTACATTATACTTTTGACAAACACCATATTGATAACTTCAAATGCATATATGTACTGCAGTCCGAAAAACTAATATATTCTAAAACAAAATTTTCTACAATTTACCTGTACTAGTCATACCATGATCACCAAGAACAAATAATATAACATCGTCATCCATGTATTTTGTAATATTTCTGAAATAACATTATATTAAGTACTATTTAAAATAAAATATTAAATCGAAAGTATACATAACAACATTATTCATTTCTCGTAATTTTCTTGCCATTTCAGGGTGATTTGGTCCATAACGGTGCCCACAATGATCTACACCTAAATAATGTCCAATTAACAAACTCCAATCTTTTTTTTGTAATTCTTTGTATATATTATTTGTAACTCCTGTGTCTACTGTATCTAAGTCCCATACATTAAAAGAGGGGTAAGGATACTTTCTTAAGAAATAGTTTGGAAACATATTGACCCATGTATCATCACCCAAAAAAACAACACCTTTTTCATTTTCTACAAGCTGAAAATAAGAGTAACAAATGATTTCTAAGTAATAATATACGAACCTGGTTAAGAATAGTATCTTCATTAATTTCAGATGAAGCAAAGTTTGATCCAGCATCAATAAATGTTGGAAGACTTCCAGTAGTTAAAGCTTTCAGTCTTTGCAATGTAGTTGTTGGCGGATCAGCAATAAAGTTGTATAATCTGCTGTTTTTAGAATTCTCAGTTATTATTTTATTTATAAAAGGCATTTTGTTTTCATAAGGCAAAGGATACTGTATATTTTCATTATATAAAGCAAAATCATATCTAAATGCATCTATTATTATCAAAATAACTCGGGATTTCTGAGGTAAACAAATTGGAACATCTTGCGGCTGTTCTATTTGGGTCGTACATCTTCCTTTAAGACATACATCATTGAATTCTGATACACAAGTAGAATTCTTATCTATTACAATTTTATTTAATAGAAATCCATTAGCAAAAAGTAACACTGAACATACTATCAAATAAGAGAACCAAGCCAAAAAGAAGAAATAATACCAGTATTTTCCCATATTACTTTCATTTATAATGGTATATTATACTCAAATAATTAATACTATTAAAATTAACTGTAATATATACACGTGATTAAAATAAACATGCGTCGACTGTATATATGTACATAAGATTGTAATGAGTGCATGAGGTTCTTTCACTAAAGCTTATCTCAGCTCATCTCAACTTCTATTTATGTTCAATTCCAAATGTTTATATGAAAATAAAAACAAATATATATAACGTTCAACTTAAGTGGGACAAGTCCATACAGAAATTTTGTTACTCTCGTACAATGTAGATGGCTGTACATGCATTAAGAGATTTAGTTTTTTAAGAGATAACGGGTGTTCAGAAACATTCTGACTTCGAATGTGGGCTCTGAACAAAAAATCGTATATCTTTACTTAAGTATTTGATACTAATTTGATAACCTATAAAATTGTATTAAGTAAATGTATCAATCTATCTCAGACGTGACTTCATATTTTCAAGGCCTACTTTGACTCCGAATGTTTCTGAACAGCCGTTATTTTAGATTAAGAATGAAATGACAATAAAAATTTATATACATACAGAGAATTATCATGTGTTATTATATCAGTATTATTTTATATTTTATATTACTGAATTTGCTAACTTCTTTTACGTTCTAAGCATTATAAACTTTTTGTTAAACGTATATACAGTCTACGCTTTTTGAATTGTTTCTTGAGGAGTATTATTCTGGTACAACTATTTGAGTAGATTATAATTGCAAACAAACTATAAACAGAACTATTTAACATTTATGAAAATATATAGAGGACTATAAAAAATATATAAATAAATATATAAAAAATATAGTATCGTGATCTTAATCCGTTTCTAGATAAATTCTAATACTACAGAGATACCGATGTTCTTGTCGTAAATTAGAATAAATAAAAATACTTAATAATTGAAAAACGCTTAAGAAAATAAAATGGTTCTCAAATTATATATCAGTACCATCTAGTGTACCTAGTGAACACCGTGTTGTATTCCAATGGAATTTAATTATAATGACTTTAGTGATTCTGTTAAATGTCAAAGTCAAATAAGAACAATATTAGTGTTTTAAATGTGATTGTAAATGTTTTTATGGGATTTAAATAGCTGTTATAATTCATTATGGGTCTCAATAATATAGTTTTGCTTAGTCAAGTTACAGGATATGTAATAGCATTAATATTTTCATTATGCATCGTCGTTCCAATGAGTTTACATCAAGATGAATTCAGGTTTGGTTAAAAGATTGTCTGAATCTTATTATTCATTAATTTTCTTTTCAGGGGGCATTGTCTATTATTTTCAAACGGTTGCTGGCAAGAAACTGATGGTCAGCTACAAGTAGATTGGGCATCACAAGGATATTGCAATTATACTATTTTTGTTGGGGTTATATTACTTTTAGTTTCAGTCACTCAAATATATAGGTACTTTTTTTAATTAGGGTATCCCTTTATATACTCTTATTGATACTATTTTCAGGTTATCATGTTTCTTACGTAGAGGATCAGATAGCAGCTTTCTATCAGCATTTATTGATGTAGTCTGTAGCATGACATTATGCAGTATGACAATTATTGCAGCACTAATGATAACCCTTGGATTTATGGCGTGGTGTGATAATATGATACAAAGATTTCCATCGTATGTTTAATTATACATTTTTGTGGAATACGCTCTTAATATTTTTCTTTGTAGTTGTCAATCTGCTGCAGGGCAGGTAATTGATAAAAAAGATGGAATTATAACTGATGGTTTCTATATACATTTGGGAACAGCACAGGTAAGTTTGTATATTGGAATTACCACCGACATAAAATATTTTCATTTTATAAAATTTAGATTTGATTTTTAAATACTGTATACGGGAAGTTTTTTTTAGTGGATTTTAATATTTAAGGAACCATATGCAATCAGCATTATGCATTTATAAATAGTTTAAATTACTACTGAAATATATTTGTAAATTATCCAAATTGTTCAAATAGCTTAATTGTTTATTAATACATTAGTATTCTGTTGGAGAATAAAAATATATTGGTCTTATGAAGACACCTTTCAGGGTGGTAATTTTTAATTTGCATGAATTATTTTGAACAAATTACTTGTTAATGTTGCTGCATATATTTTTTTGAACGTTACATTTCCGAGATCATAACTTCTTTTAAATTGTTATATGTAGATATTATAAACATGTTTCTTACATAAAACGTTTTTCACAGTTTGGAGTATGGGGTTCCTTTGCAATGTGGGTTGGACAGAGTGTTTTCGCATTACTCAAGCTGTGTCGTTATCATCAAACGGAAAATATGAGGGTATCCATGTATAGGGAAAGGCAAAGATTAATTAATGAAAATGCAGAATCTCCCGGCAGTTCTCTCGGTAGAGAATCAACAAACACACAGACAACAGCTACACTAGAGTGATTAGTTGGTGCGATTATCAAATATCCTTGCTTGTTAGTTTACGCTATCATTCACATATCATTATTATTTCATCACGCAGTGTATCAGTTTGCTAAATATTGAATGCTGCTGATATTTAGTCAGAAACGTATAATCTATTTTTTTCTAAGCAATCAATACACGAGTAATAATATATTAATAGATTAATAGGACAAACTAATACGAAATGTTTTATTACTATTTTAAAAATATCATATATTCATTAGTCTTATAAGTATCAATTTGTAAATGTGATAAAAACGTTATTTTTAATGGGTATTTATGCAATTCTCTGTCTGTCATCAAATTAGGGAAATACCGAGTTGCTTTACTTATTTTATATGTAAACTGAGATTAGATATTGTATAAGGAAAGTTGTACATATTTTATGATATTTTTATAAAAATGCAAGCTTTAATTTTTAGCACGGATCGTTTTGTGTAATTGATAAATATTTATGTTGCTCGAGAATTTCTTACTTTTTCTTGTATTTCTCTTATCATTGTAAATAAGATGAAAGAAAATGCCTCACACCACACATTTTCATTGAAAATTAATTTTATAAACTTTTAAATTTTCATTTATTCTATGTATAGCAAACGCCAATTAAGTTGGCGCGAGGAGGGGTAAGTTCGCGCAGGATTAGAAGTAGTGGGGAGATTTGCATCAAATGTCAGATAATTCTAACCTCTGAGCGTGTATCACTAGTAAAGACATTATGTTCCGTAAAACGTCAATGACAAATGTATTCTGACAATTACTTGAGTAGTGGGGGTGGAAGTTTTTAGAAACGGCTTCTGCGCACCCCCTCCTCGCGCCAACTTAAGTGGCGCTTGCTATACTTGGAAAACTTATTGTAATCTAGTAAATTATATTCTCTCTCAATTAAACTTTAAGAAATTAGGTACCAATGTGTTACATGAACTGAGACGGACCTAACTTATAATTATATTAATTGTCCTAATGCAGTGACAGATTGCTAATATATATACATATATTTATTTAATTATTATTTTGTACAAAATTGTTATCATTATTTATGGTTATTTGGAAAATAAAGATATTACAATAAAGTTTTTTTTAATCAATACTGCTGATGAGATACGAAGTGTATCCAGAAATTCCCGGAATTTGAATGTGGCGTGCGAAGCAGTGTTGCCAACTCTGGGGTAAAGTCGTCGCTAAATCTGGGGGAATTTAAAAGCGGTTTAGCGACAAAAAATAATTTTTGGGATTAGCAACTTTTTTGGGTACTTTTAGATGGACGTAATCATATTTATGAATACATTTAAATGACAAATGATCGTTTTTATTTACGTATATTCGAAGCAGCCTCTTTTTTTATTTCATGTTGCCTTTAAATTCTTAAAAGGCCGAAGATGAACATCCCAACAGATGTAGGTTTTCAGTTAAAGATTTGTTTGAACTTGTGCAGAATAATATACAAGTGTCCCGTATCGTTATGTTCAAATTTTAGGAGTGTAAAGTAGACTTCATTTCAAGTAACAAAAACGCAAAACTTGTGTATCCATTTTTATTTATTTCAAAGTTACAGTTCTATGAATGTGATTGTCAGAACATCCAAAAAAATGTAATCCTAAAGTCAATACAAACTGATTTTATTTAAAAAAGTTATACGATTTAATAACAGGCCTGTGATTGTTAACGTTGCATAATAAAATGTTATCCTAAAATAAATAAACACGTGTCGTAGTGCATACAGTAATTTCTTGGATATCTACAAAAAAAGAGTACTGGAAATTGATTTATAATAAAGAAGGTTCTTACTTATTTCGTAAGTGCTAAACCATGAATATCATACAATAAACAAATGTTCAGATGACTGTTAACGTTGCATTTTTTAATAAAGGATTACATTACGTTTCAGTTCATACAACAGCTTATTAGTGAGTGGACACGTTTTCTTTATTCAAAATGCCTTACCGATTTTCTTCTCAAGAGTATGCGGACATGCATTTTGTGTATGGCTACTGTAACGGCAGTGCACGTCAAGCAGTTATTGAATACCGACATCGGTTTCCCAATAGGCGCATTCCTCATTACAGAACGCTTCTGGAAGTACACAGAAAATTTCGGGAATGCGGACTGCATGATTATCTTTTCGACCGAGGAGTAAATTTGCCAGCAGACTTAGAGGAAGAAACAGTAGGTATTGTTACAAGGGATTCAACTCTCAGTGTACGTCGAATTGCTAGACAACTAGGAGTGCCACGAACGACAGTTTGGCGGATCTTAAAACGTGAGGGCTTATATCCATGTCACTATCGCAGAGAACACGGTTTGGTTGAGGCAGACCACTATGCTCGTCTAGTTTAATCTACCTGGATATTAGGACAGTCACGGCTTCATTTTAATTTATGCAGAACATTCCTCTGGACAGATAAATCTACGTTCACGAGAAGTGTTGTTACAAATCTGAGAAACTTGCAAAGGTGGTCATCAGAAAATCCCAAAGCTATTCGCCCATCTAAATTTAAACATGAATTTTCTATTAACGTTTGGGCGTCCCTAATCGATGACTTGTTGATTGGTCCTGTCGTTCTTCCTGGGAGGTTAAATGCGGACAATTACCTTCAATTTCTTATTGACGAACTGCCAGATCTTTTAGAGGAGGTCCAACTGAATGTTCCACGAGACATGTGGTTTCACATGGATGGGACACCACCACATTTCGGAATTGCTCTCCGAAATTGGGTTAACGTCAAGTATACAAGATGGATTGGTCGAGGTGGTCCTGTTGCATGGCCACCCAGATCACCCGATCTTAATCCACTTGACTTTTATTTATGGGGGTACATGAAAAATTTTGTCTACGCGCAAGTTTCGAACACAAGAGAAGAGTTGTTGGATCGTATTCACCTGGCTGCCGAGCAAATCCTACAAAACAAGTATGAAATTCGAATAATCTTCTTCTGTTGGCTTGCGGGCACAAGCCTGCATTCAACAAGGAGGTGAACGTTTCGAAAATATTATTAATTGAACTTTTTTAAATAAAATCACTTTTTATTGACTTTAGGATTACGCTTTTTTCATGATCTGACAATCACATTCATAGATCTGTAACTTTGAAACAAATAAAAATGGATATACAAGTTTTGCGCGTTTTTGTTACTTGAAATGAAGTCTACTTTACATTCCTAAAATTTGAACATAACGATACGGGGCAATTGTATATTTCATTTGTTTTAAAAATACCTATTTTCATTTTATATTTTTAAGAAAAATGATGTATTATTTTGTTTAAAGAAAAAACATTATTTTATTTTATATACATTATTTATGTTCTACTGTTTTTAAGTATACAAGGGTAAGGTGAAAAATTATCGGCCTGACAATGAAAGTTAAAAAATTATTTTATTTTTCTACATAATCTCCCTTGACCTAAACACACTTGGTCCGGCGTTTCTCCAACATTAGTATTCCTTCCCAGAAGTGCGAGTCTAGAAGGCTGTAAAAATATCCATCTAGGGCCCTCTCAACTTTTTCATTGGATGCGAAGCGCTTCCCAGAAACAAATTTCTTCAAGTTTGAAAACAGATGGAACTCCGAAGGTGCCAAATCAGTAGAATAGGGAGAATGGCCGAGCAAATAATACCCCAAATCTCGCAGTTTTCCCATAACCAACGCACTTTTATGAGCAGGTGCGTTGTCCAGGATAAACATGATTTTATTCTTCTTCAACCCAGGCCTCTTCTCGCGAATTCCAACTCGATATCGTGCACCTTTTCGATGGTTTCCAGTGCGGTTGCTGTTTTTGGCCGCCCTTCACGTGGGTCATCTTCAAGGGACGCGCGACCACGTTTAAAATTAGCTGCCCACTTTTTAACGGTTGACATTAAAGGACCAGAGTCCCCGTAAACTTTTGTCAACTTCGGATGAATTTCCTTAGGGGTTAATTCATCCAGAACGAAGAATTTTATGACCGCGCGATATTCAAGTGTAACCATTTTAACGTAAAACACGCACGACGTCTACTGCGAAAATTCGTGTAAACAAACTACTTGACAGAACAAGTTGACACTTGTCATACGAACTAATGACAGGTGCACCCAGGCAGGAATCATAAATTTTCGCTGATTGCAACGCCATCTCTGTGTCAGACCCTCGTATATTCAACTTTAGAAATTTATTTTTACTTTATTAAATTAAATCTGGGGGATTTTTATGCTAATTTAACGACTTTTAGACTTGAGCTTGGTACTTTTCACGAACGAGAGTTGGCAACACTGGTGCGAAGGAATGGTAGTACAGCTTTATAGCGCTAGATGGTGTGAGCTACGTCTATACTGTCAGTTTGTCAAATGATACTTTGCTAGGTGGTGACAAACAGTTTTTGTGTTTATATTTATTGAGTTGTATTTAAGATTATTCTGCGACATTACAATGTCTTATGTTAAAGAGCAAAGAACGTACATAAAATTCTACTTCGAACTTGGTAGAAGCGTGCACAAAGAATTTCTCCCAAGTGGAACAGTTAATGGATGATTCCATTGCGATTTCTTCGGTGACTAAGAGAAATCATTCGACGCATTCTACACCACAACAATGCCCCAACCCACAAGTAACTTATGCGTCGGTTTCTAGCTCGGTCTATCCAGAACGCAATATAGACTACGAGGATTTGCTTGTGAGAGATGGATTGGAATTGTTAGCGGTGCGAAGACAAAGAAGAGCGCATTACTGGTGGCGAATCTCCTGAATAACCGGATCGACTCAGCATCGCTGTTAACTCGAGTGAATATACTGGTACCACGCATTGCTGCTAGACACTCCCCATCTTTTGTGTTTTTAACACCAAGGACTAATATATTGTGCAGGGCTCCATTGGTGCATTCGTCGAGAAACGCTAATAATTTATTTAACGATGTTTTTATGTTCATATGGTATTAATTAATTATCTTATTTATGTATTGTTGTATTGTCACATAGTCAAAGTTTTGTTGCCCTATTTTGGATTAATCTGTTAGGCAAAATAAATTATTATTATTATCATTTCCTGTCAAACAGTCCTGGTACGGGTCCATTTTGTTTAAAGCACATTAAAAATAAATATATTATTTTAGTAAATATCTATCCTGTAAATACAGAATAATTTGAAACATTCTGAGAGGAAAATGCTGGAAACATAATCAAATAAAGGTATCTTCATTAAAGAATTTTATTATCGAACCAAGTAATAATGGAACAAATTAATACAGCCTGTTTTTGTAGCATAGGTAAGCGATGAGTTAGTAACTGTTTGCAGCTGCTAAAAAGCTCATCCTATTTTTTAAATATTTTATACATTTTAATATGCGAAAGTTCAATAGTCCCGAAGTGATGAACTTGGATTTTAGTAACTACAAATGGTCAATAACATTGCATTTCGTAAAACAATAAACAATTACAAACAATATCACTTTGTAATTACAAGCACTTTTAACAATTTGTCTTGGGAAAATCGCAGAAACAAAATATACGGAGGAACTATTAGTCGATTTTATCTTAAGTAAATAAATTAGTACTGGGTTATTCAATTTATGGGGGCGGTGATGTTTCACTCTTTCCACACGGGGAGCGTTAAGAACAAATGTGATATGCAAAAATAGACGAATATACAAACATTTACAACAAAGGTATTGTTCAACTGCTTTGGTAAAACAAATCGCAATTGCTTCAGCTTTGGTTATTCTGCAACGAAGCGACATTTTTCTGTTTATCAATGTATTTTTTCCGCGCGAGCTGTATCATATGTTCTTTGCGTTTGTGTAATATCCACTCGCGCTCAGCCGAAGACTTGGAGAAACGTCCGATGAGACTACTTGTTTCTTCCCTGTAAAGGAAGTTTCGTTTTAGATTATAAAAGCGAGAGGCAATACACACTCTACATACGTGTCAATATTTTCTGAAGTTATATCGTCCCAATTCTTCAATTGAGATGACGTAGTCGGTTCCGACAGCGTTTGCAACAACAGACTATTGCTGCGATTTTGATGCGAAAAATTTTCTGGCTCTCTGTAAATGGGGGAGGACACCAATCTGCCGTCAATAATATTCTCAACGGTTAGCTCAGCGGATCTGGTAACTCGTAAATCTTCTATGATTACTGAGAGAGGTATATGCGCGAATAGTTGTTGCACCTACAAAGTCATAGATTAATTTAGAAAAAAGAAAAAACGAAAATCATTGCAGTTTTACCTGTCTTGCATTAGCATCCAATTGTGAATTCGTAGTATTTACATCTGATCTTAGCGATTGAGCATGTGTCACTTCTACTGAGAAGCTTGGCAACCAAGACACGTATCTTGACCCTAGAAAAGGAAACGTATTTGTTAAGATAACGTATTTACGTCCGAGATTGACGATAAATTACTAATGTTACCGTCGTTACATCGACAGGGAAATGTTTAAGTTTAAGTGGCAAATTTGTTGAGGAAAAGCAATCTTTGTATTAATCAAATTACAAATGAATTACGTTGGCGTATATCCAGAACTTAAAAAAAAAATCCTTAACCCTGTCCTTAGGTTTAAAAAAAAAGTAAAAATTTAATCCAATATTATGTAATTTGATTGAATACCTCGTTAATATATTTAATTAATATTATTGTGTATCGTGCCATGTGGCATTCTCCATCATAATCACAATACAACTCATAAGTACAAATTTAGTTGTGTGATTCCCCTTTTTGCGTTTTGCTATGAAATATAAATTGGTATGTGTTTACATACCAATTTACACTGCTTTGTTCAGTTTGTGTTTTGCCTTCTAAATATCCACACGCTTTTTTCATGTATAACGAAATGGCATTGAACGAAGATGATATTCGTGAAATGCTCAATTCAGAAAGTGACTCCGATATTTCAGATTCGAATATTGACTGTAATTCAGAAAATAAGGAAACAAGTGATTTTGAAACAGAAAGTGAACCAGACATAGCTGCAATTAGCTCTGTTAATCCCTTGTACACTGTTGGAAAAAAGTGACGATCACATCCTGTATAATCTGAAGAAGTGGTTCTAACGCAGTGAAATTTGGTATGGAAGTAGTACTAACGTAGCATAACTTATCCTCACCTGGAGAGCGGCGTAGCCCTGCTGGGAAGGGATGCATTAATAGCGGGAGTATCCCCCGCGAGCGGCGCGTACTATCGCTACACGACGAGGCATATACGGATGCGTCAATGCGGATGGAGTCAATAAGTCGTTGTATGGTAGCGGGAGGGATGTCCAACCATGCTGCTTCAACTCGCCTCCATAGCTCCTCAACGTTACCCGGGGGAGCCGGGTTGAAGTTCCGGGTTGAAGTCTCCGACCGATCATATCCCAGACATGTTCGATCGGATTGAGATCCGGAGAACGTGCAGGCCATGGAAGCATCCGTATATGGTTCTCTCTCACAAAGGTCTGGGCAACACGTGCATTGTACGGTCGGGCGTTGTCGTGCATGTATAGAAGACGTGGGCGCCGTCGAACGTGGTAAGCACAACGGGCCGTAGCACCTCATCTACATAGTGGCGAGCCGTCATCGTATGCTGTATACGCAGCCGACGTGTACGTTCACCATGTGTAAGAGCACCCCATACCATAATGCTCTGCTGGCGGTGGATAGGGCGTGGTTGGATGCACTCCTCGAGGTGACGCTCACCACGTCTCCGATGAACCAAAACTCGCGCGTCGCCGGTGCTCTCAATTCGAATCTTGATTCGTCGGAAAACAAAATGTGCCTCCACTCGACAACCCACTGATGTCTAACCTCCACCCACTGACGCCGTGTACGGCGGTGCTCGCGAGTCAATGAAATCCGCTGCAACGCACAGTGCGCTCGCAGTCCACTTTCTAGCAAACGCCCCCGTACACTTCGCGTAGTGAGTCCGCTTCCTCGCGTGCTGTGCTCACGCGGAGCCGTCCCGCTCGCGGATGAAGGCGCGTACATCCTTGCTCCATCCATTCTCGTCATGCCCGCTGCACTGCTGATAATGACCGCTCGAGACGGAGCGCGATATCACGGAAGGATACTCCTGTGATGTTCATCCCCACAACCATTCCTCGCTCAAACTCACTGAGATAACGCGAACGGCCTTCCATCAAGCACAAAGTACGACTACAACTACCCTCTTCCACCACACTAACAATAACCGGTTTCTCCCTCCCCGCATCGGTCTCCATGGACAAAATATTGCAGCTGTCGGGAGGGAAAAAATGCAGAAATAGAAAAGGTCAAAACTCGCTGCGCAACCTCGTCTAGAGGAAACCTTAATGGTCCGCTAAATCTACGCATTTATCTTGACATGTTCAGATTATACAGGGTGTGCTCGTCACTTTTTTCCATCAGTGTATATTACAAGCATTTTGTAGTATAATGTAATATAAAATAAATAAATTCACATATGTATTTTGATTTTGTTTGTATATACAGGGTGAGTCGTGAGGAATCGACCAAACTCAAGGAGTGTATTCTACTGGTGAAAGTAATGTAAAAAAACTCAAATGTTGTTATCCGATTTTTATTAGTTTTCGAGTTATAGCGTAATTAAAAATGTAGATTTAGTATACCATGTTTATGTATGTATTCGTAAAAACAGTGAAACCCCGGTAGCAATTCATTATAGGGAAGTCTTCCTAGCTGAAGCGCTACCTGTTCGTGGTTTTTCGAACTAGCGGTAGTGACATTGAAAGCAGTCGAGAAATAGTGTAGAGTGGTTTGTATGCCTAATGCGTCTAATATCACTACCTCTAGTTCATCGTTGATATAGTGAGGGCGCTGCCATCATAAAAAATGTTCCCTATACCTTGGAGTAAATTATAACATTGTGTTCGGGTATTGTGACATTGACTTGACGTTTGTACGACTATAGTGTAACAAACTAAAATGCCACACACTTATTCTAATTTAGAATATGCTAATATGGTGTTTGTTTATGGATTTTGTGATGGGAATGCTACAGCTGCTGCTAATGAATATCGTCAACGGTTTCCACATCACAGACATCCTAATAAAACTGTATTTATTACTGTATCCAACACATTGTGCGCGACCGGAAAGCTTCCCAGTGTAAACATAATATCTGAACGAGGCAGTCGACAACAATTACATGATGTAGAAGATATTCTGGATGTAGTAGAAGAAGACGCAACTACCAGCTCACGGAGAATTACTATTCAATTGGGCATTCCACAAACAAGGGTGATAAAAACACTCCACGAGCATGGCTTACGTCCGTACCATGTACAAAGAGTACAGCACCTACAACGAGATGATAATCGTAGACGTATGGAATTTTGTCGATGGATAAATGATAATCCACGTTTTGTATCGCGTATACTGTTTACGGATGAAGCGACATTCACCCGTGACGGTATTAATAATTGTCATAACCAGCATGTATGGTCAGACGAAAATCCACACGCAACAGTCGAAAGTAACTTTCAACATAAATTTTCGGTAAACGTGTGGTATGATCGATGGTTTTTTAATTGGTCCTTACATTTTTGAGAATCGCCTCACGGGAGACACCTATTTACATTTTTTAGAAAATGAACTGCACGGACTGCTAGAGGATGTTCCCATAAACATCAGAATCCAAATCTTCTACCAGTACGATGGAGCGCCTGCACATTACGCTCGTGCAGTCAGGCAACATTTGGCTGAAAGGTTTCCAGGGAGTTGAGTTGGATTGGACGTGATAGTCACATTGGTTGGCCTCCTAGGTCTCCAGACCTCACGCCACTCGATTATTGTTTATGGGGCTGGTTAAAAAATGAAGTGTATCAAGCAAAAGTGGACACTCGTGAAGCACTAATTCAACGGATTATGAATGCTGCTGACAATATCAAACATCAACCTGACGCAATCAGGAACGCCACCAGCGCCCTTGGTAGACGATATAAAAAATGTTTTGAAATGAATGGCGGTACTTTTGAAAATATATTATAAAGAACGATAATACCAATAAAATACAAAAACTTCAATGTATGAAATTTTGTTTATTTTTAATTACGCTATAACTCGAAAACAAATAAAAATCGGATAGCAACATTTGAGTTTTTTTACATTACTTTCACCTGTAGAATACACTCCTACAGTTTGGTCGATTCTTCACGACTCACCCTGTATACTAAAATAACATTAAAAAACATTAAAAAGCATATTAATAGGAGCTAATATATTTTAAAATTACAACATAAACATAACCTCATAGAATATTTACTATCCACAGCTGACTCTAAGCAATGTAGATTTGTCAACCCTGTTTTGTATCAATTTGTCACGTGACTCGTCTGTTATCGTGAAAGACCTATATATCTAAATAGCCGTGACAAATTACGCACTAAACTAAATCACCGTCATGTTTCCTTGTTTAAGCGGATTAATACATTAAATAAGTATAAAATTGAAATAATTATTTAAATATAATAATGAAAAGGGGTTAACAAACTAAAAACGTAATTTCGTATTTAAATGTTTAGTATAATGTCGCTGAAATATATTAAATATGTTCCCAAATACTTTTATCTAATGGTTCGTTTACTATTTTACATCAGTTTAATATTGGAAGTAAAAAAAGAGGTAAGTATCTACAGCACATTTCCATTTGGAGAATAATTTAGTTGCAATAATTATTTAGTTTAACACTCACCGTCAAAATGGAAGAAGTGATTGAGCTGTCTTCTTGCCGGTTGAATAATTTCCGGTATTTCTTGTGTGTTCGTCCGAGAGACCATAGACGAACGTATGTTGAGCGCTGTGCGGCACGTTGGACACGATGTATGTTGCTCCAACCACGATTGCAAGCAGGTGCTGTTGCAGATGTAATGATTTACTATAATTATTTCAAACTCATCTTATATAGGAATTTCCTAAGGGATTTTCAAAAAACACCATCTGTACGACGGCTTCTTAGAAAGAAATTGTATTGAAATCTTTTAACGCGTACTCAATAGCGCAACTAACCAAAGAATTCAAATAAAATCTGAAAATTATTTTTATTTCCCTTCATCTATTTTGTTTTAACAATTGAAATTTCCATTATTTCGTGAAATACCGACGGCGATCGTGGCGCCATCTATTGCATATTTGGAGATAATGCTCTACGAGGATTGAACGATATGCTTTCGACTTCGAAATAAATATTTACTTTTTAAATGGTCTCCTTTTAACTCAAGACATTTACTCCTGCGGTTCGCGGTCGAACCTCTTGATATCCTCCGTATAGATCTTTAAGGCAATGGCAGCTCGTGAGTTATGTAAGAGCGTAGACACAAAAAAAAACTATTCTCCTATTTTTCATGCTGGAAAAGACATCTATGACTTTGTTGTCAAAATCCGGGATAGACTGGATGAACTTCTTTTCTATTGATAGGACCGCCAATGCGTTCAGTCGATCTTCTCTCAGAAAAGTTTTAATGCGTTTGAGCATGAAAAATCATCGTTCACATTCTGCTGTCGACATGGGCGTTGTACAAATAATATCCAACAGTTTGTATATTTCTGTCAAAACCTTTTTTTAGGTCGTCTGTTATGAACACTAAAAGTGGCAAAACACCACCTACGTCAGACATGCTATCGCGCTCATAAATTACTGAAAGTTCACTTTTCAATTTTACACTGTCCAACATAGGATAAGATTTCATAGTTTCATCAAATTTTTTTTGTAGAAATGAATGACGTATAAGTTTTAAAATTTTGAGAATCAAATAATTTTGCTGCACTTAAGGGAGCCCTAAAATAAAATCGGTCGCTAATTTGGCTTAAAATAGTATCACTTACTTCCTTTGCAATAACAGCTCCTGTATCTCCAAGATTTCGTTTTCTCTTTTCCTTGCAGGTTCTTCATTATTGCGTTCTTGATTATCATTGTCAGTAGAATTTCTTAAATTTCTAATGTGAATAATTTGCTGTTGTAATTGTTGAATTGCCTTTTGCAGTTGAGCACTGTCAATCCTGCGCATTTGAGTCTGATTAAATAATATTTCAACATGTGGCATGACAAAATGAAATATTTTCCACCAGTAGAGAAATTCCGGGTAATTACAATTTTTCAATAAACCACCTGCTTCACTAATAGTAACTGAATCCATCCCATATTCGTCAATAATTTTGTCTAAACATCTTTGAAAGAATCCTGGTGTTCAAATAATGTGTTCACAGTTCGACATTTGAAAATACAGCGTGTAGGAGCAGCGCTTGGTAATCTACGTTTGATTATTTCATCAAGAATTACCGTTCGTTTTGGCGTTCGAGAACAAAAAACATAAAAATGACTGCAAATTTGCAAAGAAAATTTTTACATTTTTATTGCACTGTGCCGCTCGTTCAATAATTAAATTAAATGGATGCGCGTAACAGTGAATATAATGTGCATGTGAAAATGTTCTTTTGATAATTATAATAGCTTGGACGCCATTTGTCTTACCACTCATCACGGACGTCCCGTCGTAACTTTGAGCGATTAGTTTATTGTTATCAGAGCCAGAAGGAGAATTTAAAATAGTTTGCAATTCATTCAGCAATGTTTTTGCTAATACATCAGCATTATGTCCACCTGGCTTAAAAAAAGACCAAAAATTTGTCCATTAAACACGTATCGAATAATAATAACCAGTTGCTGATTATTAGAGGTGTCTGTAGTTTCATCGGCCTTCAAAGCAATGAAATTTGCAGATTTAATTTCTTTTAATATTTCCTGTTTGTAAATTTGCCTCATTGCATCTAGCAATTCGTTCTGAATAGTTTTTGAGGCGCCTTTAAACACTTGTGAACCTTTCATATGTATTGTAAGCACAGCATCTAATTCAGCTGCAAAGTTAATTAAACCTACATAAATACCTGGATTTTCCGACGTCAATGTCTCATCCAATTCAAAAGCCCCGTAAAATTTTATATACATAATTAACCGGCACAAAATATGACGATTTTTTCCACATCTTCGTTGTACTTAATTTTATGTCGCAAATAAGCACTGTCTAACTGTTCAGGTATATCCAATTTACCTAGAACACTAAATTCGACGCAAGCATCCATGTGAGAAACAAAATTTTCGTGTTTATTTGCCCTGTCTGCGATATGCTTTAAATCATTCAATTTTATTCCAAGCACTAACCTCTTTCTTAAAAGTTAAGCAGATAAAACAAAATAGTTTATTTGTTAATGAGCATCCGCAAATCCACTCATATTTTGCATATATTTTTTTACTGAATATTCTATTGTACATTCGAGTTTTACTTGTTGAAGTGTAGTTTATTTGAACTTCAGGAATAGGCCTTCCTCTCTTTTTAATTAAAAGTTTTTCCTCAAATGATAGCGGATTTTGTAAAAGATTTTACACAGTTAACTTCCATCATTAATAATAAACACGTACAGTACGCGACGAAAACAATGCAATCACAATAAACGCAAAACGTTAAGTGTGGTTTGTGCTCCCAAAGCGACGTATAAACGCATATGGCGAAGATAAGCGGAACCGGCCGATCCATATTCGAAATAGGTACGTCTGAAATCGTGCCCCGGAACAAAGTTTTGAGCGTTTATGCGCTAGTGTCTGTAGTGCGGAAGGAAACTTTGATACCATCGTTATAAAAATACGTAAAAATAATAAAACACTAAAGTACATGCGAATTTCTTTGTGTGTTTATCTTGGTCGTTGGGTGGGCACTTTAGTACCAGCCGCTACTCCTTTAAGGCCATCAAAATAGGCATTAGTATGTCGAATATTATCTCGTCGTTTTAGCCAAATCTCGTTCTGGTCCGCCATTTTTTCAAATTCAGGCACAAATATTCCTAAATTTGAAAGTCACTAGGGACGAATAGTCCGGCGAATAAAATGAGTCGGGAGTAATTCGAAACGTAGATAAAACATTGTGGAATTTTTTTCTTTTCCAAATACTGTCTAATTTGTCCACTAACACTGTATAATATTCTTCTGTGATGGTTCTCCCTTTCTTAAGATAATCGACCAGTACTACACATCAAGTGCATCCGAAAAAGCAGTAGCAGTAGTGGCTTTAGTTTTGCCTTTTTTGGACACCAGTTTCTTTCTACTCATTGCCTGTTATTTTGTCTTGAATGTGTAGTGATGGCTCCAGGTGCCAAACAATTATCGAGCAACGCAAATTGCAATGAGAATACAAGGGAAAAGCTCCAAGTAGCGTTTTTAAACTATTATCTTTGACGTTTTTGTTTGAATGTTTGTAGTCGCTTGCCTGAGAATTTCTTCATATCTAAATGCTCATGTAAAATGTAGCTTGCCTACTCATCTGAGATCTTTACAATATCCGCTAGCTCCCGCCCTTGATACAACCACCAGACAGTACTGCATCAACAGCTGTAACTGATTTTGTCTATCCATGCCGCTAATCATCTTCAATACATGTGCGTTATCTTACCAAACGGAATGTGTACTATGTAACGGTTCGTACGACAGCAATTACATATCTTCTAAAAACAACTGCATGATGCTTTAGCAAATGTACGAAAGTTGCTTACTTGAAAACTGGTTGAATGTACATTAATGAATGACAATTTGCGGATGATATCAGAACAGATTCTAGCATCAGGAAAAAAACTGCCATCTATGTGTACAAGTCGAAAACATTTCATTTCACCCTCGTATAGTGCAAACAAGATATTAATTAACGTTCACGTGATACTTACTTGTGAAATAAGTGTTGGCACGGGAGTTTCCTAGCAGATTCCATTTTTTCCCAACATATGGCACAATTGTCGGAGTTTTCCGCTAATTCTTTAAAGGTCGCCATCGGATAACTACGAAACACAAACATATTTAAAATCGGAAACTTTAAGTTCCGCAAAATCCGCGTACTTTTTCTCAAGATGGTGCCTCACTAACAGGTAATTTCTGTGCTTTTTGTATCTATCTTGGATCTCTTGGAAGAGATATCTAAGCTGCATACATATAACCAAACTGGCCATCGACAAAAATATATTACTCCATAGCAGCATGTGGAGATGATGTATGAAGTCTATTATAAGCGCTATCAATTCAAATCCTAATTCAATGTAATAAGCCACTGGCCCCCTTTTCTCCCACACTTTGGTGGCGTCATCGGGATTTACAGCACCAGAACTTTCTTGTCGCATGTCGTATAAATGTAAACTATATCTTAAGATTATGTGCAGCGTTCTTATGCTAAGCAAGACCACCTGAAAGAAAAGACAATTAGAAAGAGAATTAATTACAAGATTAATACTTAAATATAAAAATACACCGTTCAAAAAGTGAAGTTGATATTTAAAGCAACCCGACACAGTTTCGCCTTTGTCCCGTAACTCCTAATAAGTTTGGGAAATAAATTCCTTGTGTCAATATTCATTCAACATACAAACAAAATGAATTAATTATCTATTCAAAACTACACTGTTCGTTTAGACATCGCAAGTTTCGATAATAATTCGAAAATGGTGTAACTTTTATAATTAACCGGCGGATATTCGGCTTAAACTGTAACTATCATTCTAAATTGTAGTAGTAATATTCTTGCAAAGATGTAACGTGTTAGAAATTTTATATCTTACAACCGATGGACCAGGGAATTATAAAAAATCTAAAGCAACATTACAGAAAACGGATTAATTTAATAAAATGTTTCATAATTTAAACTATCAACACTATAAAATTCTTGAAGAGATACTTCTACCCGAAATATAGACAGTTTAACATACTGCACCTGCATTTTAAATTTACGAAAGGCAAGGGTAAAATATTTATGAAAGGAACGTTTTATTAAACTATAGACAGGCCTTAAAACGACAAATATAATAAAAATAAACATTTATAAGATACAGTATCGCTTATAATAATAGCTTGTCTACACGCTATCCCAATTTAACGAACACAGAACACCCCTCATAATGTTGATTATTTTACAACACTGGTATTACATACAGGTGGTCCTTAATTTCTTCGAGAAATTTTAGGATGCGATTCCTTGGGTAATCTCGAGAGAAATAGTTCCTATAAATATTTGTCCTAAAGTTTTCCGTTGTAGAGATACAGGCTGATTAATTTTTCACCAAAAAAATTTTTATTTCAAAAATTTAGAAATCGATTTAGGGAACTGTTGTGTTGGTTGTCATGTTTACAGCATTTATTTGTACTTACGTAACTGTCATAAGTATTATCAAACAATAATTAATTTGAAAGTTCGTACCTACAAATCTTTTTTTGTATTATGGTGAATTATACAAATGCTGAAATGGCAGATATGCATTTTGTGTACGGTCTAGCTAATGGAAATAGTTATGAAGCAAGGCGTATTTACCAACAAAAATATCTTCGACGACTTGTACCTTGTGCGGAAACCTTCAGTAATATTCACCGTTGTCTAGCAGAAACTAGTACATTTAAGAGAAACAAAAATACTCCGGGAAGACCTCAAACTAAAAGAACACCCGATTTAGAGGAAGCTGTTCTGCAGATAATCGATGAACATCCAGAAACCAGTACAAGAAAGATTGGTGTAACGGTAAACGCAAGCCATCAAACCATCTTAAGGATATTACACGATCAACAATTATATCCTTTCCATATTCAGAGAGTACAGGCCCTTCTTCCGCGTGACTTTCCGCAACGCTTAGTCCTTTGTGATTGGTTCCGACAAAAAATTGCCCAAAATGCACAATTTCTAACCTACATTCTATTTACTGACGAGGCGAACTTCTCCAGAAATGGTATTAGGAATTTCCACAACAACCATTTATGGTCAGATGAAAATCCGCATGCCATAAGGGAGATGCACTTTCAAGAGCAATTTTCCTTAAATGTATGGGCGGGGATAATTAATAATTATTTAATTGGTCCCTTTTTCCTTCCTATACGACTTAATGGTGCATCATATCGGCTATATCTTGAAAACGAGTTGCCTGGCCTTTTAGAAGATATTCCACTTTTGATCCGAAATGAACTTTGGTTTATGCATGACGGCGCTCCAGCACACTTTAGTTTACAAGCTAGGCAATTTTTAAATAGGACATATCAGAATAGATGGATAGGTCGAGGAGTGGAAGTTCCGAATCAGCCGTGGCCTCCAAGGTCACCTGATTTGAACCCTCTAGATTTCTTTCTGTGGGGACATTTAAAATCACTTGTTTATACTTCGCCAATTCAAGATCTAGATGACCTAAGAAATCGCATAATTGTTGGATGCGAAACAATTCGAAACACTCCCGGACTTCTTCAGCGTGTGAGTATGCAATTGAATAGGAGGATAGAAGCCTGCATATTAGCTGTTGGTGGTAATTTTCAACAGTACCTTTAGGGTTTATTGTAACCGTTTTTTATATTTTTGAAATAAAATTTTTTTTTTTGAAAAATTAAACAGCCTGTATCTCTACAACGGAAAACTTTAGGACAAATGTTTATAGGAGCTATTTCTCTCGAGATAACCCAAGGAATCGCACCCTAAAATTTCTCGACGAACTTAAGGACCACCCTGTATAATAAAAAATAAACCTAATATACAAACATGTTTGAATTACGAACACTGGGGATCCACTGCTCTTCTATATGTAACTTGAACGCTATCGTCTATAGTAAAATTTCATTCATAAAAAAATAAAAATATTTTATTGATTTTGTGTTTTAAATCATCAACCTTTTTTTAAATATTTAATATACTAATATACAATATACTAATATACAATATACTAATAATAATAATATATGCTAAGATAACATTCACTTTTTAATTTTTTCTATCTTGCCCTTCCAATTTTTATTTTTCAAAGGGAAATCAAAATAGTGGAGTTAAAAAGAGAAGAAGTAACAAAAACATATTCTAAATTACTGTTTATTACATTACCTCTGCGGTCATAAAAGCGTAAGTATTGAAGCCTCCAAAGAATCCTGCGAAAGCTGACACAAGGAACAATATACCAGACAAGACAAATATACAAGCCAACAGTCCCATTAGCTTGATGTGACTCCATATTGGTGTTGTGGGCGAAAAGGACAACTGTAAAATAAAAATTAAGATTTATGTAAATGTGGTGGCCCGGTCAAGTTAACTACTGTTAACTCGTTTTTGCAACTGCTACCTAGTACTCCACATATGAATTCGGAAACTACGTAGCCTAACACAAAAAACATTTTATTTTTCAATATAGTCTCCTGCTCGCTCAATACACTTATTCCAACGATATTTCAAATTAGTAATGCCTTCATTGTAGGTCGATGAATCCAAGTTTACGAAATAGCTACTTACAGCAGTAATTACCTCGTAATTAGACGAAAATCTCTTACCACCGAGCCATTTTCTTCAGGTTTGGAAAGAGATGATAATCGTGGGGAGCCAAACCTGGGGAATAGGGTGAATGAAGCACAAATTCAAATCCCAATTTATAAATTTTTGCAGACTTGTGGGCAGGTGCGTTATCCTGGTGGAAAAGCACTTTATTCTTTGCCAAATGAGGCCGTTTCTCTTTGATTTTCACGCTTAATTGTTGCACCGAGTTAGCATAATACTCCCCATTTATCGTTTTCTCTTTTTCTAAATAGTCGACCAAGATAATTCCATGGGAATCCCCAAAAAATCAGTTGCCATAACCTTTCCTGCTAACAAAATGATTTTTGCCTTCTTTGGTGGCGGAGAACCTTTTTTTGTCCATTGTTTGGATTGTTCTTTGGTTTCGAGTGTTATAGTGAACCCAGGATTTCATCGACGGTAATGAAACGATGTACAAAGTCCTTCTGATTGCGGCGAAAAGGTGTCAAAAGGTCGCGAGAAATATCCAAACGCGCCGAATATGTTTTCATTTCCAATTCTTCAGTTAAAATTCTGTGCATACTGTTATTTGAGATACCTACAATGTCTGCTATCTCGCACACTTTTACTCGACGGTCATCCAAGACGATACGGTGGACTGTTTCAATCATATCCGGAACAGTAACAGTTTTTAGACGTCTACTACGATGTTCATTGTGCTCATACAACCACGCTTAAATTCGGCAACCCAGTTTTTAACCATTGAAAACGAAGGAGTGGATTCTAATAGTGTAGAATCCAGGTTCCGCTTTGATTTCGGTTGGTGTTAAGCCTTTCAAATCAAAATACTGTATCACTACTCTCAACTCAGTTTTTTCCATTATTATAAAATCACACGAGATGTTCACTTTGGCGTACTGACAAAAAACAGACTGACGAATCGCTTTGTACGTATTTAACCTATTAAAGGATGATTCTACGGAATGGTAAAGAAGATTCCTGTTAATTCGCACCATCTCTGTGTAAAGCCACGTAGTTTCCGAGCAGTCGTAAAAAATAAAACTTTATATAACACGTATTTAAACAACAATGTTACCATCACTATAGTTTAGCCTTACTATTGAAGATGACGACATTGTTGTCGAAATAAGTTTTCTGTTTATTATTTATTTGTGCAATGTGTTGTGCTAATGTCTTCAAGGGCATAGCAATTTACCGTTTGAATCTTAAATAAGATGTTACCGAATATTAATCGTGTATAGTGGGAGAAAGAATTGCTCTAAGACAATAACACTTACATATTCGAATCTGTCTTTGCTTAATTGCGTGACGAGATGTAGAAATCCAAGTAAGGCGAACCATGAACACCACAACAGCACCTCGTCGATATACTGTACGTTGATCACACCGAATACGAAAATGAACTTGTAAAAAACGAAATTCCAGAATTTGTCTTTCAAATGCTGTTGCTCCGAAATTCTAATTTCACCGAAGATAAATTTCTGAATGCACCTTCCGAGAAGAATTAGCCAACAAAACGCCATGTTAATCATTACCTGAAAATAAAAAAAAAATTTAGTATGCAATAGTGTAGAGGAATTTAGTGATATAATTTGGTTATACAACCATATTTGAAGCATAAATTGTTTAAATGTTTAAAATTCTGTATTTTAGTATAAAGTTAAAGTTTCTTTAAAGCTTCAGTCTCCATATCTATCTTGTCTTCCTTTGGTTTAAATAATTTCCAGTTCGTGATTATATAAGGTTATTATTATACAAGATGTACCGTATCGTTATGTTCAAATTTTAGGAGTGTAAAGTAGACTTCATTTCAAGTAACAAAAACGCAAAACTTGTATATCCATTTTTATTTGTTTCAAAGTTACAGATCTATGAATGTGATTGTCAGATCATGAAAAAAAAATGTAATTCTAAAGTCAATAAAAACTGATTTTATTTAAAAAAGTTCAATTAATAATATTTTCGAAATGTCCACCTCCTTGTTGAATGCAGGCTTGTGCCCGTAAGCCAACAGAAGAAGTACTTATCCAAATTTCATACTTGTTTTGCCGGATTTGCTCGGCAGCCAGGTGAATACGATCCAACAAGCCTTCTCTTGTGTTCGAAACTTGCGCGTAGACTAAATTCTTCATGTACCCCCCATAAATAAAAGTCAAGGGTATTAAGATCGGGTGATCTGGGTGGCCATGCAACAGGACCACCTCGACCAATCCATCTTGGATAATTGACGTTAACTCAATTTCGGACAGCAATTCCGAAATGTGGTGGTGCCCCCACCCATGTGAAACCACATGAATCGTCGAACATTCAGTGGGACATCCTCTAAAAGACCTAGCAGTTCGGCAATAAGAAAATGATGGTAATTGTCCGAATTTAACCTCCCAGGAAGAACGACAGGACCAATCAACAAGCCATCGATTAGGGCCGCCCAAACGATAATAGAAAATTCATGAGGGTGTATAGCTTTGGGACTTTCTGATGACCACCTGTGCAGGTTTCTCAGATTTGTAACACCACTTCTCGTGAACGTAGATTCATCTGTCCTGAGGACTGTTCCGCAGAAATTAAAATGAAGCCGTGACTGTCTTAATATCCAGGTATAATAAATTAGACGAGCATAGTGGTCAGCCTCAAGCAAACCGTGTCCCCTGCGATAGTGATATGGATATAAGCCCTCACGTTTTAAAACTCGTCAAACTGTCGTTCGTGGCACTCCTAGTTGTCTAGTGATTCGACGTACACTGAAAGTTGGATCCCTTGTAATAATAGCGACTGCTTCTTCCTCTAAGTCTGCTGGCAAATTTACTCCTCGGTCGAAAAGATAATCACGCAGTCCGCATTCCCGAAATTGTCTGCGTACTTCCAGAAACGTTCTGTAATGAGGAATGCGCCTATCGGACTGCTCCACGTACACTGCCGTTACAGTAGCCATACACAAAATGCATGTCCGCATACTTTTGAGAAGAAAATCGGTAAGGCATTTTGAATAAAGAAAACGTGTCCACTTACTAATAAGCTGTTGTATGAACTGAAACGTAATGTAATCATTTATTAAAAAATGCAACGTTAACAGTGATCTAAACATTTGTTTATTGTATGATATACATGGTTCAGCACTGAAGAAATAAGTAAGAACCTTCTTTATCATAAATCAATTTCCAGTACTCTTTTTTGTAGATCTCCAAGAAATTACTGTATGCACTCCGACACGTGTTTATTTAATTTAGGATAATATTTTAGTTTGCGACGTTAACAATCATAGGCCTGTTATTGAATTGTATAACTTTTTTTAAATAAAATCAGTTTGTATTGACTTTAGGATTACATTTTTTTTCATGGTCTGACAATCACATTCATAGATCTGTAACTTTGAAACAAATAAAAATGGATATACAAGTTTTGCGTTTTTGTTACTTGAAATGAAGTCTACTTTACACTCCTAAAATTTGAACGTAACGATACGGGCAGCTTGTATAGGGTTACTGCAAAAGAATCAACTGTTTTTAAAAAGCTCCATCGTAACGAAATTAGTAGCGTCATCTGTTGGTGCGAAATTAATGCATACAGTAACGATCTTCCAAAACAATCTAACGGGTGTTCAGAAACATTCGAAGTCAAAGTAGTCCTTGAAAATATGAAGTCATGTCTGAGATAGATTGATACATTTACTTAATACAATTTTATAGGTTATCAAATTAGTATCTTCGATATTAGATTCTGGCAATTTTTGACAGACAACAGTTGACATTTAATAATTATTACAAATCAGATATAGCAAACGCCAATTAAGTTGGCGCGAGTAGGGGGTGCGCAGAAGCCGCTTTTAAAAAACGTTCACCCCCACTACTCAAGTAATTGTCAGAATACATTTGTCATTGACGTTTGACGGAACATAATGTCTTTGCTAGGGATCATAAAGTGACACACGCTTAGAGGTTAGAATTTTCTGACATTTGATGTAAAACCAAATACAAATCTCCCCACTACTTTTAGTCATGCGCGAACTTACCCCTCCTCGCGCCAACTTATTTGGCGTTTGCTATACTTAAGTAAAGATATACGATTTTTTGTTCAGAGCCCACTTGACTTCGAATGTTTCTGAACACCTGTTATAAAAATTTCATGACATTTTGTTCACTACAAACTTGGCTCCGTGCGATTATATTTAATTCCGAAAGCTGCATTTGGCAATAAAAGGAAATCATTTTGCATCAAATGAAGACACAGCTGCCATGACAAGCAATCTCAACACCATTGCAATCAGTGACGCAATCATTTTATGTTGAACAAGTGCAAATCCTCTTACTTTACTAATGAAGAAAAGCAAATATTTCAAATAAATAAAATAATTTTTATCGAAATTTCATCACAATTTTTGTTTTTAAGTCATTCCGGTAAAGTGTGGGACAGAGGGTGTAGGTATATATTTAATGAAATATAGCTTTTTTTAAAGACCGATGACTCATTCGCAGTAATCCCGCGCAAGATAACGGCTATTATAATTTTCCATGAACATTTTATATTATCTTAAACACATAGAGACTTAAATAGGATTTAAACTCTAAATCTACATGTTATGCCTATATTTGGCAGTGTTTATTGTTACAAAATTAGATTAAATATAACCAACAATTCAGCATAACGCAATGTTGCTCAATGCTAGATGCAATTAGGAAGTAGAAGACAAAAACCGGCAATTAGAGAAAAAATTCACTGCTTAAAAATTACATAATTTCTCAATTCAACGTAGAAGAATTTGTTTATATGCAGTAAAAATTTAAAACAAAAATAAATATTTTATGTGATATTATAGCAAGAATATGGGCTATAATTCATATTTTCCTTAAGATTGATTATTCATTTGAAAGTATATACACTGTGATACACAAGATTTGTTCTAGTTCTTACAATCTTTAGAATCTTACATTTTCCAATTAGACTTTGTCACTATATTTAAAATATATGTATACATATAATTCACATGTTATTCCCTTTTTTTTAGTGTTAGTATTAAACTTAATAAAGGATATCTATATATTGGTACCTGTCATTAGTTGTAGTATTAGTCAAGGACATGTTGACAGGTGTCGAAAGCAATATAATATGAGATGAACGTGTCCTTATAATGCAATTTTCACTACTGTGTTATAATTCTGTAAACTTCATCTATGTAATGAGAGTGTTCATAATTCTAACCTAACTTTTACTAATTTCAGGAACATTACATACCCATACTGAAATTGGTTCCCTAATCATGACCGAAAAAATATGGTATATTAATTGTCCAAGAGATAAAGTACTATTTTGTTGAGTAAGAGGTTCACTATAAACATTATTGCGACTTGATTTATTAATCGTTTGTACAGCAATATAAACGCATACACTTAAGGCAGCAACACTAATACACGTATAAACTTTGACTGTTGGCAGAGGCACACGATCTAAGAAAACAACAGGCATCTTGTGTTTTTTCGTCTTGGTATAATTTATCATAAAACCCACTTCCTAAATGTCACGATAACCAAACTTTTTATCGTTAAATTTCATACGTCCATTAGAAACAACACTTATTTTTAATCAAACTGATAAAACAGAAAATTTAAGGTTGCCATTTACGTTAACACTAAATGTACACTAGGCTAAATAAAAAGTCTTCAAGCACCAAATTAAATTGTTAAATAAGTACGTAATATTAGTATATGCAGTAAACATATATAGTGATTTCATATATTGATCACGTTTCGCTGTCAAATTACTACTATTTCGAATACAGATATCTGTAAGAAAATTACAATCTAAGTAAACATAATAAAAATTAATATGTAATAAAAATATAACGTAATTAAAAATTTATTTTCTTAATGCAAACAGAATGATTTAAAATTCTACTTATTTTAAAATAAGGAAAATAGTGAAGAGTTGGTTCGTTACCGTAAATGATTTAGCTAATCAACACAAGATGGCCATTAATAGTTCACTCGATAAAACAATAATAATGTGCTCCAAAAATATATAAAAATCGAAAGCTGTAGTTTAATATGATGAAATGATTTCTTATTGAAAAGCTTTCGAGTTGTATCTTATTCTTAAAATATTTACTCTTATCATCTATTATTATTTTATGAAAGGATATCAAAAAAAGTTTTTTTAATTACGCTGATGAGCAGAGAGTGGACTGAAGCGATTGAATGACCAATTGCCCTGACAAAACGTTGTGGCGGTATCAGATCTAGTATGCATGTTATAACAGCCCCACTATTTGCTTGCTCTGTAATATTAAAGTAATTTCATCACAATTCAACGACAAAAAAAGATGTGCGGTTAATCGAATGAATAGTGCTATTCAGTAACTGCGTTTTCTACCTAGCAATGTTATAGAGTATTTACATGGTCCATCGTAATTTCGGCCTTATGCGTCCGGTCTCTCCGGCGTGAATGCCATCGAGTTGTCAGGGAATTCCCCGAACTATATGAGTGTTAATAAGCAAAATAAGGTCAGTAGATGGTCGCTTAAAGAAGATAGATTACACTAAAATGACCCTAATGACGTGTCTGTGTCCGTTCAAAGGAAGTGTCCGCATAACAGAGGATATTTTAATTTTAATTTACTGCCTAAATTAAATGTGAATTAATTGGGGGCGAAAAAATTAATTAGTTGGATTAATTAAATTAAGGTGAATTAAATAAGAATAATATATATCGAACAATACAGATTACCTTTGAGTGACGGAGATGCCTCAATCGGGCATGTGCAAAGAAAGGTCGCACGACGCTTTGATGCTGGAACAACACGTGTAGAGTTTACACGATGTGTAACTTACAAGAGTTGAAAACAGAAGAAATAATTTTTCTAAAAGAAAACACTAGCTTGGAAAAAAAGGTTTTATTTACCCCATGAGCTGGAGAAAGGGGTCGAAGTTGTCAATGTCTTGAATAATGAATTAATCAAAAGCGTGAGATAAGAGGTTGTGATATCAATGACACAGATATCATTAAAATATCCCTTGTGAGACAAGCTTTAAAACGATATGCGACACGAAACATTATATATAAAGATGTACGTAATTAAATTAAAACTTTAATTTAAAAATGAAATGTGTAAAGAAATTCAAGCGAACATTAAATTCCTTGGTTGACCGTTCAAGTCAGGTAGAAGCCCAAGTGTCTATCGGTTAGTGCAATAACAAAAGAAAGGCTTTCTCTTCAAATGTCTAAGTTGAAGTTCAATTTTAAATGCGAGATATATACTTAAAGAAATATAATTTAATATTAAAATTAATCATTCTTATATATACACGAAGGTGTAAAATTTGCTATAAGTATCTAATACAATGCTGTAGTAATAAAATCTCTTTATTTTTACTTACTATACACTGTATTATTTTCATATCACCTACGATTCCTATGCCGATAAGTAAAACAAGGGCGATATAACTAGTGTAATATTGGCAAATGATTATGCCAATAAACAATTCAGTTACGACACCACAGTATGGCAGCGTAGTTAAGGTAACGGTATTCCAATTGACATAGTCAAACTGGTCTTACCACTTTCAGTTGCTTGATGAATGAGTAGAAAAAAAGTAACACTCCGGGTCGCTGAGGTCGATTCCTCGACACCAAAAAGCAAAAGAGATTTTACAGATAAAGAAATATTATGAAGAAATGTATGAATGGAAATTAATATGAGAATACAACCTGTATATGGCGACTATGATTATTCTCATGCGGTAGTGGCTGATGGTAAATAAATTGTCCTGTCTTGAACGCGCTCGAGAAAAAATCGAGAAAGAGGTATGAAGAAGTCTATGTAAAATTCATTGAGTAGAGGGTTGATGATAGTGTAATTTCATAATTTTAAGCCATCGACTTTATGGTCTATATTTTCTATGTATCAATGTTTAAATCATAACTAACTTAAATATGATCTATAGTTTTGTAATTTTTAATTGCAAATAAAGTATTTGTTTGCATAATTTTTTAAGTTTGCTATAAGCCACAGGTGAGGTCGTAGAAAAAGTATAGTGTTTAACTCGTCGAAATCATGTTTTTTAAGCTCGCGAACATTACCAAACTCGGCTGTTTTCTGGCTTAAAAAAATGTTACTTTCGCCACTCGTTACACAATATACTATTTTAGTCCTTGTGAAAATAATTGAAGCTTTAGCAATTGTAGGAAAAAATATTTTTAGTTCACTGCTAATGCTGAAATTTTCCTTCTTTGTTGGTACGAGTGTTTATTTATATATGGAGGTCCAGGCCTGCGCCGTAATTGTGTGCAGAGCACACAGGCGACTAAATCAAAGGGCTGCGAAAATTGTCCGTCATTACTAGAGATACTGGTCATTAATCAATAGGTTAAGATAATACTAACGTGTAATTTAAAAAACACGCTGACCTATTGAGGGAAAGAATTCATGTGGGTGATCGGTAATGTTTACTTTAAACAAACATACCATCGATAACACACTTCTTCTAATCGATATATTTTTTGCGTTTGTATAGAATTTAAAGGGCATTAAGCATTAATTAAACTTGTTAGTGTTTAGAGAGTTATTTGTATTACGGGGTTTTTTATCACTTATCGGCGACTGGAAAATTTATTATTGCGATTAAAAAATATAACACTGTTTGGTTTACCCTAATATATTTTGGCAAGTGTTTAGAATTTTAAGATGCAATAGCACGTGTGCCAGGCTCTAACCTTGTTAGTGTTGAAAATATTATATTACGATCTGTTCTACTAGCGCATCAATTACTAAAATTTATGACTGTGATATGAAAACATAGCAAGGTAAATTTTCGTTTTTTATGCACAATATTTCGTATTGTATACAATATACAGGGTGGGGAAAAAGTACTGCATATCGCTTGTAACTTTTGAATGAGCAATTTAATTAAAAATTTCTTATACAAAAGATGTTTTTTTTTCTTAAATAGCGTCATATATTTTTTTACATATTTAAAAGACATTTTTCTCGTGAATATAATGGTATGCAATTTATAGGGGGCTATAAGAAAATTTTCAAGAAAATAGTCAAAACCCTTTATAATTCCTAGTGACAGCTCAGTTAACTTGATTTAATAAATATATCAACATGACATATTATAAAAAGCTTGACAATCACGCGTCATTCGATAAAATTTTGACGTTTATTCAAGTAAAACGTTAATTTACGTAAAAAAATGGAAAAATTATCACAAAAAGAACGAATTGAAGTTTTGATTATGGTTAGTTACGGTAGTAGGAAACGTACGCAAGCTAAGGTACGTGGTTTATTTAATAATAAGTATCCTGAGAGGATGTCGATTAACCAAACAAACTTTAAATCGTATTGCCAAACGGTTTCATAAGACGAGTACCGTTAAATACGCTCCAAAAACCAGCCGACCAAGAACAATAACTGACGAAGATAAAGCTCTGAACATATTATTAGATATTGCGGAGAATCCCAAAATTTCAACCCGAACTCTAGTTTCAAATAATGATATATGCTCCACCTAATTATGGAGCAGTAGTAAAAGAGTACTTAACCCATTTATTCCCATAGTTGCGTTAACGCAACACCGAAAAAATTTTTTTTTCGTACTAAAAAGTAATAATTTTGGATGTACTGTCAGTAGCATTGCGTTAATAAATCTTTAAACAACCTAATAAACATTTTGGGAACGGGTAATCGCATTTTCAACTTTGAATAAAAATAAAATAAAACTATGGAATTTTCAATAGTAATATCACAAGAGAGTGAGAATATATTGAAAATAATTCGACAGATTTTCGAAAACTTGTTGCTAGGGAATAGACACGAGAGCCCGTAGGGCTCGAGTGGCTATTCCCGAATGGCAACAAGTTTGAGAAAGACTGGAGAATTATTTTCAATATATTCTCACTCTCTTGTGATATTACTATTGAAAATTCCATAGTTTTATTTTATTTTTATTCAAAGTTGAAAATGCGATTACCCGTTCCCAAAATGTTTATTAGGTTGTTTAAAGATTTATTAACGCATAAAATACAGCATAAAAATACAACTTTTTAATATTATTTCTGTACATTTACAAAATTAATTAGTGTTAAAAGTTTGTATGTGAAAAACACAATTATTGTAAATGTTTTGTCCGTGAGTGGTGGATTTTGCAACATTCTTTTGTTCTGTTGTGTTAAAAGTTATAACTTCTCCCTTGTCTCTTAGGTTATTAATCAAACTTGAATGATGTTCATTATTCAACTGCAGGTACGGTTTCAATGAACTAGATGGGCTGTGGCCTGTAATTTTTATTATTTCCTGCTCGTTAACACCTGCTTTCGCTAGATGAGACACTGCACTTGACCTTGAAGAATGGTTCGTAATTTTTATTTTTTTAGTGTCCAGCCCAATCATGTCCGCCGATTCTTTCATCCACTTCGACATTATGTTCACCCCCAACGGCATATTTTTGTACCATACTGAAGAAGACGGTTTATCCCAGGCAATGTTTACTGTTAAAAAAAAGTCTGTCAGTTTTTATATGTTCGTTCCTCTTGCTTACCAATTTCTTGAGCAATCGGACAGGACACGCATCAGGCTTTTCAATATTTGGTATTAACCATTTACTATCAGTCAACTTTTGTACCCCACCTTGCGCTGTTTTAGAGAAAGCCAGATTATACTCTACTCTTCCAGTGGCCAAACCAGCATTGTCTGTTTCTTCTTGAAAATAATGCACTAAACATTGACAACCTTCTCCCCCACGCCATGCTAGCTCATATGAAGCAATGTGATAAAAGCATTTTTGCAAACCGAAGGGTGTCTCCTCGTCGTAGCGCTTTATTATTTCCATGATTTGTTCATTAGCTAGAATTGCAGAACTTTGCATCCTTTTTTCTGGCACCTGTTGAAATATCTTACGTTTTGTATTTCTGGCTTCTCTCACAGATTTAAATTCGATATCTATAAAGGGGTCTAATTTTCTACTACATTCGTTGTAGTACAACTCTTGCATTGATTTGGCGGTTTTATTCCACATTGTTTTAATAACGGCTTCTTTGTAATCTTCTCCATTGCACCTTTTCATATTAAATCCCCAGTCTTTCAAAATGTTTGCCAGTTTTGTGACTGGTGTATTTCCTTCTAATTTGTAACCCCGTACGTCGCAAAATGATTGGAATTGTTTCCATATTGAATTATTACTAACCATAGTATTTTTGCACGAATTTTCTTTAATCTGTGCGTTTATATCTTCCACTAATGATGAACTAAATCGCTTATGGTTCATTGCTTCCAATTTGCAATAATACTGGTGACAGGTGTCAAAACTATAAAATACGTTGTCAACAAACAGAAACAAAATACTAGAAAATATTCTCGGGAGAATAATGTACTAAGATTATTCTCACTATAATAATATTGTGATTGCACAGAATTAAACACGTGTCCACAAATACTGCTAAACGATTGGTTAATAAAATTATTAAAAAATAATCAAGAAAAAAACCTGTGTATCTAAGTTTAAATTAAATAATTTACAGCTTACTTTTTCATTTATCATTAAGAGGTTTCATATAAAAGATACTTCACGTAACATTATTTTGGAAAAAAATCAATCGTCTTTTTTCCGGAAATATTTCTCAAACGGATTTGAAACATAGTGTTGCGAAAACGCAATATTGGGACAAAATGGTGTAATTGTAGTCATCAGTAATATTCCTGTTTGAACATGCTTCTTCACGTCTGGGGGAAGTTTATTGGGTATCCGTTGTGTGATGCGACTTTATTCAGTTCATTTACGCTGTGGGATAGAGAAGTTGAAGAAGTTAGAGTTCATAATAGTGTTATCTTGAGGATTACAGAAATATTATACAATGGTAAATACAACAATTTCTGAAGTATGTGTTGGTCGTTGTTGTTGATAATAAAATTATTTTAGAGTCACGTGAAATATCGCGATGATCCTCCTACCAGACCTTGACTTTGATAGAACTTGAGGCAATTGTTGAAGATCGTGATCTGAATGAGGAAATTGATGTTTGTTATATACCACCCGACGTCGATGATATAACGGACGAGGAGGACATTGATGATAATGTTATAGATGGAGTAGAAAATTTGCATGTAGATATAGCAGGAACTTTTGAGATAGTGTGTCCGAATAACGAAATTGAGATAGAGGATGGTATACATCATGAGGCAGCTTTATCTACACCAAGCAAAACGGCAAGAATTGAAGACATTATTTGGTGTAAAACGCCCGTTGACTACGAGGAAGATGCTACGTCAAATGAGGAAGGGAATGTACAGAATATTGTTGAGGCGCTACATGGAAAGTCTGTGCTTGATTTCTTTATGCAAATGTTTGATAAAAATGTTGGCCAGCTTATTATTTCAAACTCCATAAAATATGCGAGAGATAATAACCGTACTCAATTCGCCTTAGATCAAGATGATCTAGAAATCTTTTTGGGAATATTGATTTTCAGTGGCTATCACACTCTTCCACAGGTAAAACTTTACTGGTCATCTGATGAAGATAAAGGTGTTCAATTTGTCAAAAATGCGATGTCTGGAAACAGATTTCTCGACATAAAGCAGAACATTCATCTTGCAGATAACAATCAGACAATTAGACAAGGCAGACAAATTTGCGAAAGTAAGACCGCTGGTTGATCTCTTGAACAGCAATTTCTTGAAGTATTGTGTTTTTAGACATCACTTATCAATTGATGAGCAAATGGTACCCTACTTCGGTCGCCATTCAGTGAAAATGTTTTTGAAAGGGAAGCCGGTACGTTTCGGGTTCAAAATGTGGTGTCTGGTATCTAGCGATGGGTATTTATATCAATTTATACCTTATGCTGGAAAAACTGGTGACAATACCAAAAAAGAATTTGGTTTAGGTGAAAAGGTGGTTATATAAAGTGATCTTTTGAATAAAAAATTTTTTAACTAAATTTTTCATACAAAAGTTGCAACCGATATACAGTACTTGCCCTAGAAGTTGCCCTATGACGTATATCGGACAGACAGGCAGATCGTTTGAAATACGCATCAAAGAACATTTTTCTTCATTTAGAAATAATAAAAGTGACTCTTCATATGCGTCTCATATTAATTCAACTAACCACAATTTTAACAAAGAATTTAAAATATTACACGTAGAAAATAAGGGCAAAAAAACTTAATTTATTAGAGTCACTTGAAATTAATAAATTAAAGAAAACCGACAAGATCCTAAATGATCAATTAGAAACAAATAATTCACCCTTACTCAATTTATTTATTTGATATTCAGACAATCACATATTGTATTTTTCCATAGAATTTCTTTACCTCCCTGTAATATAATGTAAACCCCTAGTTTTATTACTTAAGAACAGTATTGTATAAACCGTAGTGAAAGTTTTGTGCATAGACATTTTAGTAATAAAAAGTACCCATTCCTTCAACTATTTAAAATAAAACATGTGTTTGTTACCGTATACTTGTGTTAAAAAAATTTGTAAATAAGTTAGTTATATATCTGATGAAGCTCAGGTTGGAGCGAAACGATCGTAACAGTGTTAATTAAAAAGTGAAATTCATTAAAATTTGTTTTATTTTATCCTGATAACAGTACTTTTTCCCCATCCTGTAGAAAATACTAAATGCACATTTAGTAACTTGGGTAACTTCGTTCTCTGTTGAATGTTTGGAAATTCATAGATTTATCAATAAATAATATCTGTGTTATTGCAATGTTAAATAATAATTAGAGAACGGACACGCTTACCACCCAGTGCAGTACTGGCGAAAGGCTGTATTTCTAAAATATTTAATTTTATTTATATAATTGGAAAACGAACGGGTGGTGATCTATAAAATTACGAAATACATATTTATTTGTTGAAAAGTTGTATTTATAAAGTTTTTAATTTTATTTATATAATTGCAAACAAACGGGTGGCGATCTATAAAATTACGAAATACATATTGCTATGTATTGTGGAGTTGATAAATTATTTAAATTGGCCCACAATAAACAATAGCTTGCTCGGTTTCACTATAGTCACTACAGCCTTTCAGGAGCTCTTGTATCTTCAGGGTTACCCTCAAAGGGTATGTGTTAAATAAAACAAAAGGTATTAGCAAAGAAAACAAACATTAACGAAACGAACATATAATAAAAAAAAATAAAAAAGAAACAATCGACTTTATAGAGTATAAAGAAGTGCTGAAGCAACAATTGTGCAACAGCGTGAGGAAAACTTGTATAAATATTGACTTGTATACAAGAAAAAAAACCTCACGTGACCGCGAGCTAAATTAAAACTAATTATATAGTTGGAAAAACTTTCAAACTTTAAATTACGTTATCCCACACCTTCAAACGTCAAAACAGAAAATTATCTGTCAGCGCGCAACTCAAACAAAATGACAAGATCATGAGCTCTAATAACATGATCAAACTCCCACCAAATTTCCCTGACCTTCAATACAACTACAGCCAGCCAAAAGCAAAAACTAGCTAAAAAATAAAATGTTGAAAATTTTTCTGACTATAAAATATTATAAACTAAAAATTTACTGAATTTATGAGCTCAATCAATATACAAATAACATAACTAAATTAATATATATAAATATACTTGCAAATGTACACGTACATTAATTAATGTGGTCGTCACACTTCACTAAAAAAATTATACTAAAAGAGAGATTTCAGATAGGTCGCACAAATCAAAAATTACAAGTATAAGAAACTCGTAATTAATCGAGAATTACTTTAAACACATCAGAATAACACAACTAAAAACATAAACCGAAATTAACTATAATATTCTGAATAAAAAAGAAGTCTTTATTCAGACAAAATTAACTCAACCTATCTGTCTAACGGATGGAAAATCTCTAACGCTCCCCTGCGGAAATGAATCTCTCCATACCTAAAACAAAATCAAAGGACCGACTACGACAATATACTTCCGAAGTGACGGGAACCACAAACATCAAGACCACGCTCGAACATTCTACAGACGTGGACAAAAATACACATTATAATCAAATTTTAAATAAAATATAAAATATCTCTAATTATTTTCCTGGAATAAAATGTACATAAATATATATAGTCTTTTACTGTTTCTTTAATTTTTCTTCGGGGAAAAATCCATGGCAATATGTATTTGTTGAAAAGTTGTATTTTTAAAGTTTTTTATTTTATTTCTATAATTGGAACATTTTTATTTGTTCATTTTGTCGTTCAAGTTGAGTAAAGGAGTATTAATATTGACTAGCAATAGTTTCTCAAGGTTTTCTTCTGTCAATTTTGTTCTCTTTGAATTAAGTACATCCTTATAAATAGAAAACGTCCTTTCTACATCGCAACTGGTTATAGGTGCATACTGGAAATATTCTTTTATTTCTTCATATTTAGCCGTTAGATTTTGTGGAATTGTCTCCATACATAATTGCTGCAATGTAATTAAATCTGGATTTCTATTAAGAATTGCTTCAAACTTTTGCCGAAGGCTACATCCGAAGTCACTTGGAATACTTTTCAAATTATTAACAGCCACATCTAATGTGGTTAATCTGTCATTTAATTTGAGATTTCGATTTTCAAAATAAGTGATTAGTTTTGGCAATTTTCCAAAGTGTTCGTGAAGAAAGTACAACTGATTTTTTAAATTTGGGATTTGTGTGAGCTCCTTGCACTCACCAATACTTCTAGCATCCTCCTTTAGCAGTGTTACGAAATGTTTTAGACTATCGAAATTCTCAGCATAATAACTAGTAGCTTCCAGCCATGTTCCCCATCTAGTTATTACTGGGGTGGGAGGCAGTGACAGAGATGGAAATTTTTCCCTGAAAAGAGCTACTCTCAATGGTGGTTTTCTGAAAACTTTTTTAAAACCCGATACAAGTCTATCAACTTCCGGAAAAGTGTCTCTGATATATTCACAGATTCTGTGGAGAGCATGTGCTACACAAGTAATATGCAGCATATTAGGATATGTTTTCTTCAATAGTCTGCCCGTTTTTATCATATACGCTGCACTATCATTGACAAATAAAAGTATTTTTTCTTTGTACGTGGCGTCCGAATGAAGCATTTTTTTGCATATTCTCCTTAATGGTTTCAGCAACTGTTTCCGCATCAACCCTATTTATAACACTTGTTGCTATTACATATGAGTTATAGGGAATAGTTGGATGTAGTACACCAGCTACAACATTTACCACACATCGTCCTAACATATCCACCTTTTCGTCGGCGCTTATCCATATGTATTGATTTAGAAGATGGCTTCTAATGCGTTCTACTGTTCTCGTACAGCACCTAGAAACATAATATTTGCGTAAAGTTGATTCATCAGGAACATTTCGACCAGTATATTTTTTCAGAAATATTTTTAAAGTGGGATTGCTAAGTTTATTTAATGGAATATTAGCCGCCATAAAAGTTTTACAGAGTTCAGATGTGTTTGCGATCCTAAGTGACGAATTTTTGACGATATTTTACGGATTTTGTAATAAATTTCGGAATCACTGACAATGGACATACAATCAGTATGACCGTCAATCCAACTCGCCATTGTTTTACAATGCCGTTCTCGACATTCATCCATATCATGTCTGAAAAAGTAACTTAAACAATGCTCTAGATCTAAATAAATGAAAGCTAAAAATGTGTGCGTAAGTTATTGAAACTGAACGAAATTCAATGCACACTCTTCCGTCGAAATAATTGGTAGAAATAGATTCAATCAAACGATATTAAACAGGATCTATCACAAAAATTACGATGTAATTAACAGTTAAAACTATGAAAACAAGAAACTTACTCACAGCACTTTATTTATCTTACGAAATATCAACTAATAAATAAAATACATTATAAAAACCCCGCTTCTATCTACGCTCATGAAAACACTTTAAAAAGCACTATATTCTCGGAATAGAATAGCTGGCTTGTCCATTGTTATCGCGGCGAGACCAGGTGTCCGAGTAAGTCAAACAAATACTTCATTGAATTACGCCGGGATGTACTGAGCGACGTTATACACAATTCCAATTGCCAATTGCGTTTTATGGAAATTGCGTCCGTTCTGTAATAATAATATTCGGTTTGGACAACACATACTTATCGTGATCTTTAACACATGATTGATCTCAAATTTTGAATATATGGATTCCGGACCCTGTGGGCAATATCTTAAATTTGTCTTTACATGCGCTCCTAACAAAGAAATGTTATTCTATGTTAAAATAATAAAAAATTAGGGGCCGCGAACTTATGCATGCACACAGGCGGCCAAAAGTACGGCGCGGCTCTGTGGCGGTCAGTATATTTCACATAGACGATTATTGTCAAATAAAAGTTCATAAATAAGATTAAAAGACAATTGAATACCGACTAACAGTTTTTAATAAGTAACCATTTCCCTTAATTAGGACTTTTTCCCGAAAATAAAAAGCGTCTCTGAAGATAATATAATATAAATTAGACAGTAATGGATTAAGAAGAGCAAGAAACCGTAAATTGAATTAACTATATTATTAGAAAAAAGATAATTAGAATAAAGATTCGTTCATATAAACACTCAAAAAAAGGAAATACATAGTTAAGGTCAAATTTTATCTAGTGTATGGACCTGCGACAATCATTTTTAATAATTTGAACGCCTCTACTTGGGGAACTATTACTGTTTCTGAAACAAATTATAATTGCGTTGTGCATTTTAAATTGAAAGAAGTAAACAAGATTTACGTGAAATGAAACAACAATTACAAAATAATGTTTAACGTTTGCATAAATATAGAAAAATATCATCAATTCCAATTTCTTTCTGTGTTTTTTTAAACATTTGTGTACTGTTAATAAATGTTCCTGTACAGATTAGATATGCTAACACAATATTGGTTCTGAGCTATAATGCACTCCTAATTTACGTATAAAGTCTTACATGACGTTTTCCGTTTTCAAATATGTGTGGAACTATGTAAATATCGGTTAAATTAAAAAAGATTTTGTAATAAAATTTTAGACACGAAAATTAGTGATGAAGAGACATAATTTGAAGTATTTTTTAAATATACAGAATGTTAAAAAAATGTAACGTATTAAAGTTATAACTTTTTAATTGTATTTTTTACATTTTAAGATTCTCTTCGATAATACAATTACAACAAACTATAATATTTGTTCTGAACTTACTGCAAATGAGAATTAATGAATATTAAATCTCATTTTTACATGTAAATGTCGCCTTATGTGATGCGTTAATAATTACAATCCGACAAACTAAGTTTGTACCACTATATAGAACACACCTCGTCGCGACTCCGACCTTCCTGGTTGTTATGATAATTAAAAATTGCTGAAAAGCCACGTCCATCAACGGAACGTACAGACGCGTTTCGCTCTTATTGGAGCTTATCAATGTACGGTATCTCGAAGACGGATATGGCTTTTCACTTCTATACTTTGTGTATATATAGTTAACATTCTGAACTTACTGCAAATGAGAATTAATGAATATTAAATCTCATTTTTACATGTAAATGTCGCCTTATGTGATGCGTTAATAACTACAATCCGGTACAACTACAATCTGGTACAAACTTAGTTTGTCGGATTGTAATTATTAACGCATCACATAAGGCGACATTTACATGTAAAAATGAGATTAAATATTCATTCATTCTCATTTGCAGTAAGATCAGAATGTTAACTATACAGGGTGAGTTTTTTTGAATGTTTAGCATTGGGAATAGGGAAAGATGCGCAGTTTTACGAGTTTGATTTAAAACTGCTTTTGTTTCTCCGATAACTATCATGGCTTATTAGATATTCAAAGAAAACTAAATTTTACGATTTTCTTTAAACATGCTTAGCATCGTTAATAGTAATTTTAGAGAAAAAGTGTTCAGAAAAAAGCTTTAGATAATTTTACGCCAAATAAAACTATGTAGTTATTTTTTTTTTTTCGTTCACCATTATCGAGTTATGACACAAACTTGTGTTTTTTTAAATGGAAACCATAGTTGGTTTTGACATCATTAAAAAGCTTATTTTTTGCTGTTTACAATGATATAAGGTTTGATATGGTTATTTTAAAAAAAAAAGAGGATATAGACATTTTTATGGTTTTTATGGAAAACAATTGAATTTCGAACTGATAAAATACAAACCAAACGAAAAGTTATTTTGAAATTTTATGTAGTAATAAAATGAAAACTATAAGAACTTTTATTAAGGGCACACAACATTATTAATGTTCAAAGATACCTCCATTATTATTAATACACAAATTGCATCTCTTCACAACAGAATTTGTAGCATTGCGGACTTTACGCCTATCGATGTTATTAAAAGCAACTAAGACAGCTTCTCTTAAATCGTCGATTGTTTCATATGTTCTTTTGTATACTGTGTCCTTTAGTACACCCCACAAGAAAAAATCCAAAACTGATAAATCAGGGGATCTAGCCGGCCATTCAATGGGTGCATTTCGTCCTATCCATTGATTAGGGAAGTTCAAATTTAAATAATTTCTAACATTCAGTTGATAGTGCGGAGGCGCTCCGTCATGTTGAAACCATTGCAGCATTGCTCGGGTTCTTAAATTTAAATTATCTAACATTTCCTCGAAATCTTGTTGTAAAAAAATTAAGATAACGATTGCCAGTTAGTGATCCATCAAAAATAAAAGGAGGAAGAACAGTTGATCCTATAACACCACACCAAACATTAAACCCAAATTTAATTTGTGGTCTCCTATGTTCAACGTGAAGTGGATTTGTTTGAGACCGTATGTGCTCATTGTGCCTATTAAACATTCCACAATTTGTGAAACGAGATTCATCAGTCCATAATATTTTCATTGAAAAGTGTGGATCGTTTCGACACTGATCTTTAAACCATCTACAAAAAGCTATTCGTCTGATGTTATCACCTTCATGTAAAGTGTGTGATACTGATAATTTGCAGGGACGAAATTTATGCTTTTTCAACACTCTGTCAATAGTGCGTTGAGAGGAGCCCATTTCTGTTGAAATTTGTCGGGTCGATGTAGATGGATTCTGAGCGACACTTGCTAATATGTTTATTTCTCTATCTTCATCCATTCCTTTTTTTTGATTTTGGTTTAACGAACGAACCATAATCTGCTAAATTATCCCATAATCTCTTAAAAGTAGGTAGCGACGGCTGACGTCGATCAAAATAATTATCAAAATAAACTTCAGCAGCTCTAGTAGAATTTTTCTGGCACTGAATGTAACATTCAACCATATCACGCTTTTCTACGTTAGAAAATTCCATAGCCAATGCAAACTTGTGATTAACGGCCGTTTGCACCGCTTATAGTTAAGTTACAATTATATTAATTAATAGTTAATTGTCAATGTTTGACAATTAACTTGACTTAAAAGTAAAAATTAACAGCTCTCACTTCTGTGAGTCAACGTGAAAGCAATGTTAGTATATTTATCTCGACTGCTCCAACAAACACTATTGTATCTCAGATTTTTCGTTTTTTGAATTACAAAACACCAAACATTTTTTTAAAGTTTTTATCTTATAAAGTGAACAATCATAGAAATATCTATATCCTCTTTATTTTTTAAAATAACCATATCAAACCTTATATCATTGTAATCAGCAAAAAATAAGCTTTTTAATGATGTCAAAACCAACTATGGTTTCCGTTTAAAAAAACACAAGTTTGTGTCATAACTCGATAATGGCGAACGAAAAAAAAATATTAGCTACATAGTTTTATTTGGCGTAAAATTATCTAAAGCTTTTTTCTGAACACTTTTTCTCTAAAATTACTATTAACGATGCTAAGCATGTTTAAAGAAAATCGTAAAATTTAGTTTTCTTTGAATATCTAATAAGCCATGAAAGTTATCGGAGAAACAAAAGCAGTTTTAAATCAAACTCGTAAAACTGCGCATCTTTCCCCCATTTAAGATTTTTTCTATCTCCAGTAGTTTCTGAGATCCCAATGCTAAACATTCAAAAAAACTCACCCTGTATATACACAAAGTATAGAAGTGAAAAGCCATATCCGTCTTCGAGATACCGTACATTGATAAGCTGCAATAAGAGCGAAACGCATCTGTACGTTCCGTTGATGAACGTGGCTTTTTCAGCAATTTTTAGATTAATCAAAGTTGAATAACAAAATTTTGACTTTATGTGACAGTGCGTAAATAAACATAGAACATAATCATCTATACAGAATAGAACACAACATACATTCTACAACAATCATACAACAATAAAACAGTAAAGAATTAAGTATAAGTTAACATTAAGTGCTACATTGTGAGAATTATCTTATGAAATTAGGTTTAAGTGTTTTTTGGAAAATAAATAAAACATACAGAAAATACACCAATTTTCAATATAACTACCACCAACCAAAAGAAATAACCAGCTTATACGGAGGTTACGCTCCGTGAGCGGTGGGTTAAATACAAAACATATTATGGTCCTTCGAGAATCGAGTACAACGCAGCATTTGGTACTTTGAACCATATACAGCGTATTCCACGAGAGCCGTTCGTTAGAAGTTTTCGTGGTTAGAAAAAACTTAGAATTCTGAAATTTTGGGTTCCAGGGTTATTCAAGATTCTCTTTCATTTTAAAATATTTTCAAGATCATACGCCATTAACTTCCTTATTTTAAATAGAACTCCCGGTATATTATTTCATTTTTGGATTCCTAAGAAAATTTCATAGTGGGTTTTCATAGGTTTCCCTATACTTATTTTCAATTTTTTCTTAGATATCTTGATTTTTTTGAAAATCAGATGTAGCCCTGTTTTGAGCATTGCGCCCTTTAACCAATTTCGATTGGTGGAAAGCGCTTCTGGGGTAGACGTAAGCATAGGAATGATACTTTCGAATGCCATATTGACAACTGATTTATCGCATACAGGGTATCCAAAATTTAATGACCAATTACATCATTTTAAAAGTTGAAAAAGTTTGTTTTTTCAAATGGGACACCCTATATTTTATTGGATGGTTGGATGCAGAATTTGATTCTGCATCGATTTGCTATAACATTCCCTATACCTATTTCCAGTGGTTTTCTTGTTAATCCATATTTTTTATTTTAATGTGTTTTTTTGGCAGAAACCGAAACATCGCTTGCCTTTCGTAGCCAAATAAACATCAATGAAACGGTAAAAAAATTACTTTAATTAGAACATGACATTAGTACATAACATTTAGAACGAAATATAAAATAAAAACAAAAAATTGGAACATAATGACAAAAAATAATAAGAGAATGTAAAATTACAATAATTGTTCTAAATGACCTCCATTTTGGTTCAAACACTGAATAACTCTGTCATATACTCCTCGCGAAACAGATCTCCGAAGTTCGTCTGGACTTATATTAGTAAACGCATCGTGAACACGGTTCAATAATTCCTCTCTAGTTTGTACCGGCCTAGAGTACACTAGTTCTTTTATACGACCCCAGAGGTAAAAATCCAAGGGGGTCAAATCGGGTGATCTGGGTGGCCAGTTCCAAGGTCCCCGCGGGCCAATCCACCGATCCTCGAACATCATTGACAATTGTCGGTGTACAGCTATAGTTGAATGTGCTGGAGCACCATCAAGCTGATACCAACTGTTTGCTCTATCACGTGGAGGTTGGGCATTTAGAAAATCACTAACAAACCCTATCAGTATCTCCAGATATCTAGCCGCATTTAAATTTTCATCGTACACTTGATAAGCCACTCTGTTGTCCATAATTAAACAAAAAACATTGAAACTAAAGCGGTCTTGGTGATTATGTTTCCTACTAACATGTGGATTATCTTGTGCCCAGTAGTGAGTATTTCGGCGATTTGTAATTCCTTGCCTGCTGAATTTCGATTCATCAGTCCACATAATCTGATGAAGAAATCTCGGATCTTCGGTAATTTTCAAAATCATAAATTTGCAAAAGTTGACACGTCTTGCCTGATCACCAAGACGTATTCCTTGAACAGTTATCTCACAAAAAGGATGCATTCCATGTTTTTTTAATATTCTGTGGATTGATGTTTTTGAAATACCCAAATCCAGCGCGGCTGTCGAAATTGAACTCCGCGGATAAGCTTGAAAAAACGTAAACACATTCACCACGTTATCTTCATTATCAGTTACGGGCTTTAGGTTATTTTGAGTTGCCCTTACTTTTCCAGTTGCTATAAAGCGAGTTTCGATTCTTGCGAATTTTCCGGGAGTCATTGTTGGTAGGTCCGGATATCGTTCATTAAATAGTCTGCATGTTCGTCGAACAATTCGTCCACATTCACCGTGCGTGTAAAACAAATTTAATAAATCATTATTGGAATATTCTTCAACATTCTCCATTATAAACTGTACCTAAGCAAGTTAACAAAATCCCTAGAACTGTAAGTAGATACCTCACGTATCTGTACGATGATACTGCTTTGACATTAAATCAACATTGTTTCAATTCCTGTCAAAATCAAGACTTACTAGGTAGAACTTTTGGAGTTTGATCACTTTTTGATAAAAATATGGATTAACAAGAAAACCACTGGAAATAGGTATAGGGAATGTTATAGCAAATCGATGCAGAATCAAATTCTGCATCCGACCATCCAATAAAATACAGGCTGTCCCGTTTGCAAAAACGAACTTTTTCAACTTTTAAAATGATGTAATTGGTCATTAAATTTTGGATACCCTGTATGCGATAAATCAGTTGTCAATATGGCATTCGAAAGTATCTTTCCTGTGCTTCCGTCTACCCCAGAAGCGCTTTCCACCAATCGAAATTGGTTAAAGAGCGCAATGCTCAAAACAGGGTTGCATCTGTCAAAATTTTCCAAAAAAACAAGATATCTAAGAAAAAATTGAAAATAAGTATAGGGAAACCTATGAAAACCCACTATGAAATTTTCTCAGAAATCCAAAAATGAAATAATATACCGGGTGTTCCATTTAAAATAAGGAAGTTAATGGCGACTTCCGGTATAACCGGAAGTAGTATGATCTTGAAAATATTTTAAAATGAAAGAGAATCTTGAATATCCCTATAACCCAAAGTTTCAGAATTCTAAGTTTTTTCTAACCACGAAAACTTCTAACGAACGGCTCTCGTGGAATACCCTGTATAACGGTCTTTTAAACCAGGAGGCACAAACACTTACCAAAGCATCCTCACCAAACGCTTGTTCCAACATTTTTAGAGTTTCCGCTGCCGTTTTACTAAATTTAAAATACCATTTGATTGTACGTTCTTTAATCTTTCACATTAGCCATTGTAGTATCGCAAAGTAACTCAAACACAACTCAACAAATATAAACACAAAGACTGTTCGTCACCACCTTGCCAAAGTACAGTTGCGGCCGCTACAAACTAAGACACCGACATTTGACACATTCTGTCAAATTAAAAAAATTCGTGATTTATAAATTTGACTTTTATTCGGTATGGTTATGTTAGTGTCAGTTTATTGTAAGTCAGAAACGTACAGTGGCGGTAGCTGTATAAGGCCGCGAAGCCGCGCGCCCCTCCTAGAATTTTTAATATAACACACAATTTAAATGTTTATTTAAATATTTATTATTACTATTCATTTTATTATTATTATTCAAATAAATAGCTAAAATTTCTAAATTTCAAAAAATTGAACTCCGTTTTCGTTGTCTAACGTTGTTAGAACCCACATAATTATATTAAGGCGCATATATGCCGCGGCCTGCATAAATCATTATAGATTCCTGGTGAGTGTGACCCGATATTGGCCGATAGTACACGATTCCATAAAAACATTTAGGATATTTTACGGCGCAGTTATCTAGCGGCCAGTGTTTCAGTGCCGTCTACGGGACTATCGTACCGTATGATAATTTTCGAAGTGTTATTGCCAAAGAAGTTTGTGATATTATTACAGTACAAATGTAGGAACCCTTTTCTTACCGGTGGTCATTTACAAGCGGCTGATCTTTTTAACAAAGATAAATATTCAGAGTTTTCAAAAAATTTCCCTGTGACTGTTTTAAACGATGTATGTTCATTTTATCCGATGTTGAGCAAATCAAGATTAAGAACTGAGTTGGAGGTAATTTACTCGAGAGAATATTTAAAAGAAATTGTTGGAGCAATGGATCAATCTTCTTTTATTTATTATGGAAAATAACCTTAGTGAAACATTTATCGAAACATCGAAAATATTAAAAATTATCGTGACGACTCCAATGACAACAGCCGAAGCAGAACGCACGTTTTCGACACATAAAAACATTTTTGCGAAATAACATGCTTAATGACAGACTAAATGCTTTAGTTATGATGTCCATAAATCGAAATTTAGTGCACGAAATTAACAATTTTGATGATAAAGTCATGGAAAAATTCATTTCCATGAAGGACCGCAGAGCGGATTTCATTTTTAAAAAATGACTTACCCCCCCATTTTGTTTAGTTTAATCCGTGTAAATATGTTGTTCTTTCTTTTTCCTACTTATAAACCGTGGCTACCTACTTTGTGAAGTGATTTTTTATGACATTATAAAAACTATTCCGCTGTTCCAGCTCTTCGTTTTTGCAAACTTGAATTTTAAGGTAGGTAGATGTTTGTTTAAAATGAGCCCCTTATTTTGTTTTTTTCCGTTTTGATTTACAATTATTATTTAGTTTTTGTCGTTATTGTAGGTATTAATATTTTTTAATTCCTATGTATTTATTCAACTTAAATAAATGTTATAAATGGATACTTTTTCGCGCAATTTGCCTATATGTCATTTGGTATTTAATTTCTGGTGCGCCCCTCCAAACTCAAACCCCACGACACGCCACTGGAAACGTACACAATTTTTAAAATGCCTCAATTAAACGAACTGTAAAAGTCGATAATTAGAACTAGGCTAGAGGACGGCATGAGCATTAAGCACATCGCAAATGAAATAAATGTTAGTAAAAACACGGATAAAAGTAAATGATATATTGCCCATGCAAATACTTTTTAAATATTAATACCTTTTGCCACCTACTTATTTTGCTTTTACGGATTTAATATTCTCATCTTGTCGTGGTTTTTGAGAGCTTCCATATTTAAAACCACAGATTTCATCAAGAAAAACAAACTGGAATGCATTTTCATTTTAAAAACGCATATATTGTTGCAAAAACGTTATTTGTATTTGAATTTTTCCATTTTTCAAATTTTTTATTTTATACGCCACTGACTTTCTTTCAGTTAAGACATTTTATAAACTTCAATATTAAGACCATGTTACAAAGTCAACATTTATTATTTGTCAAACTGTCTGAGTTTGTAGGGGCCTCAACTGTACCGTTTGACAGACTGACTTAGTATAGACGTAGCGCACGCCAACTAGCGCTATAGAGCTGTACTACCGTCCGTTCGCGCGCTACATTCAAATTCCGGGAATTTCTGGGTAGCACATCGTGCATATTTCCTGAAAACTTAATTAAAATTTCTTAATATTATATTTAAACCAATTAATGCAAAGCCATTAATCCAACCATTTTTTAAACGATTATTTCAACGAAGTCCAACGAAATAATATATAAATGTATATTCCGTCTTACACGCCACTGTTGAAGTGAATTTATGAAGGAATAAACACAATGCACTATTCATAACTACGGAAATAACAACACCTGCTCGAGGAATGCAATAAAGCAAGCAAATAGTGGGGCTGTTATAACATGCATACTATACCTGAGATCGCAACAACGTTGGTCATTCAATCCCTTCGGTACGCTCTCTGGTAATAACTTATTACCAGAGAGTAAGTGTAAAAACCATGGATGAGGAGAACATTCCATAATACTATGTATGTACTAAGAGTGTTGAATAAAATTACATTGTAATCATTATTAGAGAACGGATGCAATTTCAATAAAACGCAATCGGTAATTGGAATTGTGTATAACGTCGCTCAGTACATCCCGGCGTAATTCAATGAAGTATTTGTTTGACTTACTCGGCCTCCTGGTCTCACTGCGATAACAATGGACAACCGAGCTATTGTATTCGGAGAATATAGTGCTTTTTAAAGTGTTTTCATGAGCGTAGATAGAAGCGGGGTTTTTATAATGTATTTCATTTATTAGTTTATATTTCGTAAGATAAATAAAGTGCTGTGAGTAAGTTTCTTGTTTTCATAGTTTTAACTGTTAATTACATCGTAATTTTTGTGATAGATCCTGTTTAATTTGATTGAATCTATTTCTACCAATTATTTCGACGTAAGAGTGTGCATTGAATTTCGTTCAGTTTCAATAACTTACGCACACATTTTTAGTTTTCATTTATTTAGATCTAAAGCATTGTTTAAGTTACTTTTTCAGACATGATATGGAAAAATGTCGAGAACGGCATTGTAAAACAATGGCGAGTTGGATTGACGGTCATACTGATTGTATGTCCATTGTCAGTGATTCCGAAATTTATTACAAAATCCGTAAAATATCGTCAAAAATTCATCACTTAGGATCGCAAACACATCTGAACTCTGTAAAACTTTTATGGCGGCTAATATTCCATTGAATAAACAGCAATCCCACTTTAAAAATATTTCTTCAAAAATATACTGGTCGAAATGTTCCTGATGAATCAACTTTACGCAAATATTATGTTTCTAGGTGCTATACGAGAACAGTAGAACGCATTAGAAGCCATCTTTTAAATGAATACATATGGATAAGCGCCGACGAAACGGTGGATATGTTAGGACGCTGTGTGGTAAATGTTGTAGCTGGTGTACTACATCCAACTATTCCCTATAACTCATATGTAATAGCAACAAGTGTTATAAATAGAGTAGATGCGGAAACAGTTGCTGAAACCATTAAGGAGAATATGCAAAAAATGCTTCATTCGGACGCCACGTACAAAGAAAAAATACTTTTATTTGTCAGTGATAGTGCTGCGTATATGTTAAAAACAGACAGACTATTGAAGAAAACATATCCTAATATGCTGCATATTACTTGTGTAGCACATGCTCTCCACAGAATCTGTGAATATATCAGAGACACTTTTCCGGAAGTTGATAGACTTGTATCAGCTTTTAAAAAAGTTTTCAGAAAAGCACCATTGAGAGTAGCTCTTTTCAGGGAAAAATTTCCATCTCTGTCACTGCCTCCAACTCCAGTAATAACTAGATGGGGAACATGGCTGGAAGCTACTAGCTATTATGCTGAGAATTTCGATAGTCTAAAACATTTCGTAACACTGCTAAAGGAGGATGCTAGAAGTATTGGTGAGTGCAAGGAGCTCACACAAATCCCAAATTTAAAAAATCAGTTGTACTTTCTTCACGAACACTTTGGAAAATTGCCAAAACTAATCACTTATTTTGAAAATCGAAATCTCAAATTAAATGACGGATTAACCACATTAGATGTGGCTGTTAATAATTTGAAAAGTATTCCAAGTGACTTCAGATGTGGCCTTCGGCAAAAGTTTGAAACAATTCTTAATAGAAATCCAGATTTAATTACATTGCAGCAATTATGTATGGAGACAATTCCACAAATTCTAACGGCTAAATATGAAGAAATAAAAGAATATTTCCAGTATGCACCTATAACCAGTTGCGATGTAGAAAGGACGTTTTCTATTTATAAGGATGTACTTAATTCAAAGAGAACAAAATTGACAGAAGAAAACCTTGAGAAACTATTGCTAGTCAATATTAATACTCCTTTACTCAACTTGAACGACAAAATGAACAAATAAAAATGTTCCACTTATAGAAATAAAATTAACAACTTTAAAAATACAACCTTTCAACAAATACATACGTATTTCGTAATTTTATAGATCACCACCCGTTTGTTTTCCAATTATATAAATAAAATTAATTAATAAATATGTATTTCGTAATTTCAGATAGATAGATCACCACCCGTATGCTTTCCAATTATATAAATAAAATTAAAAACTTTATAAATACAACTTTTTAACAAATAAATATGTATTTCGTAATTTTATAGATCACCACCCGTTCGTTTTCCAATTATATAAATAAAATTAAATAGTTTAGAAATACAGCCTTTCGCCAGTACTGCACTGGGCTTTGCGTCATGTGGTAAGCGTGTCCGTTCTCTAATCATTATGCAAATTACTCATGTAAGTGTTTATTTATAAATAACCAAAGAATAGCAAAAATAAGTTTGAACATAAAGAAAATCACCGTAAATCATGATATGGGTCTTATGGACCTTGACGGCAGTTATAGCTAGTTTTTTTTCAGTACACAGAGAGTTAAATAACTGTATTATGCTGGTAATTTTAAACTACGTGTCTTTGTTCAATAATTCCGCGATTTATTAGTCAGAGTCGGTCTCGCAATTATTTACGAAACGAAATAAAACACACTTTCCGTAGTCCACAACAAAACTCCTTTCCGTAAATTCGAATTAGATAGTCTTCGCATTAGGATATATTCTCATTAATCGGCCCCGTGTTCTTTGTGTCTTCTGTATCTTTCGACTTGTGTATAGGAGAAAATTGAAATCCCCGAGAACACGCAGTCACTGGCACAGAAATCCTCTTCAGAACCTCCTGCCAGATTAGATATTGTCAGAGGAGGAGGAGTAGTTGTAAATACGGAATGCGAGAAGAGAACCCTGGTCCGCTATCGATTAACAATAAGTGATAAACTTTGCATAATTCGTAACAGAGCAGACCGAGAGGTGGACGTGAGGAGTGGTGGGGTCAGAGGTGGTATCGATCCCATGTCATTTTCATGCAAGTATTGCCAATCAATGCGGGTGCAATTACGGCGGTTCCTCCATTGGCCGCCGCGACATCAGCGACTAAACCTTGGCGAGTGCTCTGGAGGTCGCTCGCTGGCTCTCGCTCGCGGTTATGGAACCGCCGTAACAACTATCAACGTTCGAAACGAAAGTAGATGCCGCTAGGCTGTGTAGTATTTACTCTGTTTTTTTTTTTACATTGAATCCATGGCGATAACTAAAGGCCGGATTATATGCAGTTTGCATAAATTTGCATATTTGCAGAATATATGCATTTTGCATATTATTTTCAAATTTTGTAGTAATTCAGCATCTTTGCATATTTTATGTATTCGAGTTGTATTTATTTACTAAATCAAATTTATTATAGGCAATTTTAAAAATATGTCGTGAATATAACAAACAAACAAAAAGTAAATTAAAAATTGCATTTTAATAAGCCCCTTCCCGTTACTTTTCCGATAAGCGTCTCCAAGAATTTATTAATGCTCTTCCCATACATCCAGGTCGAGACAAAATTCCAGGAAAAGCTAATACCTTAAAACTTCTAAATAAATACAAAAATACATTTTACTAGAAAATTAGGAGTATATGTGTTTCTTTACTATTCGGAGAAATTTATTCCCATATTCGAAAGTAATTTTATTTTAAACGTCATTTTACGTTGACTTTTCAAAGTGTAAACTTATCAGTTGTGATATATAATAGCAAAAATGCCGAAAATGGCGACTGTGCCTGGATGGATTGCACCTTATTTAGAATTGCGTATGGATGGAGAAAAAGTGTTTTGCGTAGCATGCTGCAAGATTGTGAGTAAAATTTTAAGTTTATTTCCTCTTATTAACTAATTAGGTTTCTAATTATTCCTTTATTTTTTACTAACATTTATTTTATAAGAAAACAACCGATGAAGTGATATTTTTTTGCAGATTACAAGTGAGAGAAAGTTCCAAGTCAACCAAAACATGAAAACTCCATCTCATGCTGCAAAACTAACAAAGATGAAATTGGCGAAAAAAGTCAGCAAACATTACCGCAATGTCTGCCATCAACTTCCAAAAAAACCGAACAAGAACAATTTAATGAAGATTTGTGTCAAATGTTTGTGTCGGCAGATATTCCACTACATAAATTAAACAATTTAAATGTCAAGTTATTTTTACAAAAGTACATCAGCAAATATAACTTTCCCGACGAGAGCACGTTAAATAATTTGACAATAACTAGGTTTATACAGGACGAACTGGCAACTTTCTTCTTACCTGAATCGATTCCGACAGAGAAAATTCTATTGTTTTTGACGGATGCTGCACAATACGTGGTGAATGTCCGTGTATGAAAATTTTTAAGTGTAATAGGAAAAAAGGAAGGTTTAAAAAAAATGTGTACTATAACAATATTTTATTCCAAATTTTACAAAATACAGTATAATAATTAGAGAACGGACATTCTTACCACATGACTCGGCGTAATTCAATGAAGTATTTGTTAGTGTTTCCCGGCCATCTGGTCCACTGCGATTACAATGACAACAGAGCTATTGTATTCGGAGGATAAATATCCATTAAACGCAATCCGCAATTCAAAATGTTTATAAACTTCGCTGAGTACATCCCGGCGTAATACAATGAAGTATTTGTGTTTGTCTTTCTCGGCCACCTGCGTTAACAATGGACAACGGCTATTGTATGCGGAGAACTTAGTCATGTGGTAAGAATGTACGTTCTCTAATAATAATAAGAAGAATAAGTAAGCTAAACAATATAACTCTTTGTATTTATATTTGCCTTTGTATACTATTGTAAAAACATTTACAATTCAATGCTTTTCTAAATTCTCAACTAAAATTGATCTTCTGCGATCCGTCAATAGTACCTTGTATGCTGAAAAACTTAGCTCAACGTCAACTGATGTAATTGGCGCATACCTACATTTTCAGATAATTGATGGACTCATCTCAATAGTTTCATCGCAGTTTCATTGCAACACACTGGATATTCTAATAAACTGATTAAAGCCCTTCTTTTTCTATAGAACATGTGTTAAATTTAATTTTGAACCGTTCTCCTATGCTATCTCTCGCACTATAAATTTTATTCTTGAAACTTTGAATCAACTCTATCAATTTACTGAGTTCAACACCTTGAGTTGCAAGTTTTCGTAGTGTTTCACTAATAAAACCAAAGTATGCTTTGATAAAAGCTAACTCTTGGTGGATTTGCGGTTTATTTAGTATATCTTTGCAATCTGCAATTGCTATCGAGTCGTTTGAAAAGAGAGAATTAATTCTTTTATCGGTTCAAAAGTATCTGCATAAAATACAGTGGCATCAAGTCGCTTGCCCCATCTTGTTACTATGGGTTGTGGTGGCACTACCAGGCTAGGTAACTTATCTTTGTATGCTCGAACCCTCAGCGGTGCTTTAATAAATACTTTTCTTTGTCGAATTGATCAATAAATTAATATCTGGAAATGTGTAACGTATTTCTTCTGCTACTCTGTTAACAGCATGAGCCAAACATGTTACGTGCGTCAAATTCAGGTACAAAATCTTCAAATTCTGTGCTGACTTCACCATATATGTCGTAGCATCCGATAACATCAGTAATACCTTGTTACTTGGAACGGGATTCGGCAAATAAAACCTCGTTAAACTATCGTTTATAAATCTTGTTATAGTTATTTGTTTTCTCCAATTTTTCTGTACCAATTAAAAAGGCCGGCGCACTTTTCATTTAAAATGCCAATCAATAAGTTAGCAATATAGCGTCCACAACTGTCTGTTGTCTCATCGACTACGAAATAAATATAATTTTCATCTATTGCTTCCTTAATTTTCATCATAGTTTCCTAAAACAATAGATTAATATACTTTTTTCTTCTAGTTGAGCGATTAGGAACTGACAATTTTGTAAAATTCTCTTAAAAAAAATTTAAACGTTGAATTATCCAACTTTTAAAGTGGAATGTTTGCATTTAAGAAGGCGTTACACAAGTCATAATGGAAACTATTGTGTTCTATATTTTTACTTGTTGAAGTAAACGATTGATTCAGAGTAGTTTGCGGTGCATTTTTAAATTTTGTGATATTGCTTTTATGCAAATCAGTTTCTACATGCTGCGTTAATTGAAATTTTTTGTTGCATCGAATCTATAATAATTAATTGCAGGTCTTAAAATATGAAATTAAACAAAAACAAATGTAAATTTACAATTTTACTGTAATAGTTACAAAACACTCTGCCATTATCTACACAAAATTCAGTATAATCTTTTATCTAGATCGACACATGTGAATATGATTTCGACATATCGAAAATAACAAGGTAAAATTACGTGTACATATACTTTCGAGAACTAACTAAACACAACTGGCAATATAACAGGTCAGGGTTGCCAGATAAATATTTAGAAATTCACTAGATATCTCTTCAAAAAGTTGGCAGATTTCACCACAATCTATTCATCGAAAAGTTTCCAGAGTTTACCCAAATCTCACGAGATTTCTTATAAAAATATTTTATCATTTTAAATTAACTAAATTAGATCCTAATAAAATTAATTTAAGAAATATAATAAAACGTCAAAAATTTTATGTTTAGATATTTCATGTGAACTACATTTTAAAATATTTAAACTATAAAATAGGTAGGTTGCATGTCATGATAAAATAAATATGTATATACCTAATACTAATAAAACACACATTTTATAAATCACTTATTCAAAACTTCATCTGGAATATGACAATCAAAACATTTAGGTACCATTGCTGCACAATGTTTATTCAAAACTTCTTCTCGAATATGACAATCAACATATTTAGGTACCATTGTTTACTTGTACCCCAACACTGTACCAAAAAATTAATATTCGTAAGATATAATTTCAAATTCTAAAAGGTAAAATTATTACAAGATAATTCAAAAAATAATTATACTATGTATATACATATAACGTGCACATCTAAAAAAATCGTAGATGAATAGGTACAGCGGAGAACCACCATGTTTATATCCGGCGCGGCTCGTGATAACGTACTGTTGGGGCACGTATATATATATATATATATATATATATATATATATTAACCTTTCTGAAAATTAATACCCATTAAAATTCAGCAGATATTTCAACAGATTATCAGTCTTTTTTTGAAATTTCACCAGATTTTATATCAAAATGAAAAGTATTCCCTAGATCACCAAAACGTTCGAAAAATCACCAAGTATGGCAACTATGTAACTGGTCAACTTCATTGCTCGTAGATTCACTGGAACTTCCCCGACTTGTTAAACACAAATCTGGGAATTCCCGCTGTATGAAAATGCTCATACAGACTGTTGGTGTAATTTTCTTATATTATGAATAAATGGTTTTATACGAGTGTCCCGTAACGTTCTGTTCAAATTTTAGGACTGTAAAGTAGACTTCATTTCAAGTAACAAAAACGCAAAATTTGTATATCCATTTTTATTTGTTTCAAAGATACAGATCTATGAATGTCATTGTCAGATCATGAAAAAAAATGTAATCCTAATGTCAATACAAACTGATTTTATTTAAAAAAAGTTATACGATTCAATAACAAGCCTGTAATTGTTAACGTCGCATAATAAAATGTTATCCTAAAATAAATAAACACGTGTTGTAGTGGATACAGTAATTTCTTGGAGATCTACAAAAAAGAGTACTGGAAATTGATTTATGATAAAGAAGGTTTTTACTTATTTCGTAAGTGCTGAACGATGAATATCATACAATAAACAAATGTTCAGATGACGGTTAACGTCAGATTACATTACGTTTCAGTTTATACAACAGCTTATTAGTGAGTGGACACGTTTTCTTTATTCAAAATGCCTTACCGATTTTCTTCTCAAGAGTATGCGGACATGCATTTTGTGTATGGCTACTGTAACGGCAGTGTACGTGGAGCAGTTATTGAATACCGACATCGGTTTTCCAATAGGCGCATTCCTCATTACAGAACGTTTCTGGAAGTACGCAGACAATTTCGGGAATGCGGACTGCGTGATTATCTTTTCGACCGAGGAGTAAATTTGCCAGAAGACTTAGAGGAAGAAGCAGTAGCTATTGTTACAAGGGATCCAACTTTCAGTGTACGTCGAATCGATAGACAACTAGGAATGCCACGAACGACAGTTTGGCGAATTTTAAAACGTGAGGGCTTATATCTATATCACTATCGCAGGGGACACGGTTTGCTTGAGGTAGACCACTATGCTCGTCTAGTTTATTCTACCTGGATATTAAGACAGTCACGGCTTCATTTTAATTTCTGCAGAACAGTCCTCTGGACAGATGAATCTACGTTCACGAGAAGTGGTGTTACAAATCTGAGAAACCTGCACAGGTGGTCATCAGAAAATCTCAAAGCTATACGCCCATCTAAATTTCAACATGAATTTTCTATTAACGTTTGGGCGGCCCTAATCGATGACTTGTTAATTGGTCCTGTCGTTCTTCTTGGGAGGTTAAATGCGAACAATCACCTTCAATTTCTTATTGACGAACTGCCAGGTCTTTTAGAGGATGTCCCACTGAATGTTCGACGAGACATGTGGTTTCACATGGATGGGGCACCACCACATTTCGGAATTGCTGTCCGAAATTGGGTTAACGTCAATTATCCAAGATGGATTGGTCGAGGTGGTCCTGTTGCATCGCCACCCAGATCACCCGATCTGAATCCCCTTGACTTTTATTTATGGGGGTACATGAAAAATTTAGTCTACGCGCAAGTTTCGAACACAAGAGAAGAATTGTTGGATCGTATTCACCTGGCTGCCGAGCAAATCCGACAAAACAAGTATGAAATTCGGATAAGTACTTCTTCTGTTGGCTTACGGGCACAAGCCTGCATTCAACAAGGAGGTGGATATTTCGAAAATATTATTAATTGAATATTTTCAAATAAAATCAGTTTTTATTGACTTTAGGATTACATTTTTTTTCATGATCTGACAATCACATTCATAGATCTGTAACTTTGAAACAAATAAAAATGGATATACAAGTTTTGCGTTTTTGTTATTTGAAATGAAGTCTACTTTACACTCCTAAAATATGAACATAACGATACGGGACACTTGTATACGTATTTTTTTCCCTTTTATACCGGCGTAGCTGGATGAGATAAAATCGCTATTTTCGGCATAGTCTCTTTTGTCCGTCAGATGTCACCAGATTATCTGATGCCACCTGATAGGATAAAACTTGCTATACCTCTAAGGCGTTCCATCAAACTTTTCTTCACCAGTCAAAATGACGAAGTCTATTGTGTGACAGAAACACGTGTCTCTAGCAGAAGTAAATGTTGAAAAATACAAGGTGTATGTCCATGTGTACAGATACAGATGTGTGTAATGCATATCTCTTTCGTTTGTAGATTTAATGCGCCACCATCCACAACTAGTTTACCCAACTAGGTTACTCAGTCGGTGAATTTTCAAAATATGAGACTTCTAACTTCTCGGGTTCCAATCGGAAAGTCGTGACTGTTTCTACAAAGTTATTTAAGCGCCAGTAAAAAGTTCACGATTTCTTTACTTATTTTATATATATTAAGATTGAACAGCAATATTGGTGTTATAGCAAAAATGAAACACAGGATAAAATTTAAACTGAATATTTAATACAAAAAAATTAAAAAAAAAAAAGACTATCTTTACGAAATATAAAGATACTGTATTTACAATAATACGTGAGGTAAAATATATTCACTGTAATATTGACAGCTGAGTGAATGAGAAAACTTCCTCTTAATGACTCCGATCAAACTTATCTAAAAATAATAAAGTTTATTTTTAATTTCTCCCAAGAGAACCACACTGTATAATCGAAATTTGAAACACGTTTACACAATTTACACATGCGCAAATAACATGTACAAAAAACCCTTAATCCTCTCGAACAAATTATAATTACAATATTAATATAGAAATGTTAATAATAATCTTTATTATTTATTTCTAATAATTAAGACGCTTAACTAATTATTTTAATACAATTGAAATACACTTCTAAAAGCTTTTTGAACTAAGACGTCTTATGAATATAATTTTACTTACATAAAAAATTTACTGGAGACACGTTTACGAGAAAAAGTTGTTTAATCAAATACTATATCAAAATTACGAGAATAACAATCTCGTAGAAATATCGGGAATGAAATAACGAGCGATCATTAAAATTTTCACTCGTAGCTGGCCGTGTATATAATAATTATGTCGTAGCTTTAGTCATTAAGATGTTATTTCAAACATCTGTCAGTGTCAAATATATATTTAAAAGTTTCATCAAAAGAAAAAGTAATGGCCTTTAATGATATGTATAAAGCGTTTATGGTAGAATGTTACTTCCTGACATCTCAAAAAATTGATGGTATTTGGCAGCATTCAATAGAAAATTGCCTTGCGGAGTTTGAAGAGAGAAATCCAAATACTGTTCCTAGCTATAAAACTTTCCGTGATACGCTAATGCATTGGGTAAATCTTTTTCGTCAAACAGGCAGTATTTTAAGGAAAAAAGAAAGCGGTCCCCCTCTCAAGAGAAGTCGCGGCGTAATTGAAAATGTCAGACAAATTATTAACGAATCCCCTCAATCATCTATTCGCAGAGTTTCGCAACAAGTAGGGCTTTCGTATGGAACATGTCAAAAAATTTTAAAAAGGACTTGCACATGTATCCATATAAATTAACTTCTGTACAAAATCTATTACCTACGGATTATGAAAAAAGAACACAATTTTGCCAATGGTTTATTCAAACAGTGACAGACAATATTTTAAATCATACTTTTTTCACCGATGAAGCTTGGTTTTATTTGAAAGGTTAATTCGCAAAATATGCGTATGTGGTTCAGTGAAAATCCTCATTTCTACAGAGAAGTTCCTCTACATCCAGAAAAAATAGGCGTATGGGTAGGTATGAGTCGTCACCGATTAATAGGACCAATATTCTTTGAGGGCACGATAACATCGGAGAAATATCGTAACGAAATTCTCAGTGTTTTTACTAATCAATTGACTAATGATGAACTCCAGGTCGGATATTTTCAACAGGATGGGGCTACATCTCACGTTACACTGGAAAATATTCAGTTTTTGCAACAATTTTATGGCGATAGGATAATAAGTAGAAATACAGCGATTCCATATCCACCACGATCGTGTGATTTAACAGTCATGGATTTTTTTTGTGTGGCCATATATAAAGAATATTATTTATGAAACACCAATTAATAATCTACAAGAGTTAAGACATAAAATCATTGAAAAATGTGAACACATCAATAACTCACCGCAAATACTGATCAATGTTTTCAATGCTCTACGAAATAGAGTGCGATTGTGCTTGGTGGAGAATGGTCAACATTTTACACATTTTTTATAATATTCTATTACTTTGTATAAAAATTATAAATATATTTAATATAAAAGTCAGCATTTCAAATTATTTTTTAACAATCATGACGTTTGAAATTATAATGACAGATCTCCTCTAATAACTTAAGTTAGGACATACTTTTTGTGAACATGGCTTACTTGAGCGAAAATTTTAATGATCACTCGTTATAAATACCAACAACAAATGAACTCTATCAAAAACAACCCGAACTAAATTAACGATATATAAAATATATATCTCAAAAAATACAACTTTCTCGTAATACAGCAAATCTTGGTCTCCTTGAATTATATTAGGCCTCAAGAACACATTGGCCTCGAATATAAAACTAGTTTTTATCTCACACATGAAATTTTAAAACATATCGGATATACACATTAATCCAAAAATAATAGTACATTTATTTTAAATAATTTTTAATATTATTTTAGAAAAAATCCATAGCAATATGTGTAATGCATACTTAACGTATTAATGTACTCAAATTTCTTTCCATTTCGAGTTTATGTTCTTGATTACGACTCATTTTAGTTCCAACAAACTAAACGTTTTCTTAATTAATAGCCCAACTACATCTATAATATTCCAGAATATTCTTGATCATAAATCAGATTACTCGCCTCTACATGTAGATTACGAATCCCTAATAAAAAATTAGAATTTTTGTCCTTTACGAACTATTCAGCTTCAAAATCGGAATTTATCTAATTTCACGATTTTTTTACACCAAACCATACGTTCCCCACACTTGAGCTTTCAATATGCTCCGTATAACGCCTCATAATTTGTTCAATAACGTAACATGTATCTAAATGACCCAAATATGACTTTGTTCTAAAGACCCTGCATCTCGCCATGTTTATACAAATTCGTATTTGCCAATCCGCACGTTCCCCGTCAAAATTATTACTGGATTCGCTTTCTTTCTACTCACTCGAATCAGTATATAAAAAAATTCGACACTAACAAGTCTAGCCGTTCAAAAATCCAAACTAGTAGATGTAAAATCGGTTTTGGTTCACTTTTTTATACAAATTTGATAAACGTGGAATTCTGATATTGCGTCTGAACGATGGCAGAAAGTCATTGATCAAAATGGACGATACATTACTGAATAAAAAGCTTCATTCATATTTAATTTAATGCAGAATATTAGTGCATTTGGAAAGAGTATTGCGGTTGCTAGAAAAGGAACAGTTCGGAATAGCGCAGGAATAGCGTACATCGTTAATCATTGCACAACCATAATGTCGCTTGAAATTATATCCTTTATCTTAGAAATTCTTAACGAATAATAAACGAATAGTAGACAAGAAATTGCTAGTACAATATCAGCACCAGCTTCAATTGTTACAGAATTACATAAAAGAACGTTGGAGAATTCGTCCGATTTTTCGAAAACGATTGAGTCAGGGTGATTACAATAATTTATTTAAAGAGATTAAATGAATTAATTATTAATGAAATGTTCTTCAATCACACGAGAATAGGTGTAGAGATGTGTAATTAGTAGAGAACGGATGCAATTTCCATAAAACGCAATCGGCAATTGGAATTGTGTATAACGTCGCTCAGTACATCCCGGCGTAATTCAATGAAGTATTTGTTTGACTTACTTGGCCACCTGGTCGCAGCGATAACAATGGACAACACAGCTATTGTATTCGGAGAATATATTCCATAAAACGCAATCGGAATTGTGTATAACGTCGCTCAGTACATTCCGGCGTAATTCAATGAAGTATTTGTTTAACTTACTCGGCCACCCGATAAAAATGAACAACCCAGCTATTGTATTCGGAGAATATAGTCATGTGGTAAGAATGTCCGTTCTCTAGTAATTAGTTATCTTTGTTATTATTGTTGGTTATTATCGATATAGGTTATCCTGACAAGTGACAGTGACAAGTATAAACATCGTTCATAATTGGAAAATGTCGGAAACAACATCAATTTCTATTGGTCTGCAGTCTCTATTAATTGTAGCAATAGCGCAAAAGTTTAAACTTTGGACACTAAATTTTTGCACTAATTCTCGTCCACTAAGTAAGTTAATTCTGTACGCACACATTAAAATACTCAAGTCAAATCTTTATTCTTTTAAGGTACCATGCCATTCTACACTAAGTTGATTCTGAATGATACTTAAGTATTGTCTTATTTTCTTCCAAAGAAAATGCTAAACCAATCATTTATATTTATCTTCCGTCTATCTACGCCGTTTTGTAAGTCAGTTGTGAGAATTATTCAAGCGGTCCGTGTGAGAGTGTGTGTGTAATGTGTGAGTCGACTGTTGTCGCTTGTTCGTTCGGGCGGCCGGCACTCCCCTACACCTTGCGCCATGTGGCGAATATAAACAAACGACATTACGCACGCGGGGTTCCGTCAGCTGTGCTCAAGGTGGGGATGAGCGCAGGCGCCTCGCAATGCATTCCCAACAGACGGTCAGTACTTTCAGTCAGTGAGAGTGCGGCGTCGATGGCAGTGGCCAGGCGGTTGTGTTGTTCCCGGGCGATGGTTGGGCCCTTGTTACTTAGGGATCCCGGTGTACGCAGTCCGGACACACTACTAGACATAACGGCCCGCATCGTGGCCGAAAATATACCATTTCAAAGGATCGAGGAACGTTACGACAGAATACCCGAACCGGTTCAGCGTAGGATAATATTCTGGTCGTTCCCGAGAAATGAGAGAGATATATGCATGTACTCTTCTTTATCGCGAGTGCCCCCCGTGAACTCTAGTGGTGAACCTCAAAATTTATCTTTTTGTAAAGGATTAAAGTTGTTGGAGACGGGATGTGTTGACAGCGTACTTCAAGTTGGTATGTAATTAACGCCAGACATACAAATCGAACATTAGCTTTTGTCCGATATGATTTTATTCATTTTCTTCCAATCGAATATTTTAACTAAGCTCCGTAATTGCCTATTAAAATGTACAAATAGGAAACACATACTGAATACGGTTGCTTCAAGGTTTTCTTTATTTATTTAAGGTATTCCAGTCAATAGTGAACTCACCAGAGCAAATAATATCTAGATTGCCTTTGCGAAATGATTGTTTTAATAAGTCGTAAATGTGCTCATTATCGCAAATAAATAGAATAACAATGAGATGTAATGAAAAAAATGACTTGACATAATGTACATATCTGTTCTGAGAATGTTAACTTATATTTACTTTTTTTTTATGTGTTTAACGGAAATCCTATAAACTTTAAACTCGAATACGAACTAGATTGTCAATAAAATTGTTAATTTCAGATGATTAAATCACAAATAAATACGATTATTTAGTTCTATAAAGGAAACGAAGACCAAGAAACCAACACAATTCCTTTTAAAGTACTTAACCTCATTTTTTTGTTGTTTTGTTAGTCGTATGTATTGCTTTAAATTTAATCAATTTTTAGTAAAGAACTTATGTGTTTTCTTAAAATGTGAATATGTATATACAATGATTTAATCAAAGTAACTTCCTTGTAAAACTTTGAGGCTGTTTTAGAATATTATAATTAGACAAATTGCGGTTCAATATTTTGGTTATTTTTTACTCGCCTTTCATCTTAAATAAAATTCAATTAACCTAAAAGTGCGCAAAGAATATGGATTTTGTCATAAATTTCTTAACCTAAATCAATTATTACATTGAAATAAATCGAAGGAAAATCGATGTACGTTTAAGGGTCGTTTCTGCATGTTGTTTCTATAATTTAACTTAACATATTTAGAGGTTAGATTTCAAGATAGATCGAATCGAAACCAATCATTGAAATATTGTGATTCTGGGGGATAAGAGGATTATTTATTATGACATCCAATATTTAAGATGGGAAGTATTACATATGCATTGATTTAATCAAACCTCTTGCATTGAAAATGGTCAACTTGTAAAGCAAGATTACATTGAAATAATCGAATAGAGATAGCTTTTAACAGAACTTTGAGACTTTTTTAGAATATTATAATTAGACAAATTTGTGTTGAATATTTGGTTATTTTACTTTATATAGTTAACGCCTTTCATCTTAAATCAAATTCAATTAATTTAAAAGTGTAACTTTTGTCATAAATTCCTTAACCTAAATCAATTATTGCATTGAAATAAAACGAAGGAAAATCGATATACGTTTAGGGGTCGTTTTTGCATGTTATTTATGTAATTTAACTTAACATATTTATTTAGAGATTAGATATAAAGATACAGTAGAAACTCGATTCTTGCTCGCAATGAAAACTGGGCTCGGTGCAAATTTTGAGGTTGTTGCAAGTACCGACCTTTTTCATACAATTAAATTAAAAAGCGTTTATATAGATCTTTTCAGCACAGCATTTATTTTTTTATATAATTTCGTTCAATACCTTGTAAAGTTTTAAGTACATATTTACTTTTTTTTATGTAATTTTAAAAAAATTCGTGTTTGTTTTGTGTAGACTTGCTTACTCAGTACTACCTCTAAGCCTATGGAGTGTCATAACATCCTCTAAGGAAGCATTATTTGGCTTTGCCCATTCCAAGCAAATATTAAATGCTGATATAGCATCCTCCGATGTAATTTTTTTCAAATTAAGCACATGTCACCAACTTCTTCACCGACAACTTCGTGATCGTCGATACAGTATTCTTCATTTAAAGCTGTAGTATCTGTAGTGTTCTCAGTAATCCATTGCTCGATTTCAAAATGAGTCATTTGCTGCAATGGTTCTATTTCCTGAAGTAAAGTTGTAATATTCTGAAAATTAGATGCATCATCAACTAGCTGTAAACGTAGCTCTGAAAGAGGAATGATATTTTCATTATCCCACTCAGATGGTTTTCGAACAATTTTTGAAACAAAGTCCGAATAGAAGTTTTCTTAAGAGCATTCCATGCACTAGCTGAAAAGCATATTGCCTTTTTCAGATTAATGATTCGCAGAGACTCACCAATAGTTTGTCCACGACCGAAAATATGACTTAAAAGGCTTTTCTTGTAGCTGAACTTGGTAAGCCTTATAACATTCTGATCCATGGGTTGTATTAGAGTGGTGCAATTTGGAGGAAAGCACATCACCGATATTTGGCCATCATGGCTCGTCAACTCGCCATCTTTTGGGTGGCATGCAGCATTATCCATGAGCAGAAGTGCTTTCTGCAGTAGATTTTTGATACAAAGAAACTTTTTCACCTGTTTTAAAAGTAATTTTACATTGAAACAAATTTTTTTTTGGCGAAAAATTTACTTCCTTCTGATATAAATGTTTTGTGGAACCATTCTTCAAACAAAGCCAATGTCACCCAAGCACTTTTGTTTCCTTTGTAGGCAACAGGAATAGTTCGCAGCCCAACCATTGCTGTCGTTGAAGCCACCTGGCTTTTCCTGGATTTTTTCATGGAGTAACTTAGCTTTCTCCTTCAGCATGTCACTTGTTATTGGTAAGTTTTTTGCTCTTTGATTTGCAAACCAATTGACAAGGATTTTTCCATTTTCGGAAACTCGGAGACCTTGAGCGTCTTTATTTTACCTGGGCGGATTCAGATTGTGTGATAAACTTCTTTATGAATGGTTCATTTTTCTTGATACGTGTTATTGTTGTTCTATGCACGTGAAAAATATTAGCTATTGCTTTGATAGAATACCCCGCATTTAATTTCTTTAAAACATCAGCTTTTTCTTTCTGCCAAATATGAGTCGCTCAACATTGTATCTCTTAATGAAGCAACTAAATTTGGGCGGATGTAAACTGGGCACCAAGTATATGGATTTACCTGCCCTGCAAAAAGGATTGCTTAATCCTACAGTTAATCTAGGCACCAGTACCGTTCGGGTAATGATCGCTTTAAAGCTTAAAGTAAGAAATTAGACGTTAATAAATTAAGGAATTTCTTAATATTTTTATCGAAAAGCTTAAGGAATTTCAAATAGACACTTTCACACAAATCAAAGTGTACACACACCAGCAAGAGTTAAAGACACACGCGCAAAACAAAAATAAGAACTCTAAATGAACTGTGTGAACAACTAAATAATGGAACAATATCACGATTACACTTTGTGAAGTGTAGGTATATCATTTTATTCATCAGTAGAGCAGACCAATTTCCGTGCGCGCCATGAGCGCCGGTATAGGAGTGTAATTCGTAATATATTAGAATATGCGATAAAATAGGGACGCAACATGAGCTTGTTACCGATATAAGTATAGAAGTAGAGACATTTATTCTATCAGAAATAATTCAATATACATTTGGTTTTCTGCTATTAAAGTAATATGCATAAACACACGAAAAATAAGAATAGTACACCTGATGTTGAAAATATACAATCGAGTTTCTCCAGTTTGTCAATCCTTGGAAGACGCTTAAAACGGTAAGTGTTTTTTTAAATCCTCTGTCGTGCACACAATCACTGATTTCATACATTTTCCATTTTATTTATAGGTACATACAACGCTGCTATAATATGTACTATTCTTATTTTTCGTGTGTTTATGCATATTACTTTAACAGCAGAAAACCAAATGTATATTTAATTATTTCTGATAGAATAAATGTCTCTACTTCTATACTTATATCGGTAACAAGTTCATGTTGCGTCCATATTCTATCGCATATTCTAATATATTACGAATTACACTCCCATACCGGCGCTCATGGCGCGCACGGAAATTGGTCTGCTCTAGTAATTAGGGCTGGGGGTCTGTTCAGAAATTTGTCTCTCTTTTTTGGAATATACCATAATATATTATAGCTAAATTTATTTGAATAAATTTAATAAAAACTGAAAACAATAGAATGCTGGATGAAAAAATAAAACCTTCAAACATTCTTTTAAATAATAAACGCTCAGTCTTGTTTGAAATTACAACTCCGATTTTTGAATAGTGTATTCATAATATTTTAAAAAATGAATTTCAGTTTTCATTTACAAAACAGTCCAGTATTTTTTCATAGAAGTGTAATTTATGTATGGACAGTAAATTTTAAACTTTCTAATACCTGTTTCAAAGAAATTAGAAATTTATCGAATTATCCCTAATCCTAGGCATTTTCCAAATTGAGCACAAACCTATTACGGGAATTTGCAATCGATTTTATTTTCTTCAAGTAAATTAGTTTTATTGAAATACGACCATTATTATTGTAGTATTTCTTCTAAATACGTTTCATATTTAATCGGTAGTTTTATTATCTTAGTTTAATTGTACCATTTATTAATTTATGGAGTATGGCTGAAATTCTTAGCAGGCATCCTAATTGTAATTTATTTTATTTACTCTTAATATCTCTCTGGGATATATGCAGTTAGTTAGCAGTTTTGAGGCATTGTCTCCATACATAATTGCCACAATGTTATTAAATCTAGATTTCTATAACTCTTGCCGAAGTCACTTGGAATATTTTTCAAATTATTAATAGCCACATCTAATGAGGTTTATCCATCATTTAATTTGATATTTTGGTTTTCAAAATAAGTGATTAGTTTTGGCAAATTTGCAAAGTGTTCCTGAAGAAAGTACAACTGATTTTTTAAATTTGGAATTTGTATTAGTTCCTTGCACTCAGAAATAATTCGAGCATCGTCATTTAAACTTGTAACGAAATTTTGTAAACTATCGAAATTCTCTGCATGAAAACTAGTAGCTTCCAACCAGGTTCCCCATCTAGTTATTACTGGAGAGGGAGGCAGTGCCAAAAAATGGCAGTTTTTCCCTGTAAAGAGCTACTCTCAATGGTGTTTTTCTGAAAACTTTTTTAAAAACGGATACAATATATATCAACTTCGGGAAAGGTGTCTCTGATATATTCACAGATTCTGTGGAGAGCATGTGCTACACAAGTAATATGCAGCATATGTGAAATGTTTCCTTTAATAATATCACTGACAAATAGTATTTTTTCTTTGTACCTGTCGTTCGAATGAAGCATTTAGTGCGTATTCTCCTAAATGGTTTTAGCTACTGATTCCGCATCAACTGTATTTATAACTTTTGTTGCTATTGCATATGCGTTATATGGAATAGTTGGATGTAGGACACCAGCTACAACATTTACCAGACAGCGTCCTAATATATCGACAGTTTCGTCGGCACTTATCCATAGGTACTGATTTCAAAGATTACTTCTAATGCGTTCTGCTGCTTTCGGGTAGCACTTAGAACTTAGATTTACGTAAGGTGAATTCATCAGGAACATTTCGGCCAGTATATTTTTGGAGAAATGTTTGTGAAGGTGGGATTGTTAAATTTATTTAATGGAATATTTGAAACTATTAGAGTTTCACAGAGTTCCTCGTTAAAATTGTCAGATTTCCAACGGGTCTATTATCTGGGTATGTGTTTGCGATACTAAATTACGGTTTTACGTGCGATTTCTTGGAACTTTTTAACGATATTTTACAGACTTTGCAATAAATTTCGGAATCACTGGCAGTGGACAATAAGTATGACCCTTCTAGTCAAACAATGAAAAAAAGAAACTAACACACCATACTTTATTTATCATACGTATTTGAACTAATAAATAAAAGAAATTATAAAAACTCTTCACGCTTCTATCTACGCCCATGAAGAAAGAAATTTAAGTGTAATATTGAAGTAATTGCGTTACAATTCAACGACAAAAAACAGATGTGCGGTTAACCGAATGAATAGTGCTATTCAATAACTGCGTATTCTTCTTAGCGATGTTATAGACTGTTTATATGGTCCATCGTAATTTCGGCCTGATGCGTCCGGTCTCTAGTTATTATATCAGAATCTCATTTTAATAATTGTTTAAATTAAATTTTCGCGATATAATATATTCAAATTTGGATTTCTGCTAAATATGGTATCAACTTTGTGTCCTTGTGTCCTAATCAGCTTTGGGAAATATCTTTTTAAATGATGAAACTAATTTATAAACATTTGTAAAATGACGCCTGATGTATTCACATATTCTGTGTAGTGCATGTGCTGCACAGGTAACGTGTAGCATATTGGGATAAGATTGCTTTAATAACTTCCCTGTTTTTAACATATAAGCTGCCGCATCAGTCAAAAATAATAGCATCTTGTCTTTGTAGTTGTAATCCGATGACAGAATATTATGAATACATTGATCAATTACTTCTGCAACTGTTTCACCATTTACGACAGGCAATATTTTAGTTGCAATTAAGTATAGTTGGTATGAAGTTGTCGGTTGAAGAATATCAACAACTGCATTTAACATATATTTTAGTCTGCACTTCCCAAAGATAATGACCAGATAGGTTGGTTCGTATTTTTTCAATGGTTCTCAAATAGCATTCTGATAAGTGGTATTTACGTAAATTAGATTCATCTGGTATATGACGATCAGTATATTTTGTAATAAATCTCTTGGGGATTGGATGTTTGGGGTATTCGCCGCCATGAAAACTTCACACAGTTCTTCGTTAAAAGTGTCAGGTGCAGATGGTCATATGTTAAAGAGTTTTCGAAAAACATGTCTCTGCACATTACTCTTTTGTTGACGTCTTAAACTTAATGAACAGGCACTGCAATATATCTCGGTATCATTACGAATATACAACCAATCTGTATGTCCTTTAATCCATCCTACCATGGTTGCCTTACGAGAATTCTCGATAGTTACTGAAAATAAAGAGAAATACTAAGAACAGAAAGAAATGGACTAAAAAGAAGAAACGAAAACTACTCCAAAAATAAGATAATAAATTAAACTTAATATTTATAAAATTATAGGATAAATATACAATATAACAATATAAAACGGATTTTTTAAAATACTAAACGTTGTAACCAAATAACACTGAAAGAAACGAAACCAGAAACAATCCCTTATAGAAGAGAATAGAAAATATACTATCTCAAGAACAATAGATACATATATGTATATGCATGTAGAACAGCATGTAAAAACACGAGAATACATTTTGAAATTAGTGGATATAATTGTTTAAGCGATTATTTTGAGAAGTCTAACGGAATAATATATAAATGTATATTCCATCTTACTCGCCACTGTAAAATATAATTTATGAATGAATAGACACACTAACGACAGAAATAACAACATCTGCTCTACGAATGCAATCAAGAAAGTAGTAGTGGGGCTGTTATAACATGCATACTATACCTGAGACCGCCACAACGATTTATTGGGGCAATTGGTCATTCAATCGCTTCAGTCCGCTCTCTGTTAATAACACAAATTATTACAATTGAATCGGTGAGTATTAAAAGGAACTAACTCCACAATCTCGACATTTTGAGATTTACGTGTATTAGTATCTATATTTTGAAACCCTACGGATCGAATGGTGATGAAAGGAACTGCCGATTTGACGTTACCTTGTTTCATCTAACAGTTAAAATCGAGTCGGTGGAGAAAGGAACTAAGTGCCGGAGTTAGTTCCCTTTAATCCAAATTTCGCGACTGAATCAGCTGTTTATATTTATACATAAAGATATGCGCATTTGGTTTATATTGTAAATGCGCTTTGTATATTGTAACCTATAAAATATTATAATATTGTGTAACGTTGGGTGGGACATTCGTTTACTGACATATTCGAAAAGTATCCTGTATTTGAAATGGAAGCTGAAGAAGGCAACATTGATATCATCCGAAAAGGGAAAAAGCGAATTAGGGAACCTGAGACTTGGAAGTGTAACGTTAGAAAATTTAAAAAACTGAAAGGGGAACAATATATTACTTGTAAAGGAAGAACTGTCCCAAAAAATCTATTGCGACTCCCATATGCAGGTAACTTCATATATCAGTGTTAGAGCTCGTTTAGTGACTAGCTACAATATTACGGTTATTTAAACATATTTTGACTTTCAGTTGTAAAATGGGATGTTACCGCAAATTTTTTGAACAAGATCAGATAATGGTGTTAACGCAGTTTCACGATTTGGAATCGAAAAATGAACAAGAGCTACACTTACAACGTTTAATTGAGTGTTTTGACATTAAACGTCGACGAGGAAAGGAGAAGCGTAAGGCTAGTTTCAAATTTTTCATTTTACGGAAAAGTGATAGAATCCAGGTATGCCGAAAAGCTTTTCTGAATCTGCATGTTATTAGCCAGAAATGTGTTTTCCGTATCTGTACTCTACTTAAGCAAAATACTACTACTAACGTTAAATCTCACGCGATTTCTGGAGAGACATGTAAAAAAATATACGACCACATTCGTTGATTTCCAAGTAAAACTACGCATTATGGCACCAACGAACTAGAGTATTTAGATGCAAGGCTTAATATGAAAATTATGTACAATCTTTTTCAATCAAAATATCGAGACATCAACATTAAATATGCATTTTATTTAAAATACTTTAACGAAAACTTTAAGTTAAGATTTGGTCACCCCCAAATAGATGTATGCTCTACATGCGAAGAACTGGAAACTAAGCTAAAAAATACACATTTATCTCAAGCAGCAAAGTTAGCTATACAAGGTGAACTTCAGGTTCACAAAAGAAGAAGTAAAAAATTTTACAATGCAATCAAAGCTGCTAGAGAACTCTGCAAGTCTGATAATTCGGTGTGTGGCATTGTGTTTGATTTTATGCAGAATTTGCCGTTGCCACATATCCGTGTGCAAGAGATTTTTTACATGCAGCAAATATGGGTCTATACTTTCTGTGTAACGAATCTAAAAGATAATTCCTCCAGATTCTATCTGTACCCTGAAGGAACAGCTAAGAAGGGTGCCAATGAGGTGTGTAGTTTTCTTATGGACTACATTAACGACTGTGTTCCAAAAACCGCAAAAACTTTATATCTCTTCTCCGATTCGTCCCAGGACAGAATAGGAATCATACGTTTATACGTACCTGCATGGGATTGGTTGAATCAAAAAGATTTAAAACTATTGTGCAGAGATTCCCGATACGAGAACAATCCTTTTTGGATTGTGATAGGACCTTCGGCCTTTTCAAACGTCGCATTAACAAAGTGGATCGTATTTATCATCCAATGGAATATGTTGAACTTATAGCTAATTCCAAGTCCAACATATCAGTTAAGGTAGTACGGGCAGAGGACATAAAAGATTTCAACAGATGGTGGCCCAGTCTGTTTAAAAAGAACTGTTTGTCTCTAGAGTCTTACGGCAGAAACGTTCCACGCCATCTAAAGCAAGCTTTTACACCAGCGTCATTCATGGAGTTTAAATATCTCACCTCTGGTCAACTACAGGTATCAGTGTATATAGGAGGTCTGCAAAAGCACAGATTCAATCTAAATCAACCTGGATCAAGACCAGATGCATCAAACATTTTTGATTCGCTATTATCCGCATACCCTGAAGGAAAGGTACCTGTTAAGCAGAACAAAATAGATGCTGTAAAGGAGCTTATAAGATATATTCCGGAGAACAATGCAAGAGACAAACAATTTTATGAAGATTACTTAACATGGCCTACTACCAACACTGACAACAATCTCTAGAATATACGAGGGAAGATCAGTAAGTACCCGTGTTTGAAGACAGGTGGCGCTGCTGAGGGAAGTTGGCATTACCGTCGTGTACTACCATCTGTCAGACAACACCATAATAAATTTCAGACTGATTCATAGGTTAGTTTTTATTTGGCAGCCAGTTGTATCACACGTGTTTCGTGTTTCTCGATAAAATGGAAAAAGAGCAATATCGATCCGTAATTCGCTTTTTATTTTTGGATGGAAAAACATGCGAAGAAATAAAAGCGAAGTTGGATGCTGTCTATGGGGACCCTTCACCATCTATGACAACCGTAAGATATTGGTTCAACGAATTTAAACGTGGTCGTACATCTGTTTTTGATGAGGAGGGCCCAGGCCGCCCGGCAGACGTGGTTACCGAGGAAATCGTTGAAAAGGTCCACGACATGATTCTCGCTGATCGCCGAACGAAAGTGCGCGAAGTAGCAGAGGCCGTAGGCGTGTCGTACGGAACGGCAATTAATATTTTACATGATAAGTTATCGGTGAGAAAGGTGTCGGCCCGATGGGTGCCGCGATTGCTTACGGTGGACAACAAGCGGATACGGTTGTCAATGTCGAAGAAGTGTTTGGACCTCTTTAACAGAAATTCGCAGGAGTTTTTGCGTCGAGTCGTCACCGTTGATGAAACCTGGATCCATTATTATACGCCAGAGTCCAAGCGACAGTCAAAACAATGGATTTTTCGGGGTGAATCTGCTCCGAAGAAGGCACAGACGGTCCCATCGGCCGGAAAGGTCATGGCCACGATTTTTTTGGATTCCAACGGAATAATCCTCATGGACTTTTTGCAGAAAGGAAGAACGGTCACGGGGCAGTACTACAGTGAATTATTGGACCGATTCGATATAAAATTGAAGGAGACACGGCCCCATTTGGCTAAGAAAAAAGTGCTGTTTCACTACGATAATGCACCAGCACATTCATCCAGAATTGTCGCGGCAAAGTTGCATGAACTGCACTACGAATTGCTGCCGCACCCACCGTACTCGCCTGACTTGGCTCCCTGCGACTTCTTTCTGTTCCCCAACATGAAAACGTGGCTCGGGGGAAAAAGATTCAGCTCAAACGAGGAGGTTATCGTCGAGACAGAAGCGTATTTTGCAGAGTTTGACAAATCGTATTTTTTGGAGGGGTTAAAGAAATGGCAGAAACGTTGGGAAAAGTGTATTGTACTAAAAGGTGATTACGTTGAAAAATAAATAAAAATTTGTGAAAAACTTGCGTCTTCTTTCCTAACACGGGTATTTATTGATCCACCCTCGTATACCATGAGTTTTGTATTTTTAAAAACTGTTTACAAGCTGAATAAACCTTTTCTTATAAGTAAAATTGTTTTTTGTCAGAGTTTGGTATTAAAAGGAACTAACTCCATCGCCTTTTTTTCGTAATTTTGAACTTATTATGACCCTAACCAAATAAATTCTAAGCTGTAACTGTCCTTGACTTAACAACATCGCGTCAGACAAAAGCTATTTTCATTAGAACGTTCAACAAGGTTGTGAGACAAACTTTTGTATTTTCCCAAAATTTAAGTTTTGCGGAGTTAGTTCCTTTCAAAACTCACGGATTCAATTGTAAAGGGCATTCCATAAAATCCAGAAATCTTTTTCGTAATCACTTACACATACATGTAATATCTTAATATACAGTTTTATGCTATCTCAAAAAAATATAGTTGCTCAAATGCTTTGTATTTTTATAAAGCGTTATCTGCCCGCGTTATCGAATACCAAATAAATTCGGTATTTATATACGTCACTCTCTCTTCAATAATTTCTCAAAATTTGCAGTTTGTGATGAGTTTTTTGTGGATATTTTTACAATTTAGGATTACTTCTTGTACATTTTTTGATCGGCATTAACATCAATACAATTATCTGATATTAACTGTAAGTAATTTTACATAAAGCTATACAAATATTGTATTATTTACGTTACGCAAGAAACACGAACATGTCGAAGTGAATTTTATCGTTATAAAACTTGAAGAAAACCTACCTGAGAACCTGTAAGCGAAAGAAGCAATTCCAGAAAATATAATTGGCAAAAAATTATTCCTTCACGAAAATCGAATGGCCGCCTCGGAAATAAATTAAATTACATATAATCACGGCCAACGTTCCCATTGAAGAAAAAAATATCTACCTGAGAGACGACCACTTGCTTATTTCGACGGTCGATATTTTTAGGAACGAGAGTAAAGCGCAGTATGCCACCTTTCATACATTGTATCTTTAGATAGGGGTACGCACGTACAAAGAAAAAGGATGAATTGTGAAGATGTATTTCGAACTTGTGCAATTTACAAATTTACGGGGAGGTAGAAATTCTATCTTTAGTGCATTTGCTCGTTCGCTTTTGTAAGAATCGAGTTACATTTACAGTTATAATGTGGACGAGGAGAAATATGCAATAAATATACACTGAGACACAATGATCCTGTAATATAATTCGTTTCGTTGGTGAAATATTTAAAAAAATGTTGTTTGGAAGGACCCAATAAAATATCCTTTTTTCTCAAGGATATTTTAGAACATGAACAAAGTGAGAAATATGAGGAATTCTAATAAATAACATAACAGGGGTTACATATTGAACACTAGCGTGAAAACGATACACTTAAAATAATAATAATAATAATTTTTAATGCCTAACGGTAAATAGTTACAAATTGATAGAATATAATAGGTTAGTGCATATGAGGTGTTTTACTGAGGTCTTATTTATAACACAGGTCTACAAAATTAAACTTTTTCACAGATGTTTTTATTTTGGAAACTGATTTTATATAATTTTGGTAGGCTGATTTCAAAAATTCTATGCATTTATTTGTATCACATAAGGTTTTTTTTTGCAAAAATGAAATGAAAAAAAAAACGATTTTTATAAAAAAAGTTTATTTGTTTATTGAGTAAAAAGGTGGAATACAAGTTAAAAAAGTTGAAAAAAATACTTTACTCAGTCTTTTTTAAGTGATATCTTTGTCTTTTTGCCAGAAAGCTGCGTTGTCCGGACATTCGGTTGTATGTTTTTAAGGGCATATCCCGTTTTAACATCCAGCAGTAGTCCGCCATCATCGTTATGAGTTTTGAATGACTTTTATTCAAAAAGAAAATTTTTTCTCCTACTAATGGTAACTCCCAAATTGGTTCTCTAACATATTTTTCAACAAATCTTTCACCACTTGATGTCTCTCGTGCAAAATTCTCTGCAGCTACATCTACGAATATGTTCCCAAAATTTATTTGATTCAGACATTTTATTAAAAAATTCTTCAATACCCAAATCTGCCTCAATATCTCCAACCACTTGTAAACCTCTATCAATACTATTATCTTTTACCACTTCACTTTCTTCCACTACCAAGGAACCACTATTATCTTTTTCCAATTCACTTCTTCCACAATTAAAGAACATAAAGAACTCTGTGGTACCTCATTAAACTTCCGCTTCAACATATTCTCTAATACTAGCATCTATTTAACATAAGCTAACTTTATATACCCTAACATTGTCCCCACCCTAACATTCTTCTTTATTCTTTAAACTTCAAATGACCTTAATCATCCTCAAACAATTCTAAAACCTCCTCATTGACCTTGATCGCCAATAAATATTGTTGAAAATAATATAGAAGCTTAGTATACTGAAACCAGCGATTAAAACAAAATGTCCCAACACCTAGAATTGATATTAGAAGCAGTCAAGTTTGTTTATGAAAATTATGGTCATCTATCTGGTATTAAAACAAATCTAATAGAGTATATTCCATTAGATTTATTTAAAACGAAAGTAGCCCCAATATGGATAGAGGAGTTCTGGCATTTAATTTCACCTGACAAACAAATTGAACTAGAAGAATATCGACCGTGTTTTAGACACTATAATACCGGTGAGGAACAAATTGACGGTCCAGCCCCTTCAAAGATAAATTGCTCAGTTTGTAAAAAGTGTATTACCCAACAATTTAGAATACCGAAAAAGAAAAAACTAAAACATTAAATATGATTTAAATAATATATTTTATATACTAAAGATTATCTTCATTTATCAATAAAAATGTTAGATAAACAGCTCTGTGGTTTTTTATTTATGTTTAATTATCAATTAAATAAAGGAAAAAACAACTCTGTGGATCCGATTCTAACACCTCCCCAGTGACTTTGAAATCAAGGTGACATTGGCATTCAAACGACCTACACACGACGTTGACCTTCGAATGACCTTAGCCACCACCATCCGATTCCAACACCTCCTCAGTGACCTTGAAATCAAGGTCGCTCATCCTCAGCCGATTCTAACACCTCCTCATTGACCTTGATCGCCAATAATGCATGCGATCAAGGTCAATGAGGAGGTGTTAGAATCGGCTGAGATACTCTACTCCATCTGCCTTGATATCGCCGTTCCATTTCCTTAATATCTTGGTGAAACCTCTCTCCCTGTTCTTCGCTAACTGCTCCAAGATTTTCAGGAAAATAGTTCAAGTGTGAAAACAGGAAATGCACTTTCAAACTCATATTACAACCTAGACGATGAAAGTGTTGTAACATATTTTGAACAATATTTTCGTAGTTTTCGTCCTTAGAGTTCCCAAGAAACTTATCAATTACTTCTTTAAATGAAACCCAGGCGTTTTTCTCGACATTGGTCATTGTGTTTTGAAAATCCTTGTCTTTGCATAATGTTCTTATCTGCGGCCCAACAAAAATACCTTCTTTTAACTTGGCATCGGATAAGGCTGGAAATGTCTCGCACAAATATTTAAAACACTGTCCATTTTTGTCAAGGGCTTTAACAAACTGCTTCATCAAGCCAAGTTTGATATGGAGAGGAGGCAGTAAAACTTTTTTGGGGTCAACCAAGCTATCTCTTAATACATTTTTGCTACCAGGTGTAAGGCTTGTTCTAGGGGGCCATTCTATTTGAGGCCAATGTCTATCCCTTGCTCGACTATCCCACTCACAAATAAAGCATGGAAATTTTGTATAACCTCCTTGTTGTCCTAGTAGCATGCACAGCACTTTAAGGTCACCACAAAGCATCCACTGATGTTCTTGGTAGTTTATTTTCTTTAAAAGAAGTTCAAAATTTTCATACGTTTCCATTAAATGTACCGAATGGGCAACGGGAACCGAGGCCAGCTCGTTACCATTGTGCAATAAAACGCCTTTTAAACTACGCTTACTTGAGTCAATAAACAGGCGCCATTCTTCTTTTACATACGCCACATTTCCTAATTTTGAAATTAAGTCAGGAATATTGTTGCAATACACTAGCGGTCCGTCTTGAGTAAAATATTGACATAACTCTTTTTCGCGATCCCGGTAAAAGCTTGATGTGACGCCCGGTGCCAGTAAATGTTTCTCACGAAGTCGGGAGGCTAACAATTCGGATGCATCCTTTGGAAGGTGCAAATCTCTAATTAAATCATTTAGTTCGCTCTGATTAAACACTTCGGGCTCTCTGAAATCTCGTGTGAAATCTGAGTCATCTGGGTCGCAATTAGATTCCTCTGATTCTGACGATATGACTTATAACTTAACCACAGGTCATTTAGTGCAACTACAAATCATCTAAAATTTTTTCGAAAACTTTGGCACTATACGTTATACACATATGTTTTTTAAGATTTTTGCATTTTCTATGTTTCTACAATAGATACATTCACTACAAATATTTTGTTCTCTGTACAACTGCATTTTTCTCAGTGCAAGTTTTTGCCCTTGTAGAAGTCAAATTATCTAAATTTTTAATTTAGCACGTGTATGTCGTATATACCATGCCTTTTCCGATTGGGCTTCGTGGCCCTGGGGATGAAACTGTAATATGTGAGTCAGAGTTATCTTCCCCATAGAATACGCACCCCTATATATAAAACTAGTAGGCGTGCTTAAAAGCGCATCCAAGTCGTTTTCTCTACTTGGACTTGTATTCTAATCTACGGCATGGATATCGCTTTATCTTTCGAATCTAGAATTTAACGAGATTACTGGAAATTAACGGGCGTATTATTTAGAATTGCGCCTTAGTTTATTTCCTGTATGTATCTACCCTGTATAGAGAGTGGATATTTCAGTGTAATTTAGGTTCTCCTCCCACTTTATACACAGTAGTACCATGTCAGAGTATCAGTACGAATAGCGGTAAATATTGGAAATAACAATAACAGAGTTTATCAGTGTATGTACAACAGTAAAATAGAATTTTACAAAACAGAACTATTAACTGAATTATACAGTTATTAAAAACATATTTCTCTCAGAGGTAGAACTTCAAATAAAGGTTTGGCGAGGGGAGATTTTTATGTAATCCACCTAGACACAAAGAAACCAGAGACGGAGAGAAATGAAAAAAATATTTTTCAACATATTACTGTGTACTTAATTTTGAGTTTATTTTAAAATAATCTTTTAAGTTTGTTTTGCTTTTTTACAATAATATAATGTGAGTCATGAAATGACGTCACCCGCTTACGCGTTCGAAGGCCGTACAGGACGCTTCCGGAAAAACACCGGAAGAATCTAGAAGGCGGATGTGTATGGTCCATACACATACATACCGTTCGGAAGGGAGACCAGGCATTCAACGAGTAATCGCCGTCGAGTTAATATTGTGAAATAAATATTGAAATAAATACTGTTATTATTAGCAAGCATACAACAGCTTATTAGTGAGTGGACACGTTTTCTTTATTCAAAATGCCTTACCGATTTTCTTCTCAAGAGTATGCGGACATGCATTTTGTGTATGGCTACTGTAACGGCAGTGCACGTCAAGCAGTTATTGAATACCGAAATCGGTTACCCGATAGGCGCATTCCTCATTACAGAACGTTTCTGGAAGTACACAGTCAATTTCGAGAATGCGGACTGCGTGATCTTTTCGACCGAGGAGTAAATTTGCCAGCAGACTTAGAAGATGAAGCAGTAGCTATTGTTACAAAGGATCCCATTCTCAGTGTACGTCAAATCGCTAGACAACTAGGAGTGCCACGAAAAGCAGTTTGGCGAATTTTAAAACGTGGGGGCTTATATCCATATCGTAGGGAACACGGTTTGCTCGAGGCAGACCACTGCTTATTCTACCTGGATATTAAGACAGCCACGGCTTCATTTTAATTTCTGCAGAACAGTCATCCGGACAGATGAATCTACGTTCACGAGAAGTGGTGTTACAAATCTGAGAAACCTGCACAGGTGGTCATCAGAAAATCCCAAAGCTATACGCCCATCTAAATTTCAACATGAATTTCCTATTAACATTTGGGCGGCCCTAATCGATGACTTGTTGATTGGTCCTGTCGTTCTTCCTGGGAGGTTAAATGCGGACAATTACCTTCAATTTCTTATTGACGAACTGCCAGGTCTTTTAGAGGATGTCCCACTGAATGTTCGACGAGACATGTGGTGTCACATGGATGGGGCACCACCACATTTCGGAATTGCTGTCCGAAATTGGGTTAACGTCAATTATCCAAGATGGATTGGTCTAGATGGTCCTGTTGCATGGCCACCCAGATCACCCGATCTTAATCGCCTTGACTTTTATTTATGGGGGTACATGAAAAATTTAGTCTACGCGCAAGTTTCGAACACATGAGAAGAGTTGTTGGATCGTATTCACCCGGCTGCCGAGCAAATCCGACGAAACAAGTATGAAATTCGGATAAGTATTGTTGGCTTACGGGCACAAGTCTGCATTTCACAAGGAGATGGACATTTCGAAAATATTATTAATAACTTTTTTAAATAAAATCGGTTTTTATTGACTTTAGAATTACATTTTTTTCATGATCTGACAATCACATTCATAGATCTGTAACTTTGAAACAAATAAAATGGATATACAAGTTTTGCGTTTTTGTTCCTTGAAATGAAGTCTACTTTACACTCCTAAAATTTGAACATAACGATACGGGACACTTGTATACCATTCGGAAGGGAGACAAGGCATTCTACGAGTAATCGCCGTCGAGTTGATATTGTGATGTAAATGTGAAATAAATATTGAAATCAATTCTGTTACTATTAGTTGTTAAGTGTATTTAGTGTGGCTTATTATTAATATAGTGTGTTTTAAATTACCGTTAGCTTTATTTTAAAAAACCCAGAAAGACAAATATTTCACAGACGAAAGACCAGGTATTTTACAATAGCATGTACCTATTAATATTATGTAATTTTGCCAAAGTATTTGAAACACTACTTTGTAGTTACTAAAGCACGGATTATATTTATGCATGTAAAAATAGCAAAATATCCACATTTTGACAAAAATATTGGCTAATATGCTGTAATATACAAGAATATGCATCAATATGCTAAATTTGTTGCATTTCTAACAAAAACCAAATCCGATTCTATAAAACAAAACTGTATTTTACTGTTAAGCTCTTAATAGTATTACGTATTTGTGTAATTTATATTTTGTATTCGTATTTGTATTTGTATTTGTAATTTTTCATTTCCCTCCGCTAGTCTATAGTAGTTCTTGCGAATAGTTTCTAAATCACTTTTTACCTGACTTACTTGAAACATTTTCTGGCTTTTCTTGATAGCTTAGGCGTGTCACGGAACGAATTGTAAAACTACCTTCTTTATATCATCAAAATGTTCGCAGTAGTAAAACGCAGCCTCTAACCATGTTCCCCAACGCTTAGTAATCGGCTGTGGTGGTTCAGGCAATTTGGGACACAGTTCGTGATTTTTTTTTTGTAAGTTTTGGGGACTTTAGAAGCACTGCCTTCGTATGAGCTATTAAAGCATTTACTCGTGGATAACATTTAGGTATCAATTGCGCCACAAGGTTTAAAGCATGGCTTTTACATGTTGCATGTAACAGATTGCTACTCTCTTCTTTAAGAGATCGGCCTAAGGAAAGCATGTTAGCGGCACCGTCACTCACAAACATTAAAAGTTGGTTTGTGGAAACTTGAAATTTGTTCAATGCACTCAACACCACTTTTAACATTTCATCGCTAGTATCTTTTAATTCTGCTTTAATTCTTCTTTCAACATAGCCACGAACTGATGGCATAACGTTTCTTATCGATGTCCGACTTTGTAATGTATAATCCGAATACTTGCTCCAGAAGGAGACAAATACTTTTTGATCTAGCAAAGTGAACGGTAGATTAAATATAATAAAACAAACATGTATATCAAATGTTAATTGTTCGCTGTATCGTTTGCCACGGATTGCAGAACAGTGTTTTATACTTTATAGGTGGCGTTCGCACATCCACCTGCTGGTACACGTCAAATAGTCGTCGCATCTTACATACTCGCTATTACTCTATGAATATCTAACGGTGTTCATTTGAAAAGTCAATCTAATAGCATGTGATTTACTGAGAACATTTTGAAGTATGTCGTAAATTAAAATTTATTACTTAACCTACGAAGTCGTATATTTTGACAGTTTCATACATACAAATAAAGAACAAATAATAGGTATTTATTGAAAACTATAACAAATGTTGAAAATGTTGTCCTTCAAGATCAATGCACTTTAAAATCCTTCGTTCAAAATTTCTGATGATATTCTGCAACATTACTGGATTGTTATTAATTTCCATGCATTTCTGTTCGATTCTCTGTAGCATATCATTCAAATTCAATATAGGTGTTCGAAATATGTTATTTTTTAGATAAGGCCACAAAAAGAAGTCGCAAGGTGTTAAATCGCATGAACGTGCAGGCCAGGAAATTTCAGTATTTCGACTAATTATACGCTCATCAAAAAATTCTCTTAAACAAGGTGCTCCGTCTTGTTGGAAATATGCATTTTGAAGTTCATCATCATGCAACTGATTGACAAATGGTTGTAAAATTTCCGTACGGTACCTTTGAGCAGTTAACGTTCCCTGAAAAAATATTGATCCAATGATTCGCCTTTGGTTTATCGCTGCCCAAACACCAATTTTCTCTGGATGTAGCGATTCTTCATTAATTACATGTGGATTTTCACTACTCCAAATTTTTGTATTTTGTGAATTTAGGTATCCCGTTTTATAAAACCATGCTTCATCAGTAAAGATGACTCTTTGCGAAAGTTCTCCATTATTGTTCATATTTACAAACCAATTACAAAACTGTAGTCTACGTGGGTAATCAATTTGTAACGATTCTTGTACTGCTGTGACACGGTATGGATAAAGTTGCATATCTTTTTTTAATAACTTGTGAGTTGTACCAACAGAAAGGTTTATTTGTTGACTCAAATGTCGAACAGATGTTTGTGGTTCATTTTCCAATATTTCTTCAACACGATTTACAACTTGAGGTGTACGTTTCTTAACTGCTCCGCTGCCTGATTTTCTTTAGAGACTACCAGTTTCAGAAAAAAGTTCTAAAGTTCTATCCAAAGTATTCTTAAATCGTATATAATCTATTACAAAATGTGGAAACTCAACTTGAAATTCTACCATGCAATCTTGAACTGAATAAACCCATAAACCATCAATTTTATTACCACTTTGAAAATAAGCCTGGACTAAAAAAATTTTATGTTCTAAAGTGAAAGCCATTTTAAAACTCGGAAGCAATTTATTTAAACCAGAATCGACGCACGATTATTTTATGCACTATCTGATATTTGTGATTGACATTATCAAATGTCATTTGGATTTACGTTTACGGAACAACAAACACATACTAATTTATATGCGTCTTATTCTATCAAAATTTCAAAGTAACCTAGATTGACTTTTCAAATGAGCACACGTTAGTTGCTTCGAAATACGCCGTTTACGAAACGTACCTAAATGCGACATTTTCTAAGTATGTCTGTACTGATATGCACTCACAACGACCATTGGAATAATACTGAACAAGTGTGCTTTGATACGGAAGCTTGAGTTTCCGTGCTGCGCGCTTCTCCCCCCTACGTTGCTCTCGGCACTGTACTGGAAATTGCCCCTCTGTGCCGAGTCTAGAATCAATATTAATTCGTATCGCATAAAACGTTACGAATATTTGCATCAAATACATAAAATTCAACCAAAAACCTAGTGAGGAGAATACTTTTAAAGAGGATATTATGACTCGCATAGTCATGGGTTAAAAACGTCTTTTATTTTAAAATGAAACGTTAAAAGCAGGACCCATACTGTATGATATTTTAATTAGAAATTTGGAAAAGTTATTACGGCTGTAGGAACGATCAAAACTTTACTTCTAGGTCACTTAACCGTTTGTAACATCCTTGTTTCTCTATTTCAAGGATATCCTGTAATATACATATATGCATACGTTAGTGTTGTTATTTAATATTGTTGGTCAGTTTTATGTTTCAATCGATAAACAACTATTGATAATTAATCATTTTTTTTCAATAATAATTTTCTAAATATTTTCGTCCTCACAAAGCGGAAAGGAAGAACACACACACCTTAAAATTAATCAGAAACATTGAGACAATACACGGTAAAAGTTAGTTAAGTGTTAACTTAATTGTCTCTGAAATACCGATTGACTTGGAACGGTTTTGTACACTCGTGGCTACATACTGCTCCAAAGGCAAATCATATAACTTGACTATTTGGTTTAATGGTCTGCTTGCGGATGACATTATAACATGCTTCCTGTATTTTGTTTAGGTACCGTATAGCAGAGGATATCGTTCTACGTAATTACTCCAATTTCTTTAATTGCCGTCATGAACATATTGTCTCAGTAATTACATATTTGAAATAATTGAACGTTTTATCAATGGCATCTACAATTGGCCAAACTTTTACGATGTCACGTGAAAAGGTGGCTATTTTTTTAGATAGATTTCGCAAATTATACGCGTTGATTTTAACACTCATAATAATTTTGGGAAAGACAACTAAGAGTGACAATAACACTGTTGAAATCCATTGGGCATTGGCCAAATTATTAGACACACTACTTAATTTCCTGTCCTGTATGTGTTTTCTATGTAATACGAGGGATAAGCTGAATTTATTGAGGATAAGAAAATCTAGTAGACTTTGAAAAACAATCGTTTAGTGTTTATTTAGAGCAACTCTTTCTGACGTTTTGTTGTTGTAGTAATAACTCAGTTACTTATTTGTTGAAATTAAAAGAAAATTGAATTAACCAGAGAGCACTTCGAATCATAATTTATTATGGATTTAAAAGAGGTTTAAGCGCTTATGAGTGCAAAGAGAGTTTAGATTCAGTTTTTAGTGAACAAGCACCTTTCTTGGCTACACTTTACCGATGGTGTAAGGAATCTGAACGCGAAAGGAATTCTGTTCATCATTAAAAAGGAGCAGGAGGTCACCTACTACGGCTGTTACTGACAAAAACATTGCTGCTGTTAAAAAAAAATTGAAGAGGACAATAAAGCCACCTATGCGGCAATAGAGCAAAGCTCAATATTGGATCCTCAGCTATTAAAACAATCATACACGATCATCTGCATTTAAAAAAAGTGGTAAGTCGTTTTGTGCCGCATCACCTCTTCGACATCCAAAAAGTAGAGCGTGTAAGAATTTGCCATGAAAGTTTAAATTTCTTAAATAATTGCGGGCACCAAATTTTCTTCAAAATAGTGACTGGTGACGAAACTTATTTTCCATTTTTCGACCTTACCCGTGAGGAGCGTCGTGTATGGATTTACGAAGATGAGAAAACTCCTGCAATGACTAAGAAGCAGCGAGCTATGAAAAAAGTTATGTATGTGGTATTCTTCAGAAGTACGGGCTTAGTAAATGCAATTAAGCTAGATAGAGAAAAGACAGTTACGGCTAAGTGGTACACTGAAAAATGTTTAATTCTCCAGTTTCCGGCTGGAAAAAAATATAAAAGTATAAAAGATTTAGCAATATGTGACTTGCAATTTGCGGGGTAGAAGGTTTTCGTTTGAAGAATTATTTTGAGCATATTTAAAATAAAATCCTAGAAAATCCTATTAACCGTGTATTTTATTCTCAATAATTTCAGCTTGCCCCTCGTAGAAATCTAATCAAATTAATATTAGGATTGAATAATGCCACCCTTTACTGCTATTAAAGTGTCTATGCATTGGATCATGCTCTCTATATACAGAATTTTGCATTTTCTTTGAAGTTCGGTGTTGTGATGCCATTCTCTGATGAGAGTTTCAACCATCTGGCGCTTGATGGAGATTGCTTTCTTGGCAATCGCCCGTTTGGTGAGTTCCCATATCTTCTCTGTGGGATTCATGTCAGGTGAGATCATCAGCCAGGGCAACGCGGTAATGTTTTTTCGGCCAGGAATGCAGTAACACTCCTGATTGTAAAAATGTACTGTTAGTTTCTAATACTCCGTTGTTATAGTCCTGCCTCATGGGCCCTTTCACGATGTATAGGCGCCCCATGGCCTTAGTTGAGATCACAGACCACACCATAACACTAACTGGGCGTTTAACCTTCTCCAGATGACAATCTGGATGGATCTGCTCTCCAAGGCGTCGTTAGATGAATGAACTCTTGTCGACCAAAATCTGAAATGTTGATTTGTGAGAGAAGCACACTACCCAGAAAAATCGTTTTTCACGCTATTTAAATTAGTTGTACGACCCATTGCAGTCGCTTCTTATTCATGGCCTCGGTGAGGCGTCGCTTTATGATCAGACGAATAAAAAATACTTATCATATCTCGTTTCTCTTCGTTAGTGAATGACATTTTTGTATTATTAATGACCAATAAATGAAATGTTTGACAGATTGAAATTCCAAAGGCTACCTTATTTAATCTTATAATTTATTCTTTCAAATAAAACCTAATGTCAAAAACTATAGTCAGCATGTGGTACATGGTTGAAATCAGAAAAAAAAACTCTTTCTGAAGATGTCTAAATTCAATATGGCGCCTATAAGAAATTAGAGAGTTGATGATTACCAGAAAGAAACGAAACGTCGTATAAAATTTAGAGTACACCACTGGATAGAGGTTTAGAAATGGCCACAAGGATGTGTTTTTATTTTTTCTCTACAAGGCCAAATGTCGGTGCTACAGGTAAAAGAAGAAAATGGGGTTTTCGCGTTTTTTTTTTAATAACGAAGGTCATTTGTCACAGGTCTATTTTCTTTACGGATTTATAACAAACACAAAATTTAACAACTTTGCCAAATTTAAACCTATACTCTATCTCCAAAATAAGAGAAATCCCCATGGTGAGGGCCGAAAATGAATCAGCCTGTATAATGAGAGTGATAGTGATGACGACAACTTCGAAGATTAATTTGTTTAATTTATTGTACTGTTAGTAATAAAGGAATAAACCATTTATTTATAAATTAAATATTCTTTATACGTATTCAAGCAAATGGATTTGTGTTTTGCGATATACTTAACTATCTGTTTGTACATTTAAATTTCATTTCATATGTAAATTGTTTAATTAATTATAGCATCAAATTGCTTCCTCTGTAAATTTATACTGTTTTAAAAATTCTTAAAAACCAAAAAATTGGGAAATCTAAAATTTGATCGTTGTCAATTAATTGTCAGCTTATGTCAGTTTTATTCGTGTCAAATGTTACTATTGCTTTTAATTTTTAGTATTAAATATGCCAAAAGCCCGAATCTTAATCCAATTGAAAATTTGTGGGACACATGAAAAAACAATGTGTCGTAATCATTTTAGACAGACAGGAATTTAACTGCACAATACAATATTGTGAAGCTCTAATTAGATCTATACCTAGATGGATTAATTTGGTGATAGAAAGTAATGGTAATGCAACAAAATACTAAAGTATTATATTTCTGTTAACAACTACCTAATAAAAAATACGACCTTTATTTTCTTGCCGCATATTATTTTACGACGTCTAATTAAATTATTTTGATTAATCATTCGGATGACAATGTCAGAGAATTCTAACCTCTTTGAAAAAAGCCATAATTAAACAGATCAAAAAAATATAAAACACAAATTTCTGTGTGCGTCAATTTCCCTTTTTTTTTTGTGGGTAGCGTAATATCATTTCGTTTGGCAATGAACGTATATGCATATATGTGATTATACATATTGCTATGAATTGTGGTTTTAAAATTTACTCCACCACCATCCACAACTACTCTACCCAACTAGGATACTCAGTCGGTTTATTTCCAAAAAATGGGACTGCTTTCTTCTCAGCGTTCCAATCGGAAACGTGGAACAAAAACGTATTTTAGGCGCCACTCAAAATTTTTTTGAGAAAAGTTATTATAATATTTCTTTAAGTTACTTATTAAAAATGCAAGATGAAGGGTATAAGAAATAATATTCACAATATAAAATTTAAATGAAAATTTAATACAAAAATCAAAAAAAGAAAAAAATTTAGTCTTTATAAAGTATAAAGACTGTGCAATAATATACTTATTACATCTAGAGGTAAAAATAACACATGGAATATGTGCTATGTGCTACGTGCGTTAAAATCTTCCTCAATGACTACCGAACAAATTAACTAAATCACAAAGTTTATTTCTAATTTCTCCCCAGAGAACAACATAAAAATAAACAGCCTTGACAGCTCGATCAAAATCTACTACATGCGCACTCACATGGAAAAAAATTGCCCTTGAAATCCAAACGTATAAAATTTTTACAGTTAAATTTTTTTACTTAGAAATTTTAAAAATACTCTTTGTCATCTATCTCAATTAATTAAGACTAAATCTCAATACAACAATATTAATATAATAGAAATACAATATTCAAATCTTTTAAATTAATCGACAATATAAATATTTTTACTTACATAAAAATTAAAGCGAGACACGTCGACAAGAAAACGTTAATAAATCAAATATCATCAAACTACAAGAACAAAATCTCGTAGAATTAACGGGAAATTGAAATACAAACACAATCAACTATTAGATCAAATTCAACCCGAAGTTACAATTAAATATATAATTATATATCTTTTTAAATAAAATGAACGTTCTTATCTTACTGTTAAACTGTGTCTGAAGGTAAAAATCATCTCTCGGTCCACATCAACCGCAATAGCTTCGCAAAAGGCTGACCTTCAATAATACAAGTTTTTTGTGCGACACATGAAATACATGCGATATAGACAGATATCCAAAAATAATAGTACATTCATTTTTAAATAAATTTTTAATATTTATTGGGGAAAAAACCATAGCAATATGTTTAATTGTTTCTGTAACGTCTAATTGATTTCACAATAATCTATACTGTTAATAAATAAGTTTATATATACATATATATTTTACTTTAATAAATTATTAATTTATTAAGTGATAGATGTGTAGTTTACGCCGCCTATGGTATGTTGCAGTTTTATGTAAAACCAAATACAAATCTCCCTACTACTTCTAATGCTGCGCGAACTTACTCCCACCGCTCGACATCTTATTTGGCGCTTGCTATACATGCCTGTTAAACACTAATTTGCAAAATTTGACCAACTTTTTTATTTAATTATAAATTATTACATTACTCGTAATCATAACAATAACGGTGCTATAAGAATCAATTTAAATGCGTTGGTATTATAATTTCGACAGCTGATCTATTTAGACAAACCGAGTAAATGAATTGCATTTGTAAAAACGTGTCTACCGAGACGCAATATATCCACAACAGACGAAATAAATGTAAAATAATTGAAGAAAAAACAAATATTTTTTATTACTTTGTGTCTAATAGAATAGTTTATAGTACATACATTATATTTTGTTGCACTCGAAATCAAAACGGATTTGATCGCTATGTACTCGTATTATCTTGTTACATATATTGCACGGTGCTGCAGTGCAATGGATCGCGTTTCAAACTGCGTGTATAAAACGAAATATAACATACTGTATGTTCATTCGTAATAATTCAATAGACAAATATGAAAACCTTGTTATTATTAGGTTTTCATATATGTCTATTGAATTTTCGCAACCCCAACTTCAACGTTACGAAATTACGCCTAGAACCAACGATTTGAAATACCGATGGGGAATGATAGTGGCGGCGGCGCATTGAGAACATGAATAAGTTGGGGACGGTCACAATGCCTTGTCACTTCCAGCTTGCGGCATAAATATCATCTCGCATTTATCCGTCTGTTGGCCGGCATTTAATTATGTACATTCGCTAGATGCCTTTGCCGGCCATCGTTATTGACATTTGCGAGTTTTAATGTTTGCGTGAATGAAAAAATCGTTTATTTATACAGGATAATTCGAATGGACGATGTAGGGCAAATTTCTTTAATAATTCTTAAGGAAAGAATTTTTACGTAGAGTATGCATATTACAAAGATTGCTGCGAAAGTTTTTGGCAGAAGTAAAAACAAACATAAATTAGTCGGTATAGATGGGCTTTATTGCTTTCAAAGTAATCGCCTTTAAAATCTGTGCATTTTGACATGCAATCGAATCAATTTCGGAAATATTTTTTCTACTCGGAATCCTAGGGTGGATATCCTAGAAATGTGTCAATTTTATCTGAAAAAACAGATTCGTTGGAAGATCTCAAGAAACCTACGCGTAGATGTATCGAATCCACTCAGGAATTCCACAAGGAAATATTTTGGCTCCATTATACACCGCCAACGTACTCACTATCCATTCTGCAGTTTTGGCAACATTTACAGACGATACTGTCGTTTTATCTTCATAAAATAAAGTGAAAGAAATAGCTTGAAGAGACTTACAAACTCCTTTTAAACATATTAGAAAAGTGGCCCAAACTATGTTGAATTAAAATCAACGAGCAAAAGTCAATCCACCGAACATTCACTCTGAACAAACATTACTCTAGTTCTGTCACCTACAACAAATAAGTCCACAGTTCAATCGAATCTGCAACTTCTTCTAGTTTCCACCGAACATTCACTCTGAACAAAAGTTCTTATCCTTCTGTCACCAACAACAAATCCACAGTCCAATCGAATCTGCAACTTCTTCTAGTTTCCACCGAACATTCACTCTGAACAAAAATTCCTGTCCTTCTGTCACCAACAACGAGTCCAAGTCCAATCGAATCTGCAACTTCTTCTAGGTTCCACCGAACATTCACTCTGAACAACAATTCCTATCCTTCTGTCACCAACAACAAATCCACAGTCCAATCGAATCTGCAACTTCTTCTAGTTTCCACCGAACATTCACTCTGAACAAAAATTCCTATCCTTCTGTCACCAACAACAAATCCACAGTCCAATCGAATCTGCAACTTCTTCTAGTTTCGACCGAACATTCACTCTGAACAACAATTCCTGTCCTTCTGTCACCAACAAGTCCACAGTCCAATCGAATCTGCAACTTCTTCTAGTTTCCATCTATCTACTATTTTTGGTTGGACGTCAGTAAGTCAAGCCAGTTCTACTCTGTTAGTCTTGTGTCCTTGATAAAAGCCACTATCCTCCTCAAAGGAAGTTTGAGTGCCCTCGTAGGATGCAATAGATCTTTTCCGAAATGTTTCTGTCTGAGTACCTTAAGTTCGTCATACTTGTATATTACATCAAGGCTGGTTTCCTCCTGTTTTTCACATCTCCTATACCAGGGCTCGCTAACCAAGCCCATACTGCACAGATGCTTCCTTAAAGGACAATGTCCGGCTATTAAGCCGGTAATAATTTTAATTATTTTTTTATTTCTTCTCAGTTTCTTTTTATATTCTTTTTCTAGCCATAACCAGATCTCCCTTCTGGCGGAATCCTTAGCGCTTCCACATATAGAGGTTGTGGTTCTGTGAAGTTCCTTTTAGTACCTTCCTCGGCCAGTTCGTCGACTATCTCATTACCTTTCAGTACCTCACGCCCTGGCACCCATATCAGTGACACAGTATTGTCTTATGCCAGTTTACAATGTTTCATCAGTTTATACCTGGTAGATGGATTCATAATGGCTTTAATAGCTGCCTTACTATCAGCCATTATGTTGATTTTTTTTATTTGTGCAGCCGATTTCCCGCATTTCCTCGGCGCGACTGCAAACAATTCAGCCTGGAAAACCATGGTATGTTTCCCTAGATTGAATATCTTTCTTTTAGGGCACATTCCACATATACCTGCACCTGTTCTCCGATTGTGATCCAACCGTGTACCAGGTGCCGGCTCCCCATTCGCCCGGGTCACTTGCCTGTTCTCTGGTCGGTATAGAAATGTTCAGCTTGGCTGTAAACATAATCTCAGGTGCCATACTATCCGCCGGCATTTGAAATATCGGCTCTCGCAGTATAGTCCTTGTTGTATCTGTATGGCATCGTACAAGCTTATTAAGACACCATACTCCATTGGCCTTCAGCCTCAGGATCGCAGCCATGACCTTCGCTTTCACAAATAGTTTCCACGGAGGTACACCCACGATGGCCTCCATGGAGGCGGTTCCCATGCTGCTCGTAGCTCCTGTGATTCCCAACAGAGCCTGTCACTAGAGAGTCGTGGAGAGCCCACCAACGATATCAGCTCCGTCCTCCTCCTCCAGACAACTGCCCCATTGGTAATCGTTGGTCTTACTACTACTGTGCACAACCAGTGTACCACACTTTGTTTTAGTCCCCATGTCTTACAAACAGCTCTTCTGCATCTTCAGAGGAGCTGCCTCGCTCTGTCCGCCACTTTGACTAGTTGCTTGTTCCAATTCAATGTCGCATCAAATGTAATACCTAGATAGTTCACTTCATTGATTAGTTCTAACTCTTGTTCGAACAGCCTTACGCTGCCCAGATCATTTAGTTTTCTATACTGGTAAAAGCTAGCAACTTGTTTTTTTTGTGGATTAACACTCAATCCTTCCTCAGGGCATCATCTCTCGATAATTCGCAGAGCATTTCGCATGATGCTCGCCACTGTCCTCGGGAATTTCCACTCGGACATAATGACAATGTCATATTCTCTGGTCATTGAATGTCCTGATGAGATTATCCACTACTAGACTCCATTTTATCGGTGGCGATACTCCTTGAGCACACCTTTTGTTGTCCTCATGGACATCGTGTTTTGCATTTGGGCGTACTACTCTGCTGCGCAGTATGTTGTGAACTCAATTGCATGTGGTGCTCTTTCGATCAAGAATGGAATAATGGAAGACGCCGAGGTGTTAGAGTAAAATTACTTTCGGATGAGACTGAAGATGCGCGAGCGATGACATTACAAAAATACTGAACACCTTAAAAACATTGAGCAGTCGCAGCAGTCGGCAGCGGGAGCAATGTACGTACAAGACCACTACGAAACACACAGATCAAATGCCTGGTATCGACTGACAAATAGTCGATAAACGTTTGTGGCTCGTATAGTACACGGATTTATACTACTAGCTGTTTCTCTCACTTATGAGGTGGCTCTCTTTCTAATTACTAAAATGTGTTTCTGCGCTAATCTCATCCGAAAGTAATTTTACTCTATGAAAAGCTCCCTCTATGTCTAAAGAAACTCTATGTCTAAAGAAACCCCCCCAACTTCAAAGTCTTAAAGTCTTGAGTGTCTTTGTTACATAATTTACTTATCGAATTTCTTATTATATTAAATAAACTAAAGTAATAATTTTCTTTAAATTAAAAATATAAAAATTCTGATGATTAATTAAATTCAATACAATATAGAAAGCAAAATTTTATTTTGACCACCGCTTGAAAACGATATTTCGATAAGTGTCTTTCTCCTTGAGAAATGTTCTTTATATATGCCCCGTGACGTCAATTCTTTTTCAAATTTTAAATTAGAACACTTGCAAATAATATTCTATATTTAAAAACTTTCGTTCTTATACTGATTTGCGTTTTCTTTAAAATTTCTTTCTAATAATGTTTCATATTTTAAATGCGTTCTTATTTTCAAGTGTTCCTTTTTTTGCCGTCCGACGCCGCGTTTTCTTTACAATTCACGTTATCTTTGTTTGAAATTTTACGTACATCGTAATTGTTACAAAAACAATATTTATGTATTTAAGAGATTTTGTAAAATTAAAGTATTGATTATGAAGCTTACTATAATTTAAAAATATTCTTTTATAAATTGGTATATCTAGCATGATTTAAATTCTAAGTTATTAGAATATAAAAACTTATTACAGAAAATAACAGGAAACTTTACAGGAAATTGACTATGCGATTTGTTTTATGACGATGTTCATACAGTGTATATTCAAAATTTACTTGTTTTAAAATGTTCACTACTGTTTTCAACTTTATTTAATTATTCAATTTATCTCGGTTAGAAGAGAACCCAGCAATATGTTAAGAACAACATATGGAGATGCTGTTTTGTCTTCAGCAGAAGTTTTCAGTTGGTCAAGGCTTTTAAAGATGAACAATCGCTCCGTCCAAATTGAAACCGACGAAAGCGTGTTGAAGATGAGTTCTGTGTTAAGACGAGACAAAAGGTTCAGACCAACTGCTTCTAATTGTTTTCGAAATTTTGATTCAGGCCAACTAATGTCACACAAAAATAATTTAGCAACGGAATAATTAATAGAGCGATTAAACTAACAAACACAGACAACACACCAGAAACTTGATCACACGCAAAAGATTCTCTACAAAAAAATAATTATCCTCTCTCATTCATTAATAAAATCATAAAACAAAAATTATATCAACACTACAAAAATAAAACAAATACCACAAAACCCAAGAAAACCAACTCCCAAATTACTTGTAAATATGTCCCAATACCTTACAACACCATATAACAAAATCTTAACACCATATAACATAAAAGTAGCTTACAAAAATTCCAATAATCTCAACAACCTACACTCAAAATTAAAAGACAAAGTATCTACATTAAAAAAAAACACACTTTTATTTATGAATTTCCATGCAATGACTGCGAAGGCGTATATATCGGCCAAACAACACAATATCTACAAGAACGTTTCAATGGATACAAATTTTTGAACAATAGTGCAGCCCTTACAAAACGTATCAAACAAAGAAAACACACTTTCAATTTCGATAAAACGGCAATAATTAGAACTGAAAAAAACAACAAAGCAAAAAAAAGTACTAGAAGCATCCACATACAAAAAAAATCAAATTTAATAGATGACCGTACAGATTTAAATAACTTGTCAGCAATATACCTACCCATTATATAAACACCCCTCGTATAATAACAATATAAACATTACAAAAATAAAATAAAAAAACATGTCCGAGAACAATTAAACCTCCCCCGCAAAGTGTTGAGAAAACTAACATTCTTTCTACCCGTCAAAATAAACATATGGCCGAAAACAGTCTACCTGCTAATACAAAAAAGTTTAGTTTTATTTAGAAGTACATAACAAATACGTCGCAATATATTAACACCACAAAAATTGAATGTAAGTAGATTTATTATATCATCTCTTTTTAACATTTAAATAAATTCTACAAATATACTATATATGGTATCGAAACGTCAAATTAAATATTGTTTGAAGTACCCGGCCTGTACTCCCAGAAATTATTACTTTTATCTCGTATATATATATATATATATATATATATATATATATATATATATATATATATATATATATATATATGTGGTAAATTCAATTTGTTGACGATTTAAGGTCTGGTTTTACTTCAAAATATATATATTTAAAATAATCCTGCATGTTTCGGCAAATGGTGCCTGTTTCAAGGAATATAAAATATAAATGACAGAATATTAATGTCATACATTTGTAGTTGCTATGGATAAAATTATTCAAAGATACATTCCAATTGAATAATAATAGATCATGCCTTAGTATTCTAAAATAGATAGACAACAAAAACAGGGAAACGCAAGACATGAGTTATTATTATGTATGCGCCCGTGGAGCGACTTAAGACAGGAATCAAAACACGGAACTATCAGCATGATAAGCAAATGTATAGATATTTAAATAACTTAAGATATATAATTAAATAACAGCAACATATATTATGATAGTAAATTGCAGGTCGTTACATAATTAAATTATAGTATATACTGCTTAAATTTTTTATATCACTTCTGTTGTTAATTGAATTTTTTTCCTGTTTATCCTGTTCTTTATCAATTACCTGTGTGTTTTCAAAATCGAAATGGTGATCGCGTTGTAGTTTGTGTGTAGATAAAGCACTTTTGTCTGTTTTAGAGTATTTGTGGGCTTGTATTCTTTTGTATAAATATTGTTTAGTTTGGCCTATGTAGTAACTATCGCAATCGCGACATGGTATTTTATAGATGACATGTGTTTCTCGATTGTTTTCTATTTTAGGTTTAAGTTTTGAAAATAAATGTTTATTAGTATTACTAAGTTTATATGTTGTAGCTATCTCATATTTTTTTAAAGTGTATTTAATTAAAGGCGAATGCCGACAGCTTTACATCTTAAGTCGCTCCACGGGCGCATGCATAATAACTCATGTCTTGCGTTTCCCTGTTTTTATTGTCTATTTTAGAATACTAAGGCATGATTTATTATTATTCAATTGGAATGTATCTTTGAATAATTTTATATTTTGTCATTTATATTTTATATTCCTTGAAAAAGGCATCATTTGCCGTAACATGTAGGATTGTTTTAAATATATATATTTTGAAGTAAAATCAGACCTTAAATCGCCAACAAATTGAATTTACCATAACGTACACGAAATAATTATCTATTTATATATATATAAAACACAATTTGTCTAAAATCAAATCTATGCAAGATACGTTCATCTTGTTAAACCAATGGCGTTTTGTGTGTAATATTGTTGGGCATGGAATATTATTAGTTATGGTTGTCTATTGTTTTCTTCATGGACAATAATATAGCGTTATGGACACTGGAGTGAATATCAAGCACTTCCCGCGTCAGTTGAAGAATTAAATTATCAGTTCAATGACCCTGTTCTTTATATATATAGGGGAGAACCGCTGATCTCTGTTCCTGCATAACCACTCATAAATACTACGTTCTCATTTTGTTTTATATAACGTGATACACGCGTTATTGTTGATAAACACATATCAACGAAATGTTTTATCGTGCCACGCGTATTTGATTGTATTTGTATGGATTTTCGATCGGCAAAATTAATTAGATAAATACGACCTGATATTCCACGCAAACTTATCATTTGAATTGGATCTTGTTTGCTAGCAGTCTGTCATAGATAACTACACTTATGAAAGTTATGAATGAATTAAAATTTTGTTGTTTTTTCTCTATTTTTTCGATTTTGTACTTGCAGTGTTGTTGAAATGACAGTTAAGTTCGAATGACAAAGAATATAGCGTATGTATTGTAATAGGGGTTTGCAAAATTAGCTGACTTTATATTTGTTCCAATTTCACAGTACATCTCAAGGAAATTTTCGTATTTCAAATTTACTTCACATAAATTAGTAAAAAAGTTCGATATATTGTAATATTGTTCAAAATTGATAAATTTTAACATACTGTTAAGTTAATGTCCCAGTTAACTTATTCAATATTAGGATTCCCTATGCCCCTTTTTCTTCGGATAACTATTTCACAAATAAACAAATTAAGAATTACTCAAAAAATTCAGTTTATTTTGATTTAAATATGATTAACTGCATAATGAAACTAGCAAAAATATAACAATCATATCTTAAGGTATAGCAAACGCCAATTAAGTTGGCGCGAGGAGGGGGTGCGCAAGAGCCGTTTTTAAAAACGTCCATCCCCACTACTCAAGTAATTGTCAGAATACATTTGTCATTAACGACTGACAGAAGATAATGTTTTTACTAGGGGATCATAAAGTGATACACGCTCAAACGCGAGAAGTAGTTTTTAATGTTTACAATTATTTTTATAAACATAAAAGGACAAAGAGGAGTACGATTTACGATCTCTACAGCTGCCGCATTTACACCATTTTATTTATTTACACCTTTTGGTTAAAAATTTTACTCTAAAACATTCAGTGGGCAGCAACTGCGAAAATGATAACACTGTTATTTTCTTAACTCTGGAAAAATTTGTTCAAGTAGGCTAATATCTTATAACAATAATAATGATAGTACTTTTTGATGATATTTCAGTTACATGTAAATAATAATAATTTTATTGTTTAAAGACAGTTAGCAAAGATATGAAGGAAACAAAAAAGATCCAAATATCACCATCACCTATGAATCTCTCTAAACAAGAACAAATAAAATGATCAAGCAGTGTCATGTCTGCATAGATAACATATACACGAGAAATGCAGATGACATTTAAAATTTACGACAATGAAAGAGTACAGTGCAACAAAACGATTGAACTATATTAATGGATAATTTATTCATCTCGTTAATACAAATATATAGTCATACAAAATCTTTATTGCCAGAAATAATATATAAACAAAGTTTTTATAATTGTTTGGTTGAATATGCATATGTAATATTTTTTAGGAAATATATTTCAAAGAAGTTGAAAAAACATTGCAAATATTTGTAATTAGGTTGACTTGTAATTCTTTCACTATAGCTTTAAACACAACTTAAATTATAGTGATTGTGCAGTTTAAGTTGTATTTCAAGTTGAAGTGGTAAAAGTCTAATACATCATTTAAAAATTTAAATAAATCCTCTATATATGCCTTTTAAATATAGTTATCCCCCAACTGCTCAGATGGCTCTAATCTATTCTCGAAATTTAACATTATATGTCCTTTCTATTAAGGTTATCTATGGCACTAGCAATAGAACAAAACCTTTGACCGCATTAGCCGAAGAATTGCTAAATCTGAGCAAGAAAGCTGAGGTAAATTATGAGAATATACAAACTATACTTAAAGAAGAGATAGGTACTTGAAAGCAATCGCCAAAACAAATCGAATCAAATTATTAAAATTTGAAGTAGCTTAAGTATTCGTTCCAAAATCCTACTTTTGAATTCCAAGAAAAACCATAATGTTGTAATTGTTACTATTTACATTGTACTATAATACAGAGATAAAATAAAATTACCATGTCTATAAGATTAATGAGTATATATTTGGCTGTACATTTAAATGAGTGCCTCTACATAATCAAAGTAAATTATTTTCAATATATGCATTTCGTGCAGCTTGTCCTACTAGTAACACATTATTAATAGCAGCAGCATCTGCAAAGAAGTAAAGAATTAGTTACATTCATTGTTACTGCATACAGTGATGTTTTTTTTTCTTTACTACAATGGACTTACCATTATTAACATAATTTTCTCTGTATTAAATTTATTGACCTTGTATTGGTATTCCAGCATTTATTGCAATATTATGAAGTACACAAGGCATTAAGGGCTAAATGTGATATTTTACTCTTCACTGTATCAATATATGTCTATACACATAATGTTTACTTACAAGCATTACATTTATAGAATATCTTCTTTTTCTGTTAATAAATACATACAGTGGCTGATACACATCATTTACTGGGGGGGCAAGTATCTCAACATGAGTTCCGTCAATTACACCCACAACTCCTCGAGCACCCCATTTTTCATAGAAACTACAATAAAGATATATTTCATAAAACATTATATGGTCAACCAATTTTTTAACCTCTTTTTATTTTATTTTTCATATCTGCTGTTGTTGGAAACTGCACATAATTAGGAAACAAATGTTCAGCTATCACAGAACAAATTTCATTTAATATTCGACATACTGATGTTTGGCTTAGTGTTATCCAAGAATTACAACCTACTGGATTTTGAAAAGATCCTGTGTCTGTAAAATGTAATGTTGTTAAATATATATACAGGCTGATTCATTTTCGGCCCTCACCATGGGGATCTCGCTTATTATTGGAGATAGAGTATCGGTTTAAATTTGGCAAAGTTGTTAAATTTTGTGTTTGCTATAAATCCGTAAAGAAAATAGACCTGTGACAAATGACCTTCGTTATTAAAAAAAAAAAAACGCGAAAACCCCATTTTCTTCTTTTACTTGTAGTACCGACATTTGGCCTTGTAGAGAAAAAATAAAAGTACATCCTTGTGGCCATTTCTAAACCTCTATCCAGTGGTGTACTCTAAATTTTTATACGACGTTTCGTTTCTTTCTGTCCATCATCAACTATCTAATTTCTTATAGGCGCCATATTCAATTTAGACATCTTCAGAAAGAGTTTTTTTTTCTGATTTCCACCATGTACCACATGCTGACTAAACTTTTTGACATTAGGTTTTATTTGAAAGAATAAATTATAAGATTAAATAAAGTAGCCATGGAATTTCAATCTGTCAAACATTTCATTTATTGTTCATTAATAATACAAAAATGTCATACACTAACGAAGAGAAACGAGATATGATAAGTATTTTTTATTCTTCGAACCGAAATTCAACAGTAGCGAGTACAAGATATCTACAATTATATCTAGAACGACAACAGCCTCATCGTACCATTTTTCTAGATCTCGACAGAAATTTGGTCGAGAATGGATCGTTTACTAAGCCGCGTAATGGTCAAGACAACAGGAATTTAAATGAAAATCGACAAGATATTTTACAAATGGTAAATTAAAAGCGTGTTTTCAAATTTCATGTTAATCTTGTATTTTTATAGATAAGTAGCGTCAGAATTAAATTTGTGCCAGTCCAGAATTTGGAGAACTTTACATAAAAGTAGGTTTAAACCATACAGGTTCCATGTTAGTCACTATTTACTGCCTGGAGATAATTTGAGAAGGCTAGAATATTGTAATTGGTTAATGGGAAGGATAGAAAACGACGAAAATTTTTTAAGCAAAATCATCTGATCAGATGAAACAAAATTTACAAATTCTGGAATGTTCAACCGAAATACGGAGCACTATTGGGCAGTACAAAATCCCCGACAAAACAGGGCTAGAAGACCACAACATCGTTTTGGAATAAACGATGGGATGGGTATTTTGGCAAATCGTGGAGAATGGAGAAAGATATTTAAACATTTTACGTACATACGTATCTGACTATCTTGACGACAATATCCCATTAAATAAATTACAATATTTATGGCGGCAACAAGATGGCGCACCAGCACACAATGCAGCTGTTGTTAGAAATTTCTTAAATCAAGAGTTTGCAAACCGTTGGATTGGAAATAGGGGAGTTGTTGAATGGCCTGCGAGATCGCCTGATTTAAGTCCGCTAGATTTTTTTTAATGGGGATATGTTAAAAATAATATTTATAAAGTAGATGCGCCACAAAACACTGAAGAATTACGAGACAGACTTCAGAATGCCTTCGATGCAGTTCCTAGAAGAACTATACAAAGGGCAGTACAAAATGCCAGAAGGCGTGCCCAATTGTGCATTACCGAAGATGGCCAGATAATTGAACATTTACTGTAATTGTTTATTGTTTACTTTTCTATGTGTTTTTATTAATGTTTTTGTTATCTTGTACTCGCTACTGTTGAATTTCGTTTCGAAGAATAAAAAATACTTATCATATCTCGTTTCTCTTCGTTAGTGTATGACATTTTTGTATTATTAATGAACAATAAATGAAATGTTTGACAGATTGAAATTCCAAAGGCTACCTTATTTAATCTTATAATTTATTCTTTCAAATAAAACCTAATGTCAAAAACTATAGTCAGCATGTGGTACATGGTTGAAATCAGAAAAAAAACCCTTTCTGAAGATGTCTAAATCCAATATGGCGCGGCGGCTATAAGAAATTAGATAGTTGATGATGGCCAGAAAGAAACGAAACGTCGTATAAAAATTTAGAGTACACCACTGGATAGAGGTTTAGAAATGGCCACAAGGATGTGCTTTTATTTTTTCTCTACAAGGCCAAATGACGGTACTACAGGTAAAAGAAGAAAATGGTGTTTTCGCATTTTTTTTTAAATAACGAAGGTCATTTGTCACAGGTCTCTTTTCTTTACGGATTTATAACAAACACAAAATTTAACAACTTTGCCAAATTTAAACCGATACTCTATCTCCAATAATAAGAGAGATCCCCATGGTGAAGGCCCAAAAAGAATCAGCCTGTATACAACAAATTTCTATAATTATAAATACATTAATAAGCACCTTCAGATGCAGTGGAATATGACCACGTAAATCCATAATAGCTCCCAAAGTATTAATTAAATTGGTAGCAGACCTTTTGTCTAAACGAAATATCTGCTGGAAGTGTATTTCAGATAATTCAAAAGGATTCATTGTATGATTCATTACGATACATCCTTAGAGTTTATAGGAAATCGTAAGCTACGCGCGATTTCAGAATTGCATTTTGTACTTCCCCGACTTACGAGGCTTACAGATTTTGTTACGATGCTTATAAAAATATTTTTAGAAACCTGTTTATACATTACAATCTCATTATTTATATCAAATCTTGTGTTTTATGTTTTTTTAATCTGTTTAATTATGTTTTTTTTTGGAAGAGGTAAGAATTATCTGACTTTGCCGCCTATGGTATCTTGCAATTTGATGTAAAACCAAATACACATCTTCTTACTACTTCTAATCCTGCGCGAACTAACCCCTCCTCGCGCCAACTTAATTGGCGCTTGCTATACGTGTGTAAAGTTGCTTTATATGTTGTTGACCACTTTTGATTTCAGTGTTGAAAAATGCACCTATAGATAATGGGAAATTTGAACTCAAGTAGCATATATCTGGTTAGTGCACTAAAGTACCGAATTCAATTAAAACATTGAATGCAAATTTTGATAACATATATACCGTGGAGAGCAATTTTTATGGCAATCATTTTCGATCGCATCGTATCAGTAAATAATTTAATTTTTCTTGTTAAGTACCTATACGCTTATTTTATTGTCTATTGAACGATTGTCTTATACAATCGTATTAATGTGCACGTGAATTAAACGCTCAAATCAAGAAACACGCACAAGCGAATGTCAGAAGTTTTAGAGGTTAAGAGTATCGATTATATTACGTCGCAGGATGTAGGGTTCGCCACACTTCCATCCGAGATTTACGCTAAGCGAAGTATTAATTTGATTTGTACATATATAGGAACATGCCTGTATTCCAACTCTATGTAATACATATGTATGAATATTTCTGAATGTTATTATATATTTTCGATGCATAATTATCGAATAAATCCGCTTCGTATGTAAAACACTAACCGTAGATTATATTCCGGCATCGAGATAATGAAAACCAACCAATCGTTTTGTGAATTTTTAATTCACGCAACTTTCTTCACGATTAATAGTTTATATGTTGATTTATTTATGTGAAATTCTAACGGTTTAGTATTTAAGTAAACTGTACCTAATTGCTGCCAAAAGATTAAAAAAAATAATTTAATGCGACCGCCAAGCACAGTTATATTAGACACCATTACTTTGCCGACTCTATTAAATCGTTAACTGACTAACGTGTTTCGCCTATTTGTTTAGCTTTTTTTTGTATACATATTTGTCGATTATTAGCTTTACTGAAAAATCTCAGCTCCGATGATAGCATCCTTTCTATTATTTTAAATATGCGAATGCTGAATTTGTTTTAGGCTAAATCTCAAAATTTATCTACATCCTTTGTATCGAAAATCGAAAAGCAGTTACGCCATCTGTTAGTGGGGATTATGAAGTATTAGCACTCCTAAATAATCTGTAAAAATTTCATGACATTTCGTTCACTAGAAGCCAAGTTGTGACGTATTTAAGTGAATGTAGTTTGTATGTCTCGGTCGAACAATGAATAAAGAACAAAGACTTTAAAAGGTTTTCCAATAAGGACGATATATCTTTAAAATTAAATAAAATACAAAATATTTGAGATTAAAGCAAAACTTTTTCTTTATTTTATAGTGCAACTTATGACAATTATGTTTTGAATAACATATCATTCTAATGTCAACCTTGGCTTCGTTTGCAGGATCGAATTCGATGAACCCAATTTTCGCTGACTTTTTGCAATAAATCAGGTGTAATTTCATTAACGCAGCGTTCGATGTTCAATTTCAAAGCGTCTCTAGTTAGAAGTTTGTTGCCATAGACGAACAACTTCAAATATCCCTACAAAAAGAAATACAAAGATGTTAAATCGCAACTTTTTGGAGGCCAACTAACTGTTCCATTTCTGGAGATTACAACTCACCAAACTTTTCTCCCAATAACTCCATAGTGGCATTGGCAAAATGTGATGTTGCACCATCTTGTTGGAAAAATACGTCTTGCAATAACGTTCGATGATTACACCATGCCATAAACCACACCAAACAGTATGTCAACCTACGAAAAAGGATATTTGTATCTGCGCATAATTCACTAATTAACCACATTAGATGTGGCTATTAATAATTTGAAAAATATTTTATTGAAAAAATGGCTTCGGAAGTGGCCTTCGGTAAGAGTTAGACGCAGTTTTTAATAGAAATCCAGATTTAATAACATTGCGGCAATTGCGTATTTGGACAATGCCTCAAAATCTAACTGCAAAATACGCTGAAATAATAGAATATTTCCAGTATGCATCTATAACCAGTTGCGATGTAGAAAGGATGGTTTCTATCTCCAATTTCATTAAAAGTAGAGAAGTACCGGAAATTACCCGGTACCCGGCATACCCGGCAAAATTTTCAGTACCCACAAATTACCCGGATCCAGCAAATATTACCGGGTAATGGGTTCCTTATCTGAAATTTGAAAAGAAGATAAGATAATAAGTGAATGAAAATGAAAATAAATTACACAAAATTTATTTTAACTAGATATTTTATTGAAAAATATAAAACAAAAAATTAAATTTAATAAGTAAATCTCAATAATGGGAGATTATAATGCAGAAATAATAATTTCTCTGCGTTTCGCGAAAGAAGTCCATTTCTTCTCTCTTCGTAAATAATACTCGCCTCGCTGAACATTCTTTCACTGGGTATGCTGCTAGGAGACACTACTAGGTATTGTCTAGCCAATTTTGATAGTGTTGGATAAATATTTGCATTTTTTGCCCACCAAACCAATGGATTTTCGGTTCGAGGAATGCTAGGATGTTTAAGAAAGTTTAAAAGTTGAATATTATCCGTTGAATTTCCCACAGTATAGGATTCTTCTTCAATGGATTTATTTTCAAATAAAATTTCATCTATGCAAGCCCCACACATCTTCATTTTTATCATGATTATTTTCTCCATGTTCTGCAGGTTCTCTTTGTTTATTGTCATTGTTTTTATCAATACTTATCGGAGAAATACTTTTGATTTCTTCTATAATCCATTTTTTTGCAATATCTTGTGTATCGGGTTTTAAAAATTTTAGTATGTAACGGGGATCTAATACCGTAGCTATTACATACAACTTATTTTTTTCTACATTTTCAAATCGAGCCTTTAAAGATTTTAGCATTTCTTTTTTCATGGTTACTGTTCCTTCGTCGTGTAGTTTTTTACAGAGAAAGCGCTCTAAAGCAACTACATTTGGGATTACCATCGAAATAAGAGCTTCCTCTGAACTGGCTTCAACTGTAACGATGTAAAATTGTTCCAATAAGATAACTATATTTTCAATTAACTTCAAATTTGCTGCATTCAAGTTTGATATATCATGATCAGATAAATGTAGTGTAATGGCATCTTTTTGTTTTAATATCCTCTGGAGCATATGATACGTCGAATTCCATCTCGTGACTACGTCTTGTACTAATTTGTGTTGTGGAAGCGATAATTTGGTTTGTATTTCTTTCAACTTAGTACCAGCTACTTGCATTTGCGAGTTATTAAAATGGGTTACTATATTGCGACACTTTGCAATTATGTCGGAAATAGATTTTTGAGAATATATGCTATCATGAATTACCAATTGGATGCTACGAATAAACCATGATTCATTTCTCAAATGGGCAATATTTGATCCACTGATCATTTACGAGCACCATCTCGTAGTAATACTTGTATGTGGTTTCCAGCGTCTAATTTCCAAAATTGTAGCATTTCACTTAATGAATCACTAATGACAGTACCTGTATGGCTTCCAGGAAAATGGCGAGCATTTAGAACCACGCAATTTTTTCTTCAATTTTTTCGTTAAGCCAATGTCCACTAATAGTTATTTACAAAGCAAGTGCGTGAAATCATATTTCGCGAATGAGTGACCAGTTTCAAGCGCGAGCCGTAGGCGAGCGCTTTATGGTCACGAATTCGCGAAATGTTTCACGCACGAAGTTTGTACAATATATTTTGTACGAGAACTATAAACAATAATATTATTTATATTAAATAATTTTTTTTAGTTTTCTATAAATTTAAAAAATAATCTTTGTTGCTGTTCTGACATTGAATTACATACCTTCCAAATATAACAATTTCTATTTCATTTCCTTTAATTTCCATAGAAAAGCAACGAACTGGGTAGCATATTATTAAGGTTAGGGATTTATGATTTTAAAATGTCACTAAATTAATCAAGTTCCAGGAAGTACCAACTTTACTTTTACGCACTCGTGTTTAAAGTGACTTTTTACGCACGCAAATCGAATCGTGAAATGACAGGTTTTGATAAGCGAGTACAAAAAGCTTATAAAGCTTTCGTTATTCTTAGAACAGGTCCATATGTCTGATGTCAAGGAGATCAAATTCAGTTGTGAGTTTCCAATATCGATTAAATCACAAATTTTCGAACAACATTTATCGTATGTAGTAGGAATAATAATTTCTGAGAAATATTTTCGTGAAGGTTTTTGATATCGGGGCTCTAATGTTTTCAAAAGATGAATAAATCCAACATTCTCGACTATTGAAATGGGTTGGTTATCTACAGCTATCAATTCGCCAATTTTATCATGGATTTTCTTTGCTTTGATATTATTAATGTTCCATGTGACAATTTTGTCTAAACATTGTACCAATGCCTGTTGTTTAATAGGGCGCGAAGGTCCCGGTGTCGGATCGTGTAATTTCTTTTTCTTAACATTAACAATGTCACAATCACTAAACTCATCTGAATGTTTTAACCGTAAATTTTGACGTTCCTTAGGATTTTGTATTTGTGTCACCTCTGAATAAAACTGCATTACATAAACTGCACACTGATTTCGTTTCGTCTTCAGAAAACACTTTAAAATAACTCCAAACTGAACTCATTATTGAAAGGGTGTACATACGCAAGAAATTAAAAAATTGTAATTCGACCCATATGCAACTGAAATTAAATGCGAACTGAGAGTATATTATATACAAAACAGCGGCAGCTCCACTGTAAATTCAGGGGATTTCCCGCTTTTGTTTACATACGCAGCCTTTCCGTCAGATGGCGTAAGATGCACACTTTCACATAACGTTCGAGTACCCTGTTACCGGCCGGGTAAGTTTTTTTTTCTTTCTCAATACCCGGTACCCGGCATTTTTTATCACTAATTCAAAGAGAACAAATTTTACTGAAGAGAACCTTGAGAAAGTTTTCCTAGTTAATATTAATACTCCTTTACGTAACTTGAACTACAAAATGAACAAATAAAAATGTATTTCGTATTTTATAGATCCACCACCCGTTTGTTTTACAATTATTGAAATAAAATTAAAATCTCTTTAAAAATACAAATTTTCAATAGTACGCCCGTGGGCTATGAGTCATCGGCTTCTCGTATCCGGTCCCTAATTATGTCGTTGAAAATATTATAAATAAGTATTGCGTTATTGGTGCCATTTTGAAGGTAATTTTACAGGGAATTTGCCAATATCGAAAAATATAGGTTGCATTAAAAAAAATCGAGAGAGAAGCGTTTGAATTTTGATAAATGTGACACGACCTATTTAACAGCCTGTATATATTTTTACATTATACCGTCTTGACACATATAAAGTGTTAGACCCCAAATCGATCTCCAAAGAGAATACAGTGTACTCTCTCTTAAGGGGACAGCCATGGGACTGAAAAATTTGTCCGCTTATGAGAACAGTACAAAAAGAGTAAATAATAATTTGTAATACATTTATCTATAAACAATTTTATTTCCAAAACAAGAACATATAAATATTAGATAAAGTAAACAGAATTTTCATTAACATTTTTGCGAGAAGTAAAAAAAAACAAAATTTGTTATGCAAGGTATTCAAATAGATTTAAAAAAGTCAGAAATTTTAGCTTGGCGCGTTTTTCTTTTAATTTAATTATCTTGGAGATGTATTTGAAGATCAGTAAGCTATTGAACACATTTAAGGTCGCTGTGATACAAAGAAAAAGCCTTTAGTTTTCTTACAGCTAAATAAGCCTCTTTATAGGAAGTTAACTTGTCTTCAATTTGACTTTCTAGCTCATCTTCAGACGAGTTGGCGAGCGTTTCTTGGGAAGGAATTAACATTTCAGTATTAATGTTTTCCACAACTTCATCATTAATGAAGACTTCATTATCTAAATTAATATAGTCTTCGACGTCAATTTGGATTTGGCTCTGAACTTGATTAATAATATTGGAGAACTGAGCAAGTGCTGATAGTGGAAGCTCATCTTCTGCGGTCCAACCGCTATCGTCATTTAGGATATCTGTTTTCTCAAAACCAGCTTTCCTGAAACAATGTTTTATTGTCTGGGGACCCACTAGCTCCCACGCTTTGTGTATGAAATAAACGACATCTAACAAATTTATTGATTTTGATAAATCCAAAGCAGAATTTGCGTCTTCCATCTGCAGCAAAATATTTTTTTAAAAATAACGATTTGTACAAAAACTTACAGTTTTTTATAACGCCTTGATCCAGGAGCTGACAAAATGCTGTTGCGTTTGCTGGAAGAAAAATAACTTTAACATTTTTCAATTTAAGATCGCGAGGATTAGAGGCCGCATTGTCTAAAAATAGCTAGACGTTCCGTTCTTGTTGCATTTTTCTATCGAACTGCGCTAGAAAATCAGTCATCAAATCAGACGTCATCCAAGCCTTTTTGTTTGATCGCCACGTAACTGGTAAATTGTTCAAATTAATATTGCGAAACGCCCGAGGTGTTGCAGCTTTCCCAATAACAAAAAGGGGTTCCTTTTCTCCAGCCATATTGACGCAGTGCAAAATCGTTAGCCTATCCTTAGCCATTTTTCCACCAGTGCATTTTTCACCTTTTAATGCAAATGTTTTATCGGGTAATGCCCGAAAAAACAATCCAGTCTCATCCGCATTATAAATATCTCGTGAATCATATCCTTGAATCAAAGATGGCACTTTTTCAGTAAAACTTTTGACATCATCTTGGTTTACACTAGCGGCTTCTCCAGAAATGGCACGGAAGGTTATGTTATGCCGTTTTTTGAACCTTTCCAGCCAGCCAGATAATGCACTAAAATCGGCGTAAATCAATTTATCTGCAATTTCTTTAGCCTTGCTCCCGATAAGTGTGCCCGAGAGAGGAATACATTTATTTCGAGCCTTCACAAACCATTCGTAGCACAATTGATCAATGTTAACGCCTTTGACGTTCAGCATACTCCTTTTTCTATCCGGATTGACATCAGTGTCCCACAATCTTAAAATTTGGTCTCTGTTTTTGATGACACAAGCAGCTTGAGTTTTACTGATCTTACATTTCTTTGCTAACTCGCGTACACTAAGTTTCTCATTTTTTTTGAATTTCAATGACATTAACTTTGTCTTTAATAGTCAACACTGCTTTAGGCATAGCGATTCAAGTATGTATACAATAAGAATCTATAAATGTACTATGTATTTACGTACTAAATTCAAAACAACAAGCTGTGCGTATTTAGGGAATTCCCCTTTGTACATACACGTATTATTCAATAAGCAACATCTGTACGAATGTACGAATATGAAGAAGAGTAAACGAAAAAACAGTGTTACAGTGTTGTAAGCTGTCCGGTTATGGGGAACTAAAATGACTTTGGTGTGGGAAAAAAGTGTCCGCGTCCGGTTATGGGAGGGTTGTCCGCTCAAGAGAGAAAAATTTAAAAAATCCCTAAGTAATCTTTTGGTACTGCAAAAAGTGTCCGTTTATGGGAGGTGTCCGCTTAAGACAGGTGTCCGTAAGGAGAGAGTACACTGTAATTCGATGCACAATACCTATATTCAGCCTACGTTTTAAAACGTTAGACGCTACAACTGTAAAATTTTTGACAAAAATTCCAACTAGTCGGAAGTGCACATAACATTATATCACTGCAAAGGTAATTTAGGTGGCTATTGAAATAATTTCTAAAAAATATAGCAATTCATTTAAACTGAAAAATCCCAAGGTGTTAATGTGAGATGATTGAACGCATTTTGAAAACAGGACAAATTCTAGCTGGTCTTCATATAGACGAGGAAGTACAAGTCTTCAAAATTACATTATGAATTACGCACAACAATTGAATTTGAAATCGGGCACACGGGGTTTTTGCAATCGTCCAATATTTTAGTTAATTTAAACATTTCGCTAACGCATGCATAATTTTAATGTATACTTCTTTTATTCTGTCCTGTTATTGTTATTATTATTATTAAAAGTTGTTGTCAAACATGTTTGATGACCTACATTACTTTCTATAACGTAAATATTGCCAAATATGATAAAAATGCAGTTTATTAAGAACTACAATTGCAAAAAACAATATTGAAATTAAGTTAATCTTTGTAAACATGTTACACTAAACGATGCAACCGAAAATTCAGACAGTTCTTATTCTTTTTCCGACCGGAGAATTCCCTGTGTCGCAAACACGTGCCCTTCGTCATCCAAATGCTCGGGACAGTTGTCTTCTAGCGGCCAAGATTTGGAACTTCCCGTTCGCTCTCAATAACACCGCGCCCACCATCTTATAGCAGTCAGTTTCGTTTCGTCTGATCCTTTTCACTTTAACCGGCCTATCTCCTTTAATTCCTCTGTGTTTTACGGATGAAGCTTCCACCGTCTACCACTGTGCAATTCGTTCAATTTCAACAGCGTTTTATCCATAAAGTGGGCGAAAATGGATTCTGTCTCCGTTTCACAGGTGTGTTATTGAAGATTGTTTTCGTTTAATATCAAATTTGCTCTCTAACATAGACAGCAAGAGATGTAATTGTGTTATTACTAGAACGTCAGTGTATAATGTATAGAGTAATAATGGATCTTTCGTGTAAATAAAAGGTATCTTTAAAATCGTGTTTTTTTTGCAAAATAATGTACGTAAAACAAATGATATTAAAAGACAATTGAAAGTGGAAAAATTTCTTTAAACAAATAGAACAATTTATTATTATTATAATGTCGGCACCAATATTTCTCCTAACTTTTGACCATCTATTGGGAAGTTTGAAAACTTCCACTCTTCAAAAAATTTCTCCATAAGAAATTGTGAGACGCCTCTGAATTATCCAGTTATTTTTCATCAAATGACAGAACGAAATAAATAGTAATAAAAAACTAACTGTGGCTAATGAAGAATTACTAACAGCAAAAGCTGCCCCTAAATTTTGATGACTTACATGATTTAAAATCGTAAAAAATTATGGGCCAAAATGCATTGCGCCGAATTTCCATATTGCATACATACGACTTATTATTGAAGGAATATAAGCAACATTAATCTTACAAAACTGCCACATTAATAAGCCATCAACTAACGCAAACATTTTTATTTTTGCCAGAACCTATGGCCTACTACTAAAATTTTTTAGAACATCTCTCGTATACAGTGAAATCTCTGTTAACGGACATCTCCGCTAACCGGACCCTTCCCTTGGACGGACAATTTTCTTGGTCCCTTGAATATTTATTAACAATTTAAAGTCTATTGGCCGGACACTCCCTTGAATGGACGCGGACAGTACTTTATACAACAAAACTCTCTCCTGTACGGACAGCGTCGTAGCGATTATACATCTGCTGGGTACGCCCCTACAGTTATACGCACAGTAGCACATATATTTAGTATTAATCAGTATACTGCAGAGAATGTTATTAGTAAAGGCCGGATTATATGCAAAAAAAAAAACTGAAAATATGCGCATAAATATGCAGCTGTTTTAGCCTAAATATGCACTTCCTTATGAAAAATATGCAGGTAAAAAGACACGAGGTATGTAGAAAATTTAAATACTGTAGAAAAAATATTCTATTATGTTTACTGCAAGTTTATTTAGAACAGTTTACAACATAATTAACTATTATGAAAACAATTTACAATCACAAATTTCTCAGTTTTCAACCAAAAAAATTGTGACGCTTGTCTGAAAACGTCGACGCTTGTTATAGGAGTATATTTCAAATTAGAAATATCATCCACTGTCAACTTCTGAATCACCACAGAAGATTTTAGCAATGTCCTTTAGCTTTTTAAAACCCTCATTTTTTCCTATTACACTTAAAAATTTTACATACACGGACTGCCCACTGCCTCCTTTAACATCAAAACATGACTCTCGATTAGCGACATAAATTGTTTTTCCAACTGCATTATAGAAGTGGAAATAAAACTGTAATTGGCTTTAATAAACGCCAACTGTTGAGGTATTTCTTTACTCGAATACACCTTTTGGGCGTCTATCACAGATTGTGCATCCACATCAAGATCCATAATAATTGTCTTTATTCCTTCATAATGATTTGCATGAAAAATAGCAGCCTCCAACCACGTTCCCCATCGTGTGATTACTAGTTGAGGAGGAAGCGGAACACCGGGTAGGTGTTTTTTGTAAAACTGAACTCGTAATGGGGCCTTTAAAAATACTTTCTTATCACTACTAATAAATATTTAGGTTTCTGACTTCTTCTGTAACACGATTTAGTCCGTGCGCCAAGCAAGTTGGGTGAATTAAATTTGGGTAAAAGATTTTCAAGTTGAAAGCTGCCTTCACAATGTATGGTACAGCATCCGTCAAAAACAATAGAATTTTCTCTGTTGGAATCGATTCCGGTAAAAAGAAAGTTGTCAGTTCTTCCTGTATAAACCTTGTTATTGTCAAATTATTTGCCTTTTCCAACTGTTTGGAAGAAATTAAATAAGATTTTGCTGGAACTGATACGTTAAGGATACCAATCATTAAATGAACTATGTTTCGGTCCACACTATCAGTAGTTTCATCTACGCATATATAAAGATAATTGTTTGCAACAACCTTCTTAATGCTATTCAATGTTTCTGCATAGATACAGCGAATATATTTTTTTCTTAACGTGCTCTCGTCGTGAGTGTTATATTTCCTGATGTACTTTTGCAAAAATAACTTGACATTTAAATTGTTTAATTTATGTAGTGGAATATCTGCCGACACACAAATCTTCATTAAATTGTTTTCGTTTCAATTTTTTGGAAGTTGATGGCACACATTGCGGTAATGTTTGCTGACTCTTCTTCGCCAATTTCTTCTTTGTTAGTTTTGCAGCATGAGATGGAGTTTTCATATGTTGGTCGACTTGGAACTTTCTTGTAATCTGCAAAAAATATCACATAATTGGTTGTTTTCTTATAAAATAAATGTTAGTAAAAGATAAAGGAATAATTAAAAACTTAATTAATTAATTAGTTAATAAGAGGAAATAAACTTAAAATTTTACTCACAATCTTGCAGCATGCTACGCAAAACACTTTTTCTCTATCCATACTCAATTCTGAATAAGATGCGATCCATCCAGGCACAGTCGCTATTTTCGGCATTTTTGCTATTATATATCACAACTCACAAGTTTACACTTCGAAAAGCCAATGTAAAATGACGTTTGAAATTAAATTACTTTCGAATATGGGAATAAATTTCTCCGAATAGCAAAGAAACACATATACTCCTAATTTTCTGATGAAAGGTATTTTTGTATTTATTTAGAAGTTTTAAGGTATTAGATTTTCCTGGAATTTTGTCTCGGTCTGAATGTATGGAAAGAGCATTAATAAATTCTTGGAGACGATTATCGGAAAAGTAACGGGAGGAGGCTTAATAAAATGCTATTTTTAAAGAGGACTGTTTAATTTTTGCTTATTTGTTACATCCACGACATATTTTTAGTAATGTCTATAATCAATTTGATTTAGTAAATAAATAAAACTCGGAGTCTTAAAATATGCAAAAATGCTGAACTACTACAAAATATGCAAATAATATACAAAATGCATATATTCTGCAAATGCGCATATTTATGCAAGCTACATATAATCCGGCCTTTAGTTATTAGTGCTTTTAATAAAGAAAATCCTAGTGTACGAGGTTTGGCAAAACGATTTAATATAGGGAAAACTCAAGCATTTGATATTATTGAAAACAGAACGAGTTAATGTCACAATGGGGTTTTTAAAAACGGCTTCTGCGCACCCTCTCCTCGCGCCAACTTAGTTGGCGCTTGCTATACAAATTATTAAGAAAAATGGTATTTGAAAATTTTTTTACAATCTTAAATTTAGTAGAGGGGAGCTGTTTAAATCTAATCGGTCATTTAAAACTTATCCTAACCTAATCCTGTATAATACTACCTTTTAATTGGAGGTTACCTGTGTTGGGTAATGAATATAACTAAATAGTGGGTGATTAAATTCGAGTTTCCTATATTGGCTACTTTGTAAATTCGACAGTTGTCATTAATGACGCGTGGAAACTGGAATTAGACCACGCATTATACCGTATGTGTTAAATATCATTAGGCATAGAGAATCAACGTATGAGTACATACAATGTATACGTACATGAGAAAGCCAGTCCAATGCCAGCGAAGACCGCGACGACTGACGATTGTATCCGATACCGATTGACTGGAAATTTTGTATTCAGTCTAGCTGCGGCCGTTACAGTTTGAAGGCGTACAATAAAATTCATGCATAATGGCTCTTTATACACCCACTGAAAAGCTTCAGTTAGTAAAATGGTTTTATGCTGGCAAGTCTGCAATGGAGTGCATGAATTTGTTTGCGCTGACTTTTGCAGACCGTTCTGTACCTTGCAGACAAACAATTTGTAACATTATAAATAAATTTGAAACTTGTTTCTGTCTCAATAACTGTACGAAATGCAAACCAAGAGAGGTATCACCACAAAAAATTGAGGAAAAAGAACGGCGGGATGTATTAATTTGTAGTATTGTGGAAATTGATAACACGAGATCTACTAAAAGTGCTGCCGAGGAACTGGGTACAAGTAACACAACTATTTCAAGTATTTGGAAACGTAATGGTTTAAAATGTTTCAAATATTCGAAAACTCAAGAAATATTTCCCGAGGACAATTTCCGGAGAATGGAGTTTTGTCAAGACGTTATGGAAAAGATACATCGAGATGAAAATTTAGTTAAACATATTCTCTTCACCGATAAATCAACTTTTCCATTACACGGAAAGCACAATCCCTCTGTTCTTCGATCTTGGGCTTCGGAAAATCAACACCGGCATTTTGCAAATCACACTCAGTATCCTCAGCAACTAAACGTTTGGGCAGGTATTTTAGGTGACCATTCTATAGGCCCCTATTTTATTGATGGTATATTAAATGCCGACAAGTATCTCGAATTACTGAAAAATCAAATACTTCCCGCCATTCAAAACATTGGAATAAATCAGGAAATCGTTTGGTTTCAACATGATGGCTGTCCAGCACATAATGCAGTGAGGGTAAAGGAATTTCTAGGAAATACTTTTGCTGACCGTCTTATTACTGGAATAGGAAATAAATGGCCCCCGCGATCTCCTGATCTATCTCCAAATGATTTCTTTTTGTGGGGATATCTAAAAAATATTGTTTATACTCATGAAGCTGGTAGAGCAGAAAATCTAGTTGCCTTGAGAGAAAAAATAACTGAGGCTGCGAATTCATTAACTGCCGACATGTTAGCAAATGTAAGAGCTAATTTCTACGACCGCCTAGGACAATGTCTTGCTGTGCAAGGAGGAATTTTTGAACCTCTTGTATAATTTATTATAATTCTTAGAATGCTTTTTTATTTATTTTATTAGGATTATTCTTTAATTTTATTAAAATTACGCTTTTGTTTATGCAACGCACCGCAGCTTAAAAATTTCCTGCATCTACTGAAAGAAATAAGAAAAGCAAATCCCTTGCAATTCGTAAATTTTATTTTAGAACGCATTACAAGTACCTATGTCGATGGTCAAATGATTACTGCTAACTTGTATTTGCGAAACAATCGGAGACAATCGTTGCCGGCCGTCGCGGTCTTCGCCCGCATTGGATCGGCTTTTCCATATACATATACATCGTATGTACTCAAACCTATTCCCTAAGCCTAATGATATTTGACACATGCGGTATACCAAATTTTGACTTTCAAATTTTTTTTTGCAATTAGTCTTAGCAAAAATAATATAAGCTTGTGTAATTATACATCCATTTTGTGCTGTAAACTAAATTTCTTTTCTTTTTTCAGGTGAGTACTGAGACTTGGACACTTTTCTATCTACATTTGGGTAAAGTAAAAACTAAGTTTTAAACCACACAAATTTATATATCTAATTAATCAATAATTAGTGGTTCTTTCGACTCTGTAACTGCAATGGAGGAATAAAATACAATGATTAATATCTTTAAGTGGTGTACAAGTGAGCACTTTGTTTATGGAAATTTAATTGGTTGAATTTTCGCAATATATCGTACAAATAATAATAAAATTTATTTAAATCAAAATGTCCTACCTATTGTGTTCAGACAGTTTATCTCAAAGTCGTAGCCACTAGCTTTTTGTATCGCGTACATACAAAAGACACAGTTAAAATGATTCAGAAATTCATGAATTTCACTTACATATAATCTACATAAATTTAAACGTGACCTTAATTAAAGTGACGTAACGATTATTAAGTACGTGTTAAGTAATTAAGAAAAAAACCGATTAAAGCAAGTTAAAAAAATACTAAAGTTCATAAACAAACTGTGCAACTCAAAGCGAATCAAAGTAGTTGAAATTGATGTATAGTTTATTTCAAATTATCAGAAAATAACTTTGAACGGCTCTAATGCTTTTATAACACCACCTTCTGTGATGATAATTATTATACCTGGTCTCCTTAATGAACGGGTACGGTTTATCTATTTGCAACGTATGAATCTAGGGGCCGTATTGACTATAAATTAGGGCCCTATAATATAATAATAAAACGCTGTTAATTTCAAGTATATAATAAAAAATATCTGTACATTGGGTTTATATACAAAGAAAAAATTACAAATCGTGTGGCAACATGTGTAGTGGATACATATAGATATATAAAGCTAAATTGGTAATACACAATAAAATTTTTATGTGTCACCGCATTTCATAAATCATCTGTGATTGAGTCGTCTTGCAAATCGGTGTCCGTGTCTGAATCGTATTGCAAATTTATAATCAAAGGTGCTAGTATTTTGTACATGCGCATATATTCGTCCTCTTTTGCTATTGCGTGTTTAACAGCATTTTTCAAATTTACAGCAGTTATGTGTTCCATAGCATTTTTTATCTGTATTACACTGCTTTCACTAAATTTCGGTGTTTGATTTGTTCGTCTTATGGTATTTTTCAGTTGGGTCCATATCAATTCAATGGGATTGAAAATGCAATGGTATGGTGGTAAACGCAAAATTGTATGTCCTGCTTCTTTGGCTCTGTTATCCACATAATAATCCTTTAAATATTCTTTTGTCTTCATCACCTCTATTAATTGGTTTTTTGTTTAATGATCCTCAAAATATAAATCATTTGCTTCTAAAAATGTTTTAATATCTTTCTTATTATTACATTTTGTAGGAACTTTGGTTTGCTGTCGAGAATGATACGGAGCGTTGTCCATCACTATCACACTATCTTTTGGTAAATTTGGCAAAGTGTCACAAAACCGTTCTTCAAATAAAGATGAGGTCATATCTTCATGTTAATCTAAACTTGAGGATTTAACATTTTTAGCAGATAATAGCGGCTGTCCGATCCATCCTTTTTCTGACCCACCATGAAGAATGATTATTCTCTTCCCTCTAGAAACCGGCGCGTCCAACTGACACATACTTGAACTATCCGCCCAACCTATGCAAATTGTGTCATAGGTATCATACCACGTCTTGTCTAAATAACATATTAATCGTCCTTCCTGTCAATACCTTCTAATTGCCGTTAAGTATTCATATCGAAGTTTCTGTAACCTCGGGCTTTCCATAATTGTGCGACGTTTGTCTATAGTGCCAAACTTAAAACCAGCTTTCTTTAGCGTCCGCCACAAGGTTGCTTTAGAACACTGAATATTTATAGGCTCATCACTGATTCTTTTATGTAAGCAGTCAAGTGTAGATACAACATTTCCTCTGTAGAAGGAGTATATATACTTGCTGCCTAATAGTATCAATTTCATACTCTTCAATTTTTCTCGGTGCTCCTTTGTCACTTCTTCGCTTTCGAGACCCTGCGTTATTCTTAAATATTTTATATATTGTTCCAAACGGCACCTTGGTTAATTGCGACGTTCGTTGAATGTTCTGGGCTTGTAGTTCGTTATTTTCTTCCATCAGGGTATGATAGACATTGAAAATTATCTGTTTTGCTTCTTCTGATATATGCTTTCTCTGTCGTGCTACGACAGTATTATCACTATCCACATCCTAATCACTAACACTTTCAGCAAAAGGTCGCCACATGTTCGTTAAGTAAAGAGAGAAAAATCAAATATGTATACAGCAGTAAAGATTAACAATAAATGATAAATAGACTCAATATTAGATGTAATATATACCGACTCTCCTAACTATATTTACTTAAATTTTTTTTAATAAATAATATTTCCTCCAAATTGTAATTTAATGACTATTTAACTATATATAATAACTATATATTCAAATTAACAACTGTCGGTACTTATATTATTATTAAATTTTATTTCCTCTAAATTATCATTTAATGACTATTTAATTATATATAATAACTATATATTCAAATTAACAACTGTTGGTACTTATATTATTATTAAATTTTATTTCATCTAAATTGCAGTAATTACAATTTACTTAAATTTTGTCATTATGGACCTCAGCAGTTTGTTTGCGTAAATTATAATCGTATTGAGCGGCCAGGTAGTTATTGCCGCAGGTGGTGAAATAAAAGCATTAGAGGCGTTCAAAGTTATATTCTTATAATTTGAAATAAACTATACCTGATGGTCTAGGTAGGGCGTTAGGTGCGTATGCCGGGGCCAGACGTAGCTAATGATGGCGGCTCAACTTTCAAATCTTCAACCTAGAGTTTGTAATAAAAGGGGCTAGATGCAACTAAATCGCAAAATTACACAAACACTATAAATTAAAACTTGTTATATTGTCGTGGTTACGTGAAATCCTGTTAACACAGCATGTACGTAACCCACCAGTCGAATTACACAAGCAGCGAGCATGATATTTGTGGCGGTTCGCTAATGATCATTCTGGACGCTTTCGTCTCTTACTTTTGAGATCGCGCAAGGGATTTTCCTCGAATTGCATTACTTGAAGAATACCCAGAAATAAGTTTTCAATAAATCTATCTGAAAGGTGACGTAATAACTACATAAAGGCAATATTGAGCGAAACGAAATTGTGCGAACTGATGAAAAGTGATGCAATAAAAAAAATGCTTTTCGAGAGTATCAACTCGTTATTCAAGAGCATTTTCGCCTTCTGCATTTTGCAGAAGGCGAAATCTGTAACAAGCGTCGGTAAAGTGATGCACTTATTTTTTTTTTTATAAATAGGGCGTTCATATACAAAAAGGTTTTAAGTATATCAATACGTTATGCACGTATAACGCATTTGTTACAAATGAAACAGACATGCAATATACATATCTCTAACTGTACACATGGACAATACACCTCGTATTTTCAGCATTTACTTCTGCTTAAGACACGTGTTTCTGCCATCTATAGTCAGATGTCACTTATTAAATAGTGCCACCTTATAGGACGAAATTTGCTATATCTTGTAGGTGATTTCAGCATAAATGTATGTACAGATACAAATCTGTTTTTTAAAAAGATTTGTATCAATTTGTATTACATTGCTTCACTAGCTTGACTGATGACGCCTATAGATGGCAGAAACACGTGTCTTAAGCAGAAGTAAATGCTGAAAATACGAGGTGTATTGTCCATGTGTACAGTTACAGATATGTATATTGCATGTCTGTTTCATTTGTAATAAAATAGGGCGTTATTTATGATCACATTGTACCTAGAGAACATACAGTAACTGGAGATTACTATTCTAATGTACTCCTATATCACGACAATGCTCCGGCCCACAGATCAGCAATTTACCAACGAACACTTTAAGAATTGGTGGTGGAAATATGGTTTACTATCCCTACTCACCTGACCTTGCTCCGTGTGACTTTCATTTGTTTCCTGTCAAGTCAAAAAAGAATAGAGAGGTCGAAAATTCGAGTCAAATTTAGAGCTCAAAGGTGATGAAGTTTAAGTTGTATACTGTAAGCCACAAATTTTAATTCCGTAAGGGAATATTAATATAGGCATTACTATGGCAATACAGTGCATTAATACGACATGGATGCTAACTTGTCACACTAACGACTGTGAAGGAGTTTTTAAGAAATACCTTTCATAATAGCATTATAAGTAGAAATTGCACAATTGGCTGGCCTCCAAGATCACCAGACCTATCACCCAAAGCCTTCTTTTTTTATGGGAATACATTAAACAAAAAGTTTATAATGCCCCTCACGAAAGAATACTTAATATAAATGAATTGCGTGTTAAAATAATAAACGCTTTTCGTACAATAACGCGTGAAATGCTGGCTAACGTCCGGCAAGAATTTTATTATAGATTGGCGTATTGTCGAGAACAACAGGGTGCATTATTTGAACATCTAATTTGAGTTTGTGTTATGTTTTATTATTTTAACTGTTAGAACTTTAATTTATTTTATTTCTGTAAGGAGAATACAGGTTTCGTTTCACGCCACTAGAAAAACATTTAATAAAATATTTTGAAATAAATTATTATGACTTTAATTGAACAATAGTCCCGCCTACTAAAGGTTAACTGCCGATAAGCCAGTTACATCGTCGCGTACCGAGATACCTTCACATTCTCCACTACAAATCAAACATCTGGCATCGCCGCAAGGTATTTGTCTCTATTTTATACTGAAGATTCACTCGCTCTTACTATTTCGAATACGGAATTAAAATTTGTCGACTACAGTATAAGGGTTCGGTTTAATGTTAGGAATTTAGTGTTATGTCACTGGCGATTTGGTGAAGAGCATATTTTCAAAGGTTGCACCTTAGCCAAAGGCCATTAAGACCATTTTTCATATTGTTCTACTAAATATGGCAACTTAGTTGCCGAAATACGTACATAGAGTAGATTAATTGATATTGTGGTTAGGATTATGTTTCAAATTTCAAGCCACAGTCCATATATTTATCCATCTATCCGTATGGATAAATATAAATATTGTCTGTTACTAAAGTTTCGGAAAATGTTTTTCATCAGGTCTACTTTGTGTTTGATTGCCTGAAGGCAATTTTCTTTTATTAATATATTATATTAAAAGGATTCATTATAAACTGCGCTAATAAATTAGAGGAACACTAACAATAATAGTTGTAATGCCCTATATACTTTTATGGGAGCGGCAAATTCTTACAAGGTGGTTATATTATCGTTTATTTATCATAAAATGAGTTTAATTTGAACATTTCAACCCTATCATTTTGATTATCCTAAAATAGATCATGCATGTGAAACAGCTAGGGAAAAAACATTTTTGTCAATAAAATAACTCCAAATTCCTAAAAAATCTAGTGTACGTTTGTCAATTATATGTCATTAAATACTAAAAGCGTATCATGAGGCACCTTAATGAAGTTGAAGTTGTAAGAGCCGTAACATTAATCGAAGAAGGATACAGCTTACGTCATGTTGCAAGATAATTTAATGTAAGCTCTTCTGTGATGTGCAGGGTTTGGAATCTGTACTTGAAGACACGAAGATATGTTAGAAGAGCTGGTCAAGGTCGTAAACCCGCGACAACTGCTGAGCAAGACAGATACTTGCGTAACCGCCCACTTAGACGGCGCAAATCTACTGCTAGAGACTTGCAGAGTGACCTTAGTTGAGCAACGGGAAATCAAATTTATACGGAAACTGTACGAAAAAGTTTGCTAGAACATAATCTTAGATCGAGGAGACCAATCCGAAAGCCACGGCTGACTTTGGCTCATAAAGGAAACCAATTGGCGTTTACTCAGCAACAAGTAGATTGGGAGATGGAGCAGTGGTCCTCAGTGCTTTTCAGCGACGAGTCAAGATTTCGGTTGACACGTTGTGATGGACGTCTTCGAATTTGGGCGCATACAGGTGAACGGCATCGTGAAGGACTGGTTCAGGAAGTGTACAGGTTTGGAAGAGTATCTGACATGGTGTGGGCTGGAACCTTATTTCATACTCGTACAGATCTTGTTCATATACCTGAGCGAATGAATGCTGCCCGATATATTGAAAACACTTACGAATCTTGTGATACGTGCTAGAGCTCGTATAGGTCCTAGATTTCTGTTCCAGCATGATAATGCAAGACCACATGTAGCAGGTCAAACAAGACAATTCCTGGAAGAGCAAGTTATAGATTGACCACCTCTTAGCTCAGATCTAAATCCGATCGAGCATTTGTGGGACGAGCTGGTTCGGAAGCTTAAGAATCGACCTGTGACTCCCGAAACTCTTCAATAGCTTCTGATTGCACTTCACGGAGAATGGGTTGCTACACCCCAAGAGGACATCCAGAGGTTGATTGAAAGTATGCCACGAAGGTGTCGAGCAGTCATTCAATCTCGTGGAGGACAAATTGCTTTTACAACTTAATTTTCTTTAGTTACTTAAATCTAATTTGTTAGTTCCTTAAGAATTTTTTTTAGTTTATTGTTTTGTTTGACAGTTGTTTGATTGTTTATTGATTTGAAATGTTCAAATTGAACTCATTTTCTGATAAATAAAAATGATAATATGACCAGGTTACGAGATTTCGTTGGTTTTATAAAGCTATGCAACACATTATAACTATTATTCTTAGCGTTCCTCTAATTTATTGGACCTGTGTATTTCGTTAACGCACTTCTAGATTCATTCGCAGAACATTTTGCCTTCGAAATTTAATCGAAAGGGGGCAGTGTGCGCAAACAAAATGAAAATAAAATTTCTACTGAACCGTAACGCCTCGCAAACACTTGTCCGTTCCATATGTTTCCATAGTTAAGCTTGATTAATCATTTAATATAAATGTACGGAACTGTGTAGTACATATTGCGTATAACGCCATCGCGCAGCAAGTTTTAATGTGACGACGAAATATTGACTGCTCATGGTACTGTTGCGGACTTCACGGCTAACATCACAGTGTTCCCGTTGTTACGGGATTTCGTCCGTACGACGGTTTTTATTCCCGACGCAGTCGCGTTACGATCACGCTGACCCGAAATTATGCCTGAAGGTGGATGTTTCATTAGTTATAATGAATCCAAGAACGAGTAAGCAATGAGGTATCGCTAGCTCTCGAATGAGCTTCAACACGATTCCCTACTAAAATAAAATGACAAAAGTAAAACGTATATGTTTCGGCGTTTGTCCTAATTTGGAGTTCATTTGTAACCAGCAGATGCATATATTGTATGACATTGTAGTTGAAAATTTTATTAAATGAATTCGTATATGTGCCGCTGACAAATTTAGTAATTTTCGATGGAGATGCCTGTCGGTTTTTTCCTTAAATTCACTTATCCGAAATTGGTGGAGACTGTGGCTTGTAATCTGAAACAGAAATAAGAAAAACATCCTAACCACAATATACAGGCTGATTCATTTTCGGCCCTCACCATGGGGATCTCGCTTATTATTGGAGATGAGTATAGGTTTAAATTTGGCAAAGTTGTTAAATTTTGTGGTTGTTATAAATCCGTAAAGAAAATAGACCTGTGACAAATGACCTTCGTTATTAAAAAAAAACAACGCGAAAACCCCATTTTCTTCTTTTACCTGTAGCACCGACATTTGGCCTTGTAGAGAAAAAATAAAAACACATCCTTGTGGCCATTTCTAAACCTCTATCCAGTGGTGTACTCTAAATTTTTATACGACGTTTCGTTTCTTTCTGGTCATCATCAACTATCTAATTTCTTATAGGCGCCATATTGGATTTAGACATCTTCAGAAAGAGTTTTTTTTCTGATTTCAACCATGTACCACATGCTGACTATAATTTTTGATATTAGGTTTTATTTGAAAAAATAAATTATAAGATTAAATAAGGTAGCCTTTGGAATTTCAATCTGTCAAACATTTCATTTATTGATCATTAATAATACAAAAATGTCATACACTAACGAAGAGAAACGAGATATGATAAGTATTTTTTATTCTTCGAAACGAAATTCAACAGTAGCGAGTACAAGATAACAAAAACATTAATAAAAATACATAGAAAAGTAAACAATAAACAATTACAGTAAATGCTCAATTATCTGGCCATCTTCGGTAATGCACAATTGGGCACGCCTTCTGGCATTTTGTACTGCCCTTTGTATAGTTCTTCTAGGAACTGCATCGAAGGCATTCTGAAGTCTGTCTCGTAATTCTTCAATGTTTTGTGGCGCATCTACTTTATAAATATTATTTTTAACATATCCCCATTAAAAAAAATCCAGCGGACTTAAATCAGGTGATCTCGCAGTCCATTAAACAACTCCCCTATTTCCAATCCAACGGTTTGCAAACTCTTGATTTAAGAAATTTCTATCAGCTGCATTGTGTGCTGGTGCGCCATCTTGTTGCCACCATAAATATTGTAATTGATTTAATGGGATATTGTCGTCAAGATAGTCAGATACGTATGCACGTAAAATGTTTAAATATATTTCTCCATTTAAATGTTCTTCATACATAACTGGTCCTAAGATACGATTTGCCAAAATACCCATCCAAACGTTTATTCCAAAACGATGTTGTGGTCTTCTAGCCCTGTTTTGTCGGGGATTTTGTACTGCCCAATAGTGCTCCGTATTTCTGTTGAACATTCCAGAATTTGTAAATTTTGTTTCATCTGACCAGAGGATTTTGCTTAAAAAATTTTCGTCATTTTCTATCCTTCCCATTAACCAATTACAATATTCTAGCCTTCTCAAATTATCTCCAGGCAGTAAAGAGTGACTAACATGGATCCTGTATGATTTAAACCTACTTTTATGTAAAGTTCTCCAAACTCTGGACTGGCACAAATTTAATTCTGACGCTACTTCGCGTGTAGAAATTGATGGATTATTATTTATCTATAAAAATACAAGATTAACATGAAATTTGAAAACACGCTTTTAATTTACCATTTGTAAAATATCTTGTCGATTTTCATTTAAATTCCTGTTGTCTTGACACTCTTGACCATTACGCGGCTTAGTAAACGATCCATTCTCGACCAAATTTCTGTCGAGATCTAGAAAAATGGTACGATGAGGCTGTTGTCGTTCTGGATATAATTGTAGATATCTTGTACTCGCTACTGTTGAATTTCGTATCGTGTCGAAACACGTGTCGTAGTGCATACAGTAATTTCTTCGAGATCTTCAAAAAAGAGTACTGGAAATTGATTTACGATAAAGAAGGTTCTTACTTATTTCGTAAGTGCTGAACCATGAATATCATACAATAAACAAATGTTCAGATGACTGTTAATGTTGCATTTTTTAATAAAGGATTACAGTACGTTTCAGTTCATACAGCAGCTTATTAGTGAGTGGACACGTTTTATTTATTCAAAATGCCTTACCGATTTTCTTCTCAAGAGTATGCATTTTGTGTATGTCAAGCAGTTATTGAATACCGACATCGGTTTCCCGGTAGGCGCATTCTTCATTACAGAACGTTCCTGGAAATACACAGACAATTTCGGGAATGCGGACTGCGTGACTATCTTTTCCACCGAGGAGTAAATTTGCCAACAGACTTAGAGGAAGAAGCAGTAGCTATTGTTATAAGGGATCCAACTTTCAGTGTACGTCGAATCGCTAGACAACTAGGAGTGCCACGAACGACAGTTTGGCGAATTTTAAAACATGAGGGCTTATATCCATATCACTATCGCAGGGGACACGGTTTGCTTGAGGCAGACCACTATGCTCGTCTAGTTTATTCTACCTGGATATTAAGACAGTCACGGCTTCATTTTAATTTCTGCAGAACAGTTCTCTGGACAGATGAATCTACGTTCACGAGAAGTGGTGTTACAAATCTGAGAAACCTGCACTGGTGGTCATCAGAAAATCCCAAACCTATACGCCCATTTAAATGTCAACATTATTTTTCTATTAACGTTTGGGGGGCCCTAATCGATGACTTGTTGATTGGTCCTGTCGTTCTTCCTGGGAGGTTAAATGCGGACAGTTACCTTCAATTTCTTATTGACGAACTGCCAGGTCTTTTAGAGGATGTCTCACTAAACGTTTAACGAGATATGTGGTTTCACATGGATGGGGCACCACCACATTTCGGAATTGCTGTCCGAAATTGAATTAACGTCAATTATCCAAGATGGATTGGTCTAGATGGTCCTGTTGCATGGCCACCCAGATCACCCGATCTTAATCCCCTTGACTTTTATTTATGGGGGTACATGAAAAATTTATTTTACGCGCAAGTTTCGACCACAAGAGAAGAGTTGTTGGATCGTATTCACCTGGCTGCCGAGCAAATCCGACAAAACAAGTATGAAATTCGAATAAGTACTTCTTCTGTTGGCTTACGGGCACAGGCCTGCATTCAACAAGGAGGTGGACATTTCGTAAATATTATTAATTGAACTTTTTTAAATAAAATCAGTTTTTACTGACTTTAGGATTACATTTTTTTTTATGATCTGACAATCACATTCATAGATCTGTAACTTTTTGTTACTTGAAATGTAGTCTACTTTACACTCCTAAAATTTGAACATAACGATACGGGACACTTGTTCACGTATCCTGGGAAACCTAATACAGATATTTGAATGTATTAAAACAAACTTAATTTAAACATGGTTTTCAAAGCATATAATAATTTATTCAAACACATTAACAACAATAAAGATAGAACAGATAAAAATAATAATTCTGCAATCTATAAGCTAACATGTGAATTCGGCAAGATATATATTGGTTAAACAGGAAGATCGTTTGAAAAACGTATTACTGAATATTGTTCTTATTTTAAAAATAAGAAACAAGATTCCACTTTTTCCAATCATCTATTACAAGAAAATTACATATCCAATAAGAATTTTAAAATTCTGTATTTAAAAAATAAAGGCACTAAATAAAATTTTACCAACAAGAAATCTGTAGATTAATGCACCAATGATACCAATATCGCAGTATTAATGGAGATTTCTCTTAAATAGAAATAACCTGCCTTCAAAAACTTTCCTCATTAGAGACGGCCATGTTTTTTTTATAAGATTTGTGACAGAGCACATATTTTTTAACAAACGTATAATTTTGATAGTTTGGTTATGTCATGTAAATGTGTCTAATAATTAGTGGAATAAACCCAATCTCCATTTTCTAATTTTTAGCCAGTTCTATTGTAACTTTGAATAGTAAATATTTATGTTGTAACTCTAACATTATAATAAAATAATTAAAAAAATGTAAGCGTTTCTATTTTGTATTTATGTATGACAACTGTCAGAATTTGAAGTTTTCTAAGGCTTCGCATGTGCACCAATCTTTGATTACTTAATTACTGTAAAAACAGAAAAAACAGACCACTACTAACGAGCCATCGAAAAAATTCATAATTGGAGTAGACTGTGAAATTGGGTTGATACTTTAACCACTTCCACATAATGACATTGAAAGTGCCATGTTTAACACGTACACTAGTATGAATGGATAGATTATTATACGATGGCTTCAAGACTAACAGATAACGTCTACTGTTTACTTATTTCATTGCTATTCTGTGATTTGTATATTATTAGTAGTAATATTTATATACGTAATAATTTATTACATATACATCGCCCCTGATTTACCCGTCGGCATGGAAATCTTTAAAGTACAAAAAATAACACCTGCTAAGTACCTAACGAGCCATCGAAAAGATTCATAATTGGAGTAGACTGTGAAATATGGTTGATACTTTAACCACTTCCACATAATGACATTTATTATTTGACATTGAAACTATAAGTTTGTGTCAAATTTTTCAAAACTCTTATTAAGAAAATTGTTTGTGTTTAGATGTAAATGGACAACATTTTCAATAACTTCTGTAGCTATATGAAAATTTGAATTATGATTTCGATATTAAAAAAATTATTTGTTTTCTTTTTTGTTGTAGTATCATTTCAATGCCATAACCTTTTTTTTACAAGGAAACTGTCAAGCATCAAGTACTGTGTCATTATGTGGAAGTGGCTAAAGTACCAACCCACTTTCACAGTCTACTCCAATTAGGAATTTTTTCGATGGCTCTTTATAATGGGGAAAGTTTTTGAAGACACGTTACTTGACGAAGCCACTGTGCTGAGCAAACAGTTGTTGTTTTATGAACAAAATATTAATAAAGTGAAGATTTTAACCATTGGTTTGATTTATATTTTATTCCAATTTGTCTTTGTGCGATTTCCAAGTGTTTGTGACACATTAAAACTATAGTATACTATAGTATAACTATAGTATAGGTAATGTTTCCTGTTCAAGATTGGTTCTGCAAATAGTTGCTAGAATATTACCAACAAGAAATCTGTGGATTGGTGCTCCAACGGGACTAATATCTTAATATTAATGGAGATTTTTCTTATATAGAAATTGGTTTACAGTGTTTAAACATGTTTTTATTGAACAATTCTTGTATATTTATGCGTCGCTTATAACAATTTTATTTTATTACCTCGATTCTGTCACAGATTGAGGATCGTTAATTTAGTAAATATGTACTTCAGAAATATTTTTAAACAGAATGACAATATTTCAACATGTCCCGTTACAATTATGTAGTTCCGGGGAAATTTCCACGGTTTGTTGTCGGTTAAATAGTTGCATTAAATGTAAAACCTTCGCTTAATTCTTTCCTTCTCAAATTAAACCCCACCCACCACCCTTTACGTAACGACGAAAATGCAAATTGTGTTTTTGGGTCGAAACAACTTTCAAGTTGAAAAGCACAGTAACGACGCTAAATAGAGAATTGACCTGCTATTAACACCCTGGTTTATAATTAGAGGTTTAAAGGAGATAGACTGTACTGACAACAAACGTTCGAAGATAGCACCAGGCAACTTTAGTTTGTCAATACATCCCCTTTAAAGCGACCGGAGTCGCCGTATATATATATACCTATATATACATATATTCTATCCGGGGATAATCGTTTTCTGGCGTCCCGGGCCTGTCGACGTCGCCGTCGCCCCGTTCGACGCTTTATCCCTCTGAATTACACTTGTCATAATCTTCTCCTAAACACAATGTACGACTAACTGATTTTTAATTTGTCCCCACCCGTTTCCTCCTTTTGCTTTTCTTTCTCTTTTATTCGGATTTTCAAATGTGTCTGTGTCTGTGAGTGTATGTCGATGTATGTACATGATGTTTATCACTGGGAGAGGTTTCGTTTTCACATTTTAGGGTGGCGATGACGGAGGAAACCTCTGCGCAATACTGTTCGCAGTTAAATTTTCTCGCGAATCATTTTAATTGCTTTCGATTACCTCGCTTTAAAGCGGATGTTTCATTTATTCCGATATGTTGGTGTTCTTTTTTTCCCGTTTGATTATCGTCGAAATGTCAGAATGACTGACGTAAGTATTCATACATCGTGTTATATGGTACGTACCCTTTTTTATTTTTGAAGAAATACACCGGCCAATAATTAATTTTTTTTTTCTGTTTACTATGATCGGACACTTGTTTTTAATTAATATTGGTACGTTAATGCCAAATATGGAACCATTTGTCCCTATCACGTCAAGTTTTCTTCTACGGCACTTCTTGTTTTGCCGATTTCAAAATTCTTGAAAATCGTTAAGTAAGTAAATGCAACAAATTCTTAATTGTGCACTTGTACCTGATAATATTTAAATACTTTATCGTATCATCAATTATTATGCCATCTTTATGTGAAACATTTATTGATAATTATTAGGAACATAATATTACAATATCTGAATAATAACGAGTGATCTTTAAAATTTTCGCTCAAGTAAGCCATGTACACAAAAAGTACCTATGTCCTAACTTAAGTTATTAGAGGAGATCTGTCATTATAATTTCAAACGTCATGAATTTATAGACGGCAGACTATGTGCCCCACACTGTTAAATTTAATAATTCACATAAGGTGTATTAGATAAAATGTAGATTTTACAAAATTAGGGCAACTTTTTACCAATACTGAATATCCATTGTACAGATACAAAGAGCACTTTAACTATGCAAATATAACATCTCTCAACGTCGAACAATCCTTCTCAGTATATAAACATATTATTATTAAATTTGACAGTGTGGGCACATAGTCTGCCGTCTTTAGTCATGATTGTTAAAAAATAATTTGAAATGCTGACTTTTATATTAAATATATTTATAATTTTTATACAAAGTAATAGAATATTATAAAAAATGTGTAAAATGTTGACCATTCTCCACCAAGCATAATCGCACTCTATTTCGTAGAGCATTGAAAACATTGATCAGTATTTGCGGTGAGTTATTGATGTGTTCACATTTTTCTATGATTTAATGTCTTAACTCTTGTAGATTATTAATTGGTGTTTCATAAATAATATTATTTATATATGGCCACACAAAAAAATCCATGACTGTTAAATCACACGATCGTGGTGGATATGGAATCGCTGTATTTCTACTTATTATCCTATCGCCATAAAATTGTTGCAAAAACTGAATATTTTCAAGTGTAACGTGAGATGTAGCCCCATCCTGTTGAAAATATCCGACCTGGAGTTCATCATTAGTCAATTGATTAGTAAAAACACTGAGAATTTCGTTACGATATTTCTCCGATGTTATCGTGCCCTCAAAGAATATTGGTTCTATTAATCGGTGACGACTCATACCTACCCATACGCCTATTTTTTCTGGATGTAGCGGAACTTCTCTGTAGAAATGAGGATTTTCACTGGACCACATACGCATATTTTGCGAATTAACATAACCTTTCAAATAAAACCAAGCTTCATCTGTGAAAAAAGTATGATTTAAAATATCATCTGCCATTGTTTGAATAAGCCATTGGCAAAATTGTGTTCTTTTTTCAGAATCCGTAGGTAATAGATTTTGTACAGAAGTTAATTTATATGGATATATGTGCAAGTCCTTTTTTAAAATTTTTTGACATGTTCCATACGAAAGCCCAACTTGTTGCGAAACTCTGCGAATAGATGTTTGAGGAGATTCGTTAATAATTTGTCTGACATTTTCAATTACGCCGCGACTTCTCTTGAGAGGAGGACCGTTTCCTTTTTTCCTTAAAATACTGCCTGTTTGACGAAAAAGATTTACACAATGCATTAGCGTATCACGGAAAGTTTTATAGCTAGGAACAGTATTTGTATATCTCTCTTCAAACTCCGCAAGGCAATTTTCTATTGAATGCTGCCAAATACCATCAATTTTTTGAGATGTGAGGAAGTAACATTCTACCATAAACGCTTTATGCATATCATTAAAGGCCATTACTTTTTCTTTTGATGAAACTTTAAAATATATATTTGACACTGACAGATGTTTGAAATAACATCTTAATGACTAAAGCTACGACATAATTTTTATATACACGGCCAGCTACGAGTGAAAATTTTAATGATCGCTCGTTACTTTAGTTACTCATAATAAGATAAGTTAGTAACGAACTAATAACACGTTAGATACAGCACCATAATACGTTAGATACAAAACCATAATACGTCAAATAGTACATTATTTGTGAATATGAATTTCAATATTTTGACAGTTCTCAATTTTGAAAGATATGTCTTTCATATCTGTCTTTAATCCGCGATCTTCTGCAGCTTCACAAACAATTTTTTTTTCGGATGATTCCACACACATGATGTTCAAGCCGCTTACGTCCTCCAAATTTTCATTTTTACGTGAAAACTCAATTGATTGTTCAGAGTTTGACACACTGTTTATTAAAACCTTTCCCATCTGAATCTTCTGCGCAATTGCAGTTTTCTTCCTTACGTTGTCTTCTCTACCAACCTTGCTCGACTCCCACCCACCCAGCTCTTGCAAATCTAAGATGCCTTCGCCGGCGTTAACCAGAAAAGTTGCTGAAGATCTTCTAATACAATGACCAGTATACAAAGTTGGATTTTCTAGTTTGAGGTATGAAGCGACTTTTTCAGGTATTTTAGAAAAGAAATTAATACCACAAGGCTGAATTGTACACCTTCCATTTCTGTACGATATAAACAGTCTCTTATGCGTACCATGACGCGGTCGCAATGCTACATATTTTTTAAATAAAAGAACGGGATTAATGTCACCGTCAGGTACAAGGACAAAAAATCTTTTTTTGTGCGTTTTTGTGTCAGGAATGGTAACAACTACCTTAGTCTCTAAAACCTCAACATCGTCCGTAGACATTCTCGCTAATTCAATGGTTCTACAAGACCTCCTAGACCAATCAAAAAAGCTACTTTTATCATCAAAAATACCTCGTCTGGAGCTGTACGCATAAATTCATCAACTTGCTCTCTAGTGAGTATTTTGGATTTTTTAACTCCATATCCAACATTCTTTTCCTTGATAAATCTTATCAAAGCACCATACTTATCAATTTCTACTCTTTCTTTTAATTCCAAGCAAGCTCGCAACATGGAATATTTTGGCAACAAACATGAAGCAGCGTAGTAATTTGACAGTCTCACGAAATAAGCGAGCAAGACTGTTTCCCCAGCACCTTGAACATGTTCTTCATCTCGCCATTTACAAAACAGACGATATTCGTTTTCGTAATGCAGTTTTGACCTCGCTGGCAACAAATCTAATTTTGCACTATTTGCAGCCTCTACAATATTTGCGGGAACATCAAATTCTTCCATGATTTATTAATTTATTTCAAAAACGTGCAAGCTTTGACGTAAGTATTTTGTATGACAGACAAATTGTTGATTTTGTTTTAATCTTGATATCGTTGATGATACGATAAAGCTTTGAATATAAACTCGAACATCAGCGATTTAAACCATCTCGGACGTTACGAGGTGACTCGGCTAGCGCCTCGTCACCTGACAACGTCCTCGAGTATTATAAATCGCTTAATGTTCTCGTTATATTAATAGCTATAATGAACTAATTAAGAAATAAACAGTTATAAAGAAATGCAAGTCTATTAAGCTAATCCTGTTCATTAAGTGAACATATTAGGGTTTAATGAGATTTTATTAGAAAGTATTGTAGGACTATTTAAAAGTAAGCAAGAGTAATAATAAAACGTTGTTAGTTACATGTTAGTTCTTAGGAAGAAACTACATCATGTCTACTACTCGAAGATGTGTAAATAGTGCCGATTCGTTCTGCTACATTTGTGGCAGGTTCACTGTTCCCAGCCAAAGGGTAACTATTACTATATTTGTTAAGAAAATGTATTTGGCTTATTTTGACGTAAAACTTGCTGATCAGGACAAGTCGTGGACTACACATAATGTCTGTAAACCATGTGTAGAAAATTTGCGGCAGTGGAGCAAGGGAAAATGCCAGAAATTAGCTTTTGGCATTCCAATGATTAGCGTAAACCGAAAAACTACGTAGATGATTGCTATTTTTGTTCAGTTCAGACCTCCGGTTATAATAAGAAGAATAAGAATAAAATTGTATATCCTAATATGGACTCCGCGATCCGACCAGTGCTTCATTCCGATGAAATCCGACCTGTGCCAGTTTATGAAAAGCTTCCTTCACTTAAGTACTCGTATGCTGACGACATGGCAGAGCTATTGAGGAGAAATATTCAGATGTAGATTGTAACTACAAAGATATAATTACTAATGAAGGACCACGACGTTTTACTCAAGTAGAATCGAATGATTTAGTAAGGGATTTGGGCCTGTCAAAGGAATCATCGTAACTGCTAGATTCAAGGTTAAACGAAAAATACTCGAGCAAAGTACGAAGATAACTTTTTATCGTACCAGGGAAATCTAGTACAATATTTTAAAGAAGAGTTTGAATTTGTTTATTGTAATAATGTGCCAGGTTTGCAAACTAAAATGGGCGTTCTACAATATGACCTAAGTGACTGGCGTTTGTTTATCGACAGTCCTTAAGTGTATCCTATTTAAAGAATACAATTCCGAGCATGTTTTTCAATCCCGAGATTACGGGATTTTTGAAGCGTAATCCCGGGATTAGACGTGGTTTCTAATTGGGCTCAAATGAAAAAAAAACTTACGTAATTTCTTAAAAATTATTTATTAATATCGTTGCACAACACAATACACAATGTACTAAAATAAGGAACAAAAAAGACAATACAAAAAACTATTTAGAATTTCGAAAATACAATCGCAGAAATATCAAAGCATCCAATGTTTGACTTCCAAGCCTGCTTCGTAGTTTATTGCCAACATAAGCAGCAGCTGAAAACGCTCGCTCAGGTTCTACACTGGTTGGAGGAATAGACAATAGATATTTATATGCTAATTCTAAGTGATATCCACGAACTCCTCCATTTTCGAACAGGCTCATTTCGCGTCTAATACTATTTACCAACCCCGATTCATTTTGTAGTTCAGGATCTGGGGATTCCATGCTCTTATTAATTTCCAGCTGTAACTTTTCCTTTAGTGTCAATTGGGGTTGGGAGGTTTGTTGCCTTGGCTTATCATCTGTTTGTGATCCTGACCTTTCTTCCTCTTCCATGTCATTTCGACTGTTTAATCTTTTAACAATACTCTTTATTTGCGCCCTCACTAAAGCCTGTGTAGGAACTGGAAATAAGTCAAGCCATTCCAAATTCGATAATAACTGATTTTCATCATCTTTTCGTGGATTTTGTAAATAATTCAACACACCAGTTAAATCATCATTTCGTCGTTGCTTTATACGTTCCACTGGATGTTCCAAGGATGTTTTCATTTTATTGGCGAGTGCTGAGTTTTTCCTAGACAATTGTCAACCAACCCAACCCAACAAATTTTCATTTTTAAAATTTTTCTTTAGAAACTATGAACAATTTCTTTTCTTTTAGCTCCAACAATAGTAATAACTAGGAACCGGTCACGGGGGGACCATGCCTCATCGCCCACGGGCGTACTATTGAAAATTTGTATTTTTAATTTTATTTGTATATGTAATTGAAAACAAACGGGTGGTAATCTATAAAGTACGAAACACATTTCTATTTGCTCATTTTGTAGTTCAAGTTGAGTAAAGGAGTATTAATATTAACTAGCAATACTTTCAAAAAATAGATTGCATGTCGATGCGATAATTCACATCAAGCTTTGATACAAAATAATACAAATCTGTATAAAAACAAATTTGTATCTGTATATGCATGGACACACAGTACGTATTTACCAGCTTTTGCTTCAACTACCAGACGCATGCGTTTCTGTGTAACCACTTTGTCAATGATAGATTTACGAAGCAAAAGACTGTTTCATGGGTCTTTGAATTTTGTTCTGTGGTCGAAGTTGCCTCCACTTCCACTCCGTTGTTTCGTATTTTCCAGGGTTGTGGCGTGTTTGAGTCTGATATAATCGTTGGTTGTTGTGTTTTTTGTGCGGTCCTGTGTGTGTTGTGTTTGTGTAAAGTCTGTGTGTCAGTCGCTTTTTTTTTTTTTTTTTTTTCGTTTCAGTTGTGTATGTGTTTAATGTTTGTTATTGTAGAGTGTTATTATTGTCTGTGTTTGTGTTACGAAGTATTGTATTTGTTCTTTTGTGGCGTTTGTCGAGTGTAGTGTTATTATCATATTGCCTAAGGCAAGTGCTAGTTCGTCAACTGTGTTAAGTGTCGTGTCTTTTTGTCTTTGTGTCCATGGATTTGTTGTTGGGGGTGGTGCTGGTATGTATTTAGGTTGAGGTGTGGTTTTGTTTGTAGGATTGTTTGGATTGTTGGGACAGTTTATGAAAGTGGATAGATGAGGACCACCGCAGTTTGCACACTTTGGTGGGGTTGTTTTTGTCTTAGTACATAGATGTGTCGAATGTCCGTCTCCGCATTTCATACATTTGTAGTTTATGTTGCAATTCCGTTGGTGATGTCCGAAAGTCTGGCACTTGTGGCATTGTATAATGTCAGTCCGTTTGTTTAGTTGTTCTATTTTGATTGCAAGTCCGCAGCAGTCGCGTAAGTTGTAGATTGACTTGTATTGTCTCGTCAGTTCGATTAATACAAGTGGTGCTGGTATTCCGTGTTTGCCGTTCATGCGTTTAATTTTTAAAGTCGGGTATCCTTGGTCCGTCAAGTCGTCTGTGATGTCAGTGTCTGTTATAAAGGTGGGAATGCCACGCATCACCACCTTTAGTGTCTTTTCACTTCTCAATTGAAATGTGTAATATTGAATTTGTTCGTTGTCTAGTCTGTGTTTCAGTTTTCGGTAGTCTTCGTCAGTTGTCGGTTCGATGTGTATTCCTGGTTTCACCATTTTGTTTTCTACCGTGTTGATGTTATTGGATTTAAGTAAATGTCGTATGTATGTCCATTTGTATTTTTCGATTACAATGATTGGTGCAATTTTGTGTGTTTTTTGTGTTTTTGTGTTATGTGTGTTGGTTTTGTCACTTACCCTGGGTTTGCTGTTTGATGTGGACGGTTGTGGAGTGGGTTCGGAGGTTTCTTCTTCCATTTTTTCCTCCTCGGTTTTGGTATTGAGGGCGTCGTAAGAATTTTTTATTTCTATCGGCGTACTTGCGTGTTCTGTTTTTGGTTTCTTCGGGCTTGTGAATGCGTCGGTGATTTTTTCGGTTGTCGGTTTTATTGGGTCTGTTTGTTCTGTGTGATGTGTGTTGAATGTAATTGTTGCTGTCGGGCTGTCGCGATCAACCATAAATATTTGCGATTGATCGCGCAAAAGACGTTGTATTTTTTCTTCGTCGATGGTTTCTTCAATTACGGTTTTTGCGTCTATTAATTGCTGCTCGGTACATCTTCGTTGGAAGCTCGGTCTCAGCGCTATATTCGTGATGATAATAGTATTTTTATCTATTTCACCGGCCATTTCTTCCGGGTTTGTATGACGTTTTATAGTCGTAGATGATCTCAGCTGCGATGTTGCGAGAACAGGTATCGCAGTGAGAATGCTGATGACTGTAGACGAACTGTTCGAGCAAAAGACTGTAGTACACTTGCGGTCATGTAGTAAGTTTTGTCCTATCCGAAGACAACAGATAACCTCTTGCCATCTGACGGACAAGCTGGTAAATACGTACTGTGTGTCCATGCATATACAGATACAAATTTGTTTTTATACAGATTTGTATTATTTTGTAGCAATACTTTCTCAAGGTTCTCTTCTGTAAAATTTGTTCTCTTTGAATGAAATACATCCTTGTAGATTGAAAACGTCCTTTCTACATCGCAACTGGTTATAGGTGCATACTGAAAATATTCTTTTTATTTCAGCGTATTTAGCAGTTAGATTTTGTGGCATTGTCCCCATACACAATTGCCGTAATGTTATTAAATCTGGATTTCTATTAAAAACTGCGTCAAACTTTTGCCGAAGGCCACATCCGAAGTCAGTTGGAATCTTTTTCAAATTATTAATAGCCACATCTAATGTGGTTAATCCATCATTTAATTTGAGATCTTGATTTTCAAAATAAGTGATTAGTTTTGGCAAATTTCCAAAGTGTTCCTGAAGAAAGAACAAGTGATTTTTTTAAATTGGAATTTGTCTTAGTTCCTTGCACTCAGAAATACTTCGACCATCGTCAGTTAAACATGTAACGAAATTTTGTAAACTATCGAAATTCTCAGCATAAAAACTAGTAGCTTCCAATCATGTTCCCCATCTAGTTATTACTGGAGAGGGAGGCAGTGACAAAGATGGAAGTTTTTCCTGTAGAGAGCTACTCTCAATGGTGCATTTCTGAAATTTTTTTTAAAAGCGGTTGCAAGTCTATCAAATTCCAGAAAGGTGTCTCTGATATATTCACAGATTCTGTGGAGAGCATGTGCTACATAACTATTATGCAGCATATTAGGATATGTTTCCTTTAATAGTGTGCCTGTTCTTAACATATATGCAGCACTGTCACTGACAAATAAAAGTTTTTTCTTTGTATCTGTCGTCCGAATGAAGCATTTGGTGCATATTCTCATAAATGATTTTAGCTACAGTTTCTGCATCAACTGTATTTATAACTTTTGTTGCTATTACATATTGCTATGAACTTTTCCCCACAAATATTTTGAAAAGTTATTTAATTATTTATGAGTGAATTATTATTTTGAATATTTATATTTGACTAGCGCAGTTGGAGCAAGCCGTTTGCATTGCTGTGTACGATTTTGATAACTGTATTTTTTATACGGGGCTTGCGGGTTTGCTGTATCCTCAGACACAAATGTGATGTAAAGTAAGAAAGGCGTGCTTATTTAAAGATAAATCTTTATCTTTGTTATAGTAATTTCGGTTTTTGTTTTTTTTGATTTAATTGAGTTTTGTGTTTGAGTATATCATTACCGTTTTATTTACGAGTTTGTGAATCTCGTAATTGTTTTTTTTTAACACTTTCTTACTCACCGTGTCTTGTGTAGAAGAATTTATTCTTTACGTAAGTTATATATATTATTAAAAGATATCTTATTATATTTAAAAGAGTTAAATACTGTATTTTCTAATTGTATTATTATTATCGTTTTGAAATTTAATCTTAGTTATTTGATATAAATGACAAAGAAGGTTTTTTAAAATTTCTAATATAAAAAACATTTTCTGTAACTGTAAAATTTTAGTACGCTTGGGATATCAAGGGCATATTTTTTTCATGTGGTTGCACATGTGTTAGAGTTTGTTAGGAGCTGTCTGTTTTGTTTATTTTGATTTTGTTTCTTGTGGGAGAAATTAAAAAGCATCTTTGTAATTTATTAGTTTTAATTTTGATCGGCTGTCATAAAGGAAGTTTTTATCGCATGCTGGGGTCACTTCCATGCGATATTTTTACCTTAATAATATTGTTAAATGAGGCAATATTAATCTTTATACTTTATAAAGTTTTTTTTATATTAAAGATTCATTTAAAGTTTATTGTGTGTATTATTATTAAACCTTATTTCAAGAAGTTTACAAGTACCTTAAAGAAACATAATTATAACATTTGTCAATACTCTTTTTACTGGCGCATTATAAATTTGTAGAAGAGAAAAATCACGTTTTCCAATTGGAACCCCGAGAGGAAAGCAGTCCCATTTTTTTCAATTAAACCGACTGGGTATCCTAGCTGGATAGATTTATAGTGAATAGTGGTATATTCAATTTTAAAACCACTATTCATAGCAATAGGTTTTATAGAATAATTGGATGTAGTACACCAGCTACAACATTTACCACACAGCGTCCTAATATATCGACAGCTTCGTCGACACTTATTCACAGGTACTTATTTGGAAGATGGCTTCTAATGCGTTCGTTCTACTGCTTTCGTGTAGCACTTAGAAACATAATATTTGCGTAAGGTGGATTCATCAGAAATATTTCGACCAGTATATTTTTGGAGAAATGTTTTGTAGGTGGGATTGTTAAGTTTATTTAATTAAATTTAACAAATTTCATTAAAATTTCTTCGCTAAAATTATCAGATTCCAACGGGTCTAATTTCTGTGTATGTGTGTGTTTGCGATGCTAAGTAACGTTCTACGTGCGATTTCTTGGAATTTTTAACGATATTTTATAGACTTTGCAATAAATTTCTGAATCAGTGGCAATGGACATACAATCAGTATGACCCTTAACCCTAGAATACTAAACTAGTTTTGATGTTACATGATTGCTAAACTCACGTAGAATTTACTACGAATTAAAAAAAGCATTTTTGGGTTCTCTTTTTAATTTTATTTTACTTTATTCGTAAAAAAAATATAATAACATTCTTTTAAAGAAAAAAAGACATACATTTGAACTGCATAAACAAATTAATTAGAACAATCTAGACAACAAAATGATCGATGTTGACCACAGATGGATCGTTTGCATCTTAGACAATAGTGTGTTGTCATTTTACGAAGCCGGCTTGGACAAAAACTACAAACTGTACGCCTGTTGGCAGCATGGATAGGTGGATCCGTGGGCAATTCAGTTTCCAAGATATCGCAAATATCTTGTCGGATTGGACGCCTCAAAGTTGTGATATTTTTTCTGATTTCTAACCAGGGTTTTATAAGTCCATCTTTCAAACTTAACATAAACTCTTGGCGGCTCACAGGTTTTTGATTTGCCCTATTCATATTGAAGCAATAAATGACAAAGGCATTTATGGTTGCTATATTAATCATATCGTAAAATACGCACAGAGGCCATCTTCTGGTTTTTCTTCCGCAGTTCATATTAGAACACATTTGGTCCAACGAATCAACTCCAGATTTTGTCGAGTTATAGAAATGATTAATCTCTGGCTTAGAAGTTTCAGGGTGTATACTTCCTTCTTGGTGCATTGTAGACAATAGGGTAACAATTTTCTTTTTGTTTGCTTTGAAAGAAACTAATGTTTTTTCTTTGTCGAAACAAAACATGGACGTTCCAACTTTTCTATTTCTTGAGCAAATCATTTCAGGAGGTATTTGGGGTTTATCTTTTCGTATAGTACCAACGATAGTAAGATTATATGGAGGTTTTAGAAGTTCTTCTGCAACTGGTACTGAAGTAAACCAGTTGTCCATCGTCACGTTTCTCTTACTGCCGCGGATGGTTTTTGTTAATTCTTTGACATAGTAATTGGAAAGAGGAAGTCCTCCTGTGTTTGTTCCTTTTCCCAAATATGGGCTAGCATCTATCATATATTTGGTGCTCGAGTCGCAGAGCATAACAATTTTGATCCCATATTTGGCGGGTTTATTTGGGATGTACATACGAAATGGACATCTTCCACGAAAAGCTAAAAGCTCCTCGTCAATGGTTGTGTATGAAGTTGGAGTGTAAGATGTATTGCAAATAGTGATAAATACATCCCAAATGCTACGAATGGGTGCGAAAGGATCAACTTTTGTTCTTTCAGCTCTGGTATTCTTATCATCAAAGCGCAATGAATTGATTAGAAATTGAAAACGGTCAGAACTCATTGTTGCTCTATATATAGATCCTGATAATTTGGTATCAAACATTTTTCTTACCAAAAGATGATTGTTTTTCATAACTGCTGTGAAAATCAAAAGTCCAAGAAGGGCTCGAATTTCTTCTTTAGAAGTTTGACTAATAGTGGACGTTTGTTTCGCATACTTGGCAGAGTTATCTTGAATATGCTGATTTGTGTGTGTTACAATTTCCTGAATTATTTGATCACTAAAAAAATGTAGAAAGCATTGGGTAGGGTCGAGTAATTCTCTTGCATTATTTGCGCTTCCCGCAAAAAAATTAATTATGTTTCGTGCAGCTTCTTCTAGATCTTGTAGGTTGTTTGGTGTACCACCGATGTTTATTTCTACCTTTGAGAGAATTAGCTTGTAGAACAAACACTTTACTTTGAATTTGAGCAATTCTTGCTAATGGTATGTTATCATCATATTCTTCTTCGACTTCTACATCATTATATACTGCATTTTCTTCATCGTTCATTGCTACATCCTCTACTTCCTCTTCAACATCATTTGCTGCAGCATCGTTTTCTTCGTTCATTTCTGTATCCTGTACTCTGTACCCGTCTTGTACTTCATCTTCGCTAATTCCTACCGAATGATTTCTATGGGTAACTTTTACTGCATTATTCAAAGTATCGCTTATAACTAGAAAATTCTCGTTGTTTTCATTGAAATCATTATCATCATCGCTAGCATCTCCTAAGCTATCATCACTATGTATTTCTTCTTGCTCTAGAACATCTTCTTCAAGATCACTAAAATCGTCTTCAAAGTCATTTTCAACTTGGTCGTCTGCATCAATCTCTCCATTCATAATCCTTTCAATTTCGTCAGAAATTTCCTTGCTTGATAATGGCTTCCTGTTAGCTGCCATTTTGCTTAGAAGAATTTGTCAACTGTTGAATAAATGAGAATAAAAAAGCAATAATTTACAAAAACACAATTTGGGTTTACCAAAACAAACCTTGCATTAATACTAATCACTCGTAAATTTAACGACGCGGTGGCTAAAAACTATATAAAAATTCGCTAATAGGACAATATGACTGCAGCACCGTAACGTTCACACTAATGTAGAAAGGTACTAAAAATAGCAATCGTCTCCCATCACCGAAAATAGCCGAACTTAAACAATGCGTAGGGTACGTTCGTAAATTTTACGACGGTTTAGTATTCTAGGGTTAATGCAACTCGCCATTGTTTCATGATGCCATTCTCGACGTTGTTCCATATCATATCTGAGAAAGTAACTTAAACAATGTTCTAGATCTAATTAAATCAAAATTAAAAATGTATGCGTAAGTTATTGAAACTTAACGAAATTCACTGAACACTTCCGTCAAAATAATTGGGATAAGTATATTCGATGAAAAGCGATATTAAACATGATCTATTACAAAAATTACGAAGGATGTAATTAACAATTAAAACAAAACAAGAAACTAACTCACCGTATTTTATTTATCTTACGAAATATAAACTAATAAACAAAATAAATGATCAAAACTTCTCACGCTTATATCTACGTCAATGAAGAAAGCAATTTAACTGTTATATTGAAGTAATTGCGTCACAATTCAACGATAAGAAACAAATGTGCAATTAACTGAATAAAGTGCTATTCAATAACTGTGTTTATTCCTCCTGGTTTGAAGGAGGTTCGGTATGTAGCGACCGAAATAATGCAGTAGTTTTTGAATAACACTAATATATTTACAAATTTAGTCCTGGAGTTCCGTTAACTTAATGCAAATGCAGTATCTGGCGTTAATACTAAAGACCGAGAAAACTGGCTAATAAATAATATTTGCTCCTATTTAGATCACTGAGATCTTAGTAAGAACTGTTAGTTAACTCGAAGAGATCGTACTTGGAACTGTAGTGAGCTCTAAGAGATCTTGTTTGGAACTGTAGTGAGCTCTAAGAGACCTTGTTTGGAACTGTTTGTTCATTTACTTATTTTTTGGCAAGAAAGTTTTGTCCCCGCCGGTCACAAGAGAGGGAGAAAACAACGAAATTGATTATACAGAAATTTCTATACAATTATTTTTACCTTTCTTCCAAGAAAAGGATATGCTGTAGTTTCCAACGTCATCAATGTATTAAAATAAACAATATACGCCGGAAACCCTTAATTATAGAAAAATAAAATAACTCTTAAAATAATAAATATACAATTCACAGGAAGTGCGTTAGATAACATAATAGTTCGCAGAATCGCATCGAACCAAAACTATTTAACCTACTATAATAATATATCTATAACAGGAAATATGTCAATAAAACTTATTCTATTATACCTTACATTTACAACTACTAAATGAATGGGTTAACAAGAATGTTGTGCCTGTAATAAAATAAATAGTTTTTATGACCGTAGAAAACAAGACGATGAATAAAGAAATGTAATACCTGACCAGGCCTAAGGTAATTGACAACATTAAATATATTCGAACTCCAAGAACCTTTTCTATATACACTTTACAATATTTACAATTTAAAACTAGGATTAAATACATTAACATAAATATACCTACATCTGTTTGCTTATATCTAAATGAAACTAAAAAACAAAATTAAATCTATTTTCCCGAACAAACCGCGTGTTGTACTTAGCGATGTTATAGATTATTTGTGGTCCATCGTAATTTCGAACTGATGTGTCAGGTCTCTAATAATAACACTGTTCTGCAAAAAAATTTTTCAACTGCAAGGAAAGTTTTTGGTAAATATTATGTTTTGTATTCTGCTAAATCTAAAAATGATTTAATTTCCCTCACAAACACAACCAAATCCCGACAGATCACAACCCCTACACAGACACATGGACCGACCAGGGAACTTACAGGCACTCGGACCAGTTCAGTTTTTTTTTTTGCCAAATTCAAATGCAAATTTATTCCTATTATACATCAATACTGCTTTCAGACTTGTTTTTGGTCTCTATTAATAAGATATGCCCTTTGGTAGAGTCAGAACTGATATTATCACTGCGAAGTTTTGTAGTTTGAATTGTACTTTTTTTCAAGCACCACTGAAGTGGAATAAGGATTTTGTTCGAATTCTCATGGTAAAACAAAATCTTCCAAGATTGAAAAGAACAAACTGAATTTATCCGTCTTAAACTGTACTTCCGAACTCGCAAAGTTTTTTTGGAAAAGGGTTTCAATTGACTGCCTAAAAGACATAAGACTGTCGCACAAAATAATTTGTAATTCATCGTTCATAAACTCATAGATTTAGTTTGTTTTAAAACATCAGAATTACAGGAAAAAGAAACGATGTTGATTACAATTTATATTATGAGCTTTGAGCTACACAGTATTATCTTTTTACAGTAAAATAGTTGCTGAAGCGTTTGTACAATAAGTATTCAGTTTTGATGCTAGTACAGATTTCTTTATTTGTAATACAATCTGGTCGACTATGGTGGGTTATTTCCAGGTATATTTTAGGATATTTGAAGAGAAGTGCTTATATTTAAAATGAACATATTGCATACTGAGGTTAGAACATCAACAACTTGGTCACGAACATAAACGGTTATATATTATATTTATACTTTTTTTGCGGCGAATACAAGAAATATGTCGATCCGTTTCGCGCAGACGACAAGACAATACACACTTGTGTAAATAGCGAGTATGTTCTTTAACTAACACCTGCAAGTCCGTTGTTGTGGAGACTTCTCCCCTCCACTACATGGGCGCCGTCGCTCTAAAGACTCTAAAGTCCTAGACGCAGTTGACCCATAGAAAGAAAATGCGCAAGGGATTTGCCTGCAGTGTGCATGCATACGAGGTGTGGTTACAAAATAACGAGACTGATGCTGTAAAACTTTTTATTTTAAATTCTCCATTCGAATTTTCCATTGTGAAAAACATTGCTAGAAGTCTTCTGTGAGGTCGTTCATGACGCGTGTCGTTACTTGGAAAATGTGTTCCTGTAGCCCCCAAAAAATAACATTTCAATGAATCAGTTTATATTCCTAACACAAACCTTGACCAAGTAATCACTGTTTGTTGACTGGATAAGACCTTTCACGGCAGCATTCTGGAAATATAAGTAAGTTCATTTTTTCTCGTTTAGCTTTGGATAAATCCAATTCCCATTCCAAAGACAAAGGTCCAGTAAATGAGAAAATAACATAAAATAACATTTGATCTATTCTGTCTATACTGGACATAAATTTGTTACAGTCGAAAACTATGATTGGTTCAATATGTTCTTTCTACTCGTCGCTTATTTGTCGCCATGATCATTTCAACTGTATGAGCAGTAGATATCATAAAAACGTCTCTTTTATCTCGCCGTTTCCCTACAATTACTCTACCCTTCCTCTTCCAAATAGTTTCACTCTTCTCTAGATTTTTGTCTATGATTTCTTTTGGATTTTCTTGTTTTGTTCTTTCTTAGTGTTCTCACAATGTGTGTTTTCTGTTTCAACATTAATTCAGCTAGGTCAACACTGGTGTAATTATCGAGTAAAATTGTGTGAACCTTGTTACACAACAGCATATCCATCCCATGATCAGCACCTTTACCAGAATATATTAACAAATTCAGCAAAAACCCATCAGGAGAGCATATTTCAAATATAGCGAACGCTCGATAAAGTGAACTAATTCAAACCGAGGGTGTTTCACATTATCGAAATGTTTACATTAGCGAACGTGATTTCATTAACAAGCAAATTATTAAAAGAAACCTTTAATACACCAAAATAAAAATAAGAAAAATATTCTAGCAACTTAAAGTATTATTTATTTAGAAGAAAAATAATCTGCTATCCTACTTTGCGCTTAGCATCGTCTTCCAATGCCTGCGCCCGTAATTTGCGTAGAACTAAAATATCCGCGTATGATACATACTTCTATTCTTTCAGCCCAATCCAAAGTTTGGTTAAAAACTTGTATAGCTTGCGCGTCAGTCACTACACTTGCATCTTAAACGGAATAAAGATGCTCGTCATCACTGTCCGTATCTTCTTCCTCATTTACATCATTCAATTGCTTATCTTCGTTCCATACATTGATATCACCTGGTGTACAAAGAACGTTAGGATTCACAGTTTGCAACAAATTAACAACCTCCGATGATGCATTAACATGATCAGCATCTGATTGCAATTGTTCCCTAATTACGTTTTAAGGTACATCGTCTTCATCTTCGTCGCTGGTGCAAAGAAGATTATTCCAACATTTTTTAATTGTTTGCTGATTAAGTGCATTCTATGCCATGTGCAAATTCAAAACCGCTTGTCGTAATGTTACTTGTTTCAAAGCCTCGAAAATGTTTTCAGTATTCTTTGATAAAACAGACGAATGTAGAAATTTTCGGTAGTAAAGCTTGGTGAGTCTTATTACATTTTGGTCCATAGGTTGGGTTAATGAAGTTACGTTGAGCGACATGTACTTCGGATGTGACTTCGGATTTGGCCTTCGGCAAGGGTTAGACGCAGTTTTTAATAGAAACCCAGATTTAATAACATTGCGGCAATTGTGTATGGGGACAATGCCTCAAAATCGAACTGCTAAATACACTGAAATAAAAGAATATTTCCAATATGCACCTATAACCAGTTGCCATGTAGAGAAAGGACGTTTTCTATCTACAAGAATGTATTTCATTCAAAGAGAACAAATTTTACAGAAGAGAAACTTGAGAAAGTATTGCTAATTAATATTAATACTCCTAGCTTGAACTACAAAATGAATTATTTTATAGATCACCACCCGTTGCTTTTCCAATTATACAAGGTGTCCCGTATCGTTATGTTCAAATTTTAGAAGTGGGGACACGGTTTGCTTGAGGCAGACCACTATGCTCGTCTAGTTTATCCTACCTGGATATTAATACACTCACGGTTTCATTTTAATTTCTGCAGAACAGTCCTCTGGACAGATGAATGTACGTTCACGAGAAGTGGTGTTACAAATCTGAGAAACCTGCACAGGTGGTCATCAGAAAATCCCGAAGCTATACGCCCATCTAAATTTCAACAGGAATTTTTTATTAACGTTTGGGCGGCACTAATCGATGACTTGTTGATTGGTTCTGTCGTTCTTCCTGGGAGGTTAAATGCGGACAATTACTTTCAATTTCTTATTGACGAACTGACAGGTCTTTTAGAGAACGTGCCACTGAATGTTCGACGAGACATGTGGTTTCACATGGATGGGGCACCACCACATTTCGGAATTGCTGTCCCAAATTGGGTTAACGACAATTATCCAAGATGGATTGGTCGAGGTGGTCCTGTTGCATGGCCACCCAGATCACCCGATCTTAACCTCCTTGACTTTTATTTATGGGGATACATGAGAAATTTAGTCTACGCTCAAGTTTCGCACTCAAGAGAAGAGTTGTTGGATCGTATTCACCTGGCTGCCGAGCAAATCCGACAAAACAAGTATGAAATTCGGATAAGTACTTCTTTTGTTGGCTTACGGGCACAAGCCTGCATTCAACAAGGAGGTGGACATTTCGAAAATATTAATTGAACTTTTTTAAATAAAATCAGTTGTTATTGACTTTAGGATTACATTTTTTGTTATGATCTAACAATCACATTCATAGATCTGCACCTTTGAAAGAAATAAAAATGGATATACAAGTTTTGCGTTTTTGTTACTTGAAATGAAGTCTACTTTACACTCCTAAAATTTGAACATAACGATACTGGACAGCTTGTATGAATAAAACTAAAAACTGTTTAAAAATACAAATTTTCAATAGTACGCCCGTGGGCGATGAGTCATCGGCCTCTCGTGTCCGATTCCTATAGGTATATAACGAATGTTGTTATAAAATACGACTGAATCAATTATTAGGGCTGGATATTTCAAACGAAATTCTTGTAAACATGGTTGACTTCTGTACCTCCATTGACCTTTTTCGATATATCCTGCGAAAATATGACTCAATAATGAATTGATTAGTAAATACCATTTTGAGTTAGTTATCAATTAATTTAATACAAAGAATTTAAATAAATTTTACCTCAAAGTAGCCCTTGGAAATTATGATTATGTCTTAGCTTGTTACTAATTTTAATAGGAATTTTGTTGGTTATGAGATGAGATATTTGATTGAAATGACAAATACCAAAATAATAAAACGAACATTTTTAAGTGAATGAAATATGTTTATTTCCAACAAACAAGCAAAATTTTATAAAAATTGTTCAAAGTATCCACCACCTTGTTCGAAACATTTCTCACATCTTCTTCTAATGGAGGAAAAAGTGTTTTGTGGTATCGCATTGTCAATTCCATTAATTCTTTCAGCAATTCTGATTTGAAGGCCTGCAAGATCAGGTATCTGTACTTGATAAATTGAGTTCTTTAAGAATGGCCATAAAAAGAAATCACATGGGGTAATGTCACAAGATCTTGGTGGAAATTCATGTTCAGTGTTTAAACTTATCAACCGATTTTGAAAAAATTGCTGCAGAATATTAATTGTTTCACCTGCTGTGTGTGCTCTAGCTCCGTCTTGTTGAAAGTAACCCTGTGTTATTTCTTCGTCGTCAAGCTGTTCGATAAATGGCATAATAATTTCTTGTCGATACCTTTCTCCTGTTAAGGTTCCGTTAAAAAAAAATAGGCCCAATAATTCTCCTTCGACTAATCGCACGCCATACACCAATTTTCTGCGGATGAAGTGCGGTTTCAACAAAAAAATTATGTGGTTTCTCATTAGTCCACATCCTCATATTTTGTGAGTTCACATATCCATTCAGATAAACCATGACTCATCAGAAAAAAAGGTTTTGTCAAGAAGGTCATTAGCAAAATTATTTAAGAACCACTGACTAAACGTTATTCTTCTGGGATAGTCGATTTCCTTGATTTCTTGATAACAGGTCATGTGATATGGAAATAAATGTAAGTCCTTTTTCAAAATTGTATGACATGTGCCAATTGACACACCCACTTGTTGTGATAATGCTCGTACGGAAGTTCTTGGTGCATTATTTATAATTTCTCTTACATTATTAACTAGCTCTTCTGTACGCTTTTTCGCCCGACCTGCGCCTTCTTTCTGTTTAACATTCCGTTTCTCTGAAAACCATAACGGAATGTGTCACTGTGTGCCGAAAACTGTCATAATCAAAGATGACGTTAGGGAACTCATTTCTAAATTCTTCTAAACAATCTTGAAGAGAATACTGCCATTGTCCGTCAATCTTACGTCCGTTCGAAAATAAGATTCTAGCATGAATGATTTGTGTTGTATAGTAAAAACCATGTTAAATCAATTTTAAATTACAAAGCAATTTTTGTCAACTATGCATCTGTCTAATTGACAACTAATGCAAATTTAAATTATTAATGATCATACGTTTTTAAAGGAATGGCCTACTAGAGGCAAAGCTTATTTGAACGCTTTTTATAATAAGTTACTACCAACGTTAATACAATATCTAAGCTAACTAGAATTCTGATGTTTAAAATTAATCACATTTGACAGATAAGTAAATTAAATTAAGACGTACCTTTTTGAAATATACGTAGTCCATGGCCACCACTTGTAAAATGTGTTTTGAATCATAATGGTACTACATATCGTGATAAATACAGGCTGGCCCAAAATGACCGAAGGGGTTTGAGTTCATTATAACTTCTTATTTAAGACATAATTATTAAATTTTTTTAATTTTAAATACAGTATATTAATGGAGAATATTTTTAATTTAATTATGAAAAATTATATCTCACAAGTGGTAGCCATTTTCTGCTTCGCATATTCGTGCTCTTTCCAAAACATTTTCCATAACCTTTCGTAAAACTTCAGGTGTTATGTTGCTGATTTCGTCGCGTATATTATTTTTTAATTGCTGTATGGTTCGAGGCTTATTAATATAGACTTTTCCTTTCAAATAACCCCAAAGGAAACAGTCTGAAGCGGTTAAATCCGGTGAACGCGGAGGCCAATTAAAATCGCTTGTACGGGAAATAATTCGTTCACCAAAGATGTCGCATAAAGGAGCCATTGTGTCCCTCGCAGTGTGCGCTGTGGCTCCATCCTGTTGGAACCATACTTGCGGATGGTTTTCCACGGCTGGCCTTAAAAAATTTTCCAACATTGTCCGATATCTAACACCAGTGATGGAAACGGCGACACCGTGTTCATTTTCAAAAAAATATGGGCCAATTATCCTTTGCGACATAACACGGCACCAAACGGTACACTTAAGTGGGTGTAATTCTCGCTGTTGAACTACTCTTGGATTTTCCGTAGCCCATATCCTGCAGTTTTGCCTATTAACGAACCCATTTAATTGGAAATGGGCTTCGTCGCTCATAATTAAATTATGAATAAAATCATGATTTTCTTCAGCTTTTCGACGAAAATAAATTGCATAATCAAGTCGTTGCTGGTAATCTGTCGGTTTCAATTGTTGGACAAGCTGAATTTTGTATGGAAACATTCTTATTGTATGCAAAATTCTCTGCAGCGACCCTCTTGAGAGGCCAAGTTGTGTCGAACGTCTCCTGGTTAATGATTCTCCATCTTCCCGAATACTCTCCTGTACCCGTTCAATATTGTCATCCGTGTGCACCGTTCGTCGTCTGCCGGCACCAGGAAGGTTCCTTACTGCCCCTTGTTATCGAAAATTTGCAACCGGACGGTTTATTGTTGACTCTGAGGGTCCAACCCGCACATTAAAATAACGACGATATGCACGCTGAGTCAAAACAATGGATCGTTGATTTGAGAAATAAAGTTCAACGATTTTGGCACGTTGTTCAATTGTGTACTGTTCCATTTTAAATTCCCCAAGTCTTCTTTACAAAATACTGATAACAAAAAAAAAAAATTATAATAAAAAAGTTATAAGGAATTAAAACCCCTTCGGTCATTTTGGGCCACCCTGTAAAATGGCAAATGGCAGAATATCTTCTGCCATTTGCCCAGCAGAAATTACTTAATATTAAGTGAATTATCATTTTTCTTACCTCTTCAGAAACCGCTTTGCTTCATTGTTTACAATTGTTAACAACAAATAATAAAATAATTATAAATTATCTCAAAATAGCACAGTTAACTTCGACAAACTGGCAAGTTTTTATTATGATTTGTTTTGTTGATATCACATTCTTGTACTAAGCGATAAATTTGAACCTAAAAATATCAGAAAATTTGAATACGCAAATCGTTAACGTTTTTTTTTGGCGTTTTCTTTTTCAACTCATATTTTCTGTATTTTTTTCCACATTACATAACGTATATCTGATGTAATCAACTTAATAATATAGCAAATTATGTTAGACGTTTAACAATGACAAACGGTAATACCGCTGTTTCAATAATGCATAAAGTTCGTTAGACAACAACACCTGCTTCAAAACATCCACCTGCACAAATTACGTTATTCTTTACATTTTTTAATCTACACAACTGCGAAGGCGAGGGCAGATGGATGGTTTTGAAGAAACTATAGCGAATAGCATAATGTTATCTAACTGACAGGCACATTTTTAGCATAATACATTTTTTTTGAGTTTCAGCAAAATAGGAAACATTTTTATTTTATAACGGGTGTTTCAAAAATTCTATGCATTTATTTGTATCACGTAAGGTTTTTTGCAAATATTAAATAAATGAAAAAAAAACGATATTTCTAAAAAAAATTATTTGTTTATTGAGTAAAAATGTGGAATACAAGTTAAAAAAGTGGAAAAAATACTTTACTCAGTCTTTTTTAAGTGAAATCTTTGTCGTTTTGCCAGAAACCTGCGTTGTCCGGACATTCGGTTGTATGTTTTTAAGGGCATATCCCGTTTTAACATCCAGCAGTAGTCCGCCATCATCGTTATGCTCCATCTGCCTTGGTATCGCCGTTCCATTTCCTTAATGTCTTGGTGAAACCTCTCTCCCTGTTCTTCGCTAACTGCTCCAAGATTTTCAGGAAAATAGTTCAAGTGTGAAAACAGGAAATGCACTTTCAAACTCATATTACAACCTAGACGATGAAAGTGTTGTAAGTAGTTTCCGTCCTTAGAGTTCCCAAGAAACTTATCAATTACTTCTTTTAATGAAACCCAGGCGTTTTTCTCGACATTGGTCATTGTGTTTTGAAAATCCTTGTTTTTGCATAATGTTCTTATCTGCGGCCCAACAAAAATACCTTCTTTTAACTTGGCATCGGATAAGGCTGGAAATGTCTCGCACAAATATTTAAAACACTGTCCATTTTTGTCTAGGGCTTTAACAAACTGCTTCATCAAGCCAAGTTTGATATGGAGAGGAGGCAGTAAAACTTTTTTGGGGTCAACCAAGCTATTCTTAATACATTTTTGCTACCAGGTGTAAGACTTGTTCTACAGGGCCATTCTCTTTGAGTCCAATGTCTATCCCTTGCTCGACTATCCCACTCACAAATAAAACATGGAAATTTTGTATAACCTCCTTGTTGTCCTAGTAGCATGCACAGCACTTTAAGGTCACCACAAAGCATCCACTGATGTTCTTGGTAGTTTATTTTCTTTAAAAGAAGTTCAAAATTTTCATACGTTTCCATTAAATGTACCGAATGGGCAACGGGAACCGAGGCTAGCTCGTTACCATTGTGCAATAAAACGCCTTTTAAACTACGCTTACTTGAGTCAATAAACAGGCGCCATTCTTCTTTTACATACGGCACATTTCCTAATTTTGAAATTAAGTCAGGAATATTGTTGCAATACACTAGCGGTCCGTCTTGAGTAAAATATTGACATAACTCTTTTTCGCGATCCCGGTAAAAGCTTGATGTGACGCCCGGTGCCAGTAAATGTTTCTCACGAAGTCGGGAGGCTAACAATTCGGATGCATCCTTTGGAAGGTGCAAATCCCTAATTAAATCATTTAGTTCGCTCTGGTTAAACACTTCGGGCTCTCTGAAATCTGGTGTGAAATCTGAGTCATCTGGGTCGCAATTAGATTCCTCTGATTCTGACGATATGACGTTTTCTAGTGCTTTTGGGGCGGTAGGTATACCTTTACACCTTATGGTAGAAAAGGTCTTGATTTTATATATATATATATATATATATATATATATATATATATATATATATATATATATATAGGTATCGGTACATCTGGTCCATGAGGAACTGGACGAATAGCAGAGTGAAGATTGGGGTACACAATTTGTTTCTTATTTTTTCTGTTGAATTCTTGAACATTACACGAACAAAAATAACAATCATCACTGTGATTTCTAGGCTCTCGCCATACCATAGGAACACCAAAGCTTAAACATTTCTTCCTACCTTTTTGCCAGTGTCTTAATGCTTCAACGCAAGCGGAACAAACAGTATGAATGAGGAGCCCAGGACGTGTCTTGGTCGCCAATTTATACACCAAAATAAGCGTGGTATATATTTTTCACAAACGAAGTTATAGTTTGCCTCTGCTTTACTACGACATAACTACCACAGATATAACAAAAATTATTCGGATTGTTCACACAATGTCTTCTTTCCATATTTATACGTTCTAGAACACTTAAAATACGCTACAACGAAGACAACAAGCGCGCGGACACAGTAGCACGACGATTAACACAACCAAACTGCACATAAGCAGGTTCCAACGTTGTATTGACGCTTCTGCGCCGACTCTGTTGCTTTGCTGAGAAATCTAATATTAACCAGTGCTGCCAAATCACATTTAATTTCATAAAAATCAATTCATTTAAAAATCATGCCTTACATGGAACAAACATATTCTTGTCATAAGTATGTATATTAATAAATTAACATTTTTAAGATATAGAGCGCTATAAAAAAAATTTACGTGATAGAGCAAAAATATGGCGTTTTTTGGAATAAGGGCCCCCAAACATATACAAATTAGCAAACAGCTTTCAAACATCAAAATCACTGTAGACCTGTGTAATTATTACAAATCACATACTTAAGTAAAGATATACGATTTTTTGTTCAGAGCCCACTTGACTTCGAATGTTTCTGAACACCCGTTATTTTAGGAAAAAATATATTCTTTATACAAGTTTTTGATAGCATTAAAACTTGCAAAAATTGGCGAACTGCCTTATCTACGCCTTTAAATTTAGAATGCATACTTTTTAGTGGCGTGTATACTGTAAGAGCTAGGGAACTTTGACGTAGATCACCCATACGCAGATTCCTTAAGACCGTTACAAATTCTTCAATAGATTCATTTATTCTTTAACTTTGTGATAGAAAATGTGTCCTTCGACAGTTAAATTCTTTTTGGGCATACAATGTGTCTTAAACTTGTCAATAACATCATCATCTGACCATATATCCATATCCAAGTTGAATGAATTAAATATGTGCAAAACATCACCTCCAACATATTGTAAGAAAATTGCCATCTTACGTTGATCCTCCACATTCTCTAATCCACTAAACTATCACACATACAATTAAGATTAAAACTAGTAGTTATATAAACCTCTCGTCAAAAGTTAGGGATATTGGTAGTACTGAAATAAAACAATTCCTGTTGAATTTAAGATAAAATGGAAGTAAAAAAACCTAGAATATGCATTTTTTTTTATTAACAAAAAGTTGTCTGAGTTTTTGTCGCTATAAATTGCAACGTATGCATTGGCAAGTTTTCAGTGTGTCTATTAACATCACAGAATGTACAACGTCTACCATTTTTTTTTGCAAAAAAGGAAGTTAAATGTAGCGGAGGCCTAACGGGTGTTCATTTGAAAAGTCAATCTAGTAGCATGTGATTTACCGAGAACATTTTGAAGTATGTCGTAAATTAAAATTTACTACTTAACCTACGAAGTCGTATATTTTGACAGTTTCATACATACAAATAAATAACAAATGTGATTGACATTATCAAATGTCATTTGGATTTACGTTTACGGAACAACAAACACATACTAATATATTTGCGTCTTATTCTATCAAAATTTCAAAGTAACCTAGATTGACTTTTCAAATGAACACACGTTATATGGCCATTGGTATAATTCAGGCCGGAGCTAGACAGGCGAATATGGGAGAACGTTTTGGTGTTTCGCAAAGTGTAGTTTCTCCGATATTTAAACGTTACAACAATACTAGAACTGTTGCAGAACGGCCTAATACTGAAAGGCCGAAAGTTACTACTCCCATCCATGATCGCTATATTACTCTGTTAGTTCGAAGAATGCCACTCGATACCTGTAGAATTCTTAATCGAAGGATTTCTAACGCGACAGGAGTTATGATTTCAGTCTCAAATGTACGTCGGAGGCTTTCCGAGGTGAATTTAAAGTCAAGGCGTCCGTTAAGTAGAGTTCCACTCACGCGAGCTCTCCCGATCTAAATTGCATCGAGCATGCTTAGGATCAACTTCAGAGAGCATTCGATGCACACGAACAACACCCCGAAATTCTTCGGGGAGTTGAGGAATCTACTGCCTCAACTTTGGATGCAATACAGACAAAATGTGCTGAACAATTTAGTGGAAAGTATGCAGAGACGTTGCCAACTAGTTATAGAAGCTGGTGGTTATCACACTACCTATTAAAACCGTTAACGTTTCATTGTTAAAATGATTTACATGCAAGAAGAGAAGAAATGATGTCACTTTCAATTTATCCTTTTTTTTTAAGAAATCTTTTTAGGTTAACAGATTTGACGTACGAATGTTAATTTAGTTTAAAATAAAAAAATATTTGTTATTTATGTTTGCAAATTTTTCTTTTAAAGCCACTTTCTCGCAATATTCCCAAATTTTGCAGTTTATTAGCAGTTGGAATTAAAAAGATATCCTCCTTACACAATTTTTGATTTATCCTGTAGAATTATTGATAATTGTAATAGTCTTATAACGAGCCATCGAGAAAATTCATAATTGAAGTAGACTGTGAAATTGGGTTGGTACTTTAGCCACTTCCACATAATGCCATTTATTATTTGACATTGAAACTATAAGTTTGTGTCAAATTTTTCAAAACTCTTATTAAGAAAATTAAATTTATTTAAAAAATGGTATTCGACATAGAACAAAAAGCAAAAATTATCGAATGTTACTTCCGTACAGGTGTGAAAGTAAATGGCAAGTGGCAGTATTCAATTACGGAATGCATGGCTGATTTTAGTGAAGAACATCCTGAATTAGTGTTTGACTACAATGATTTTTACAATGTCTTGACAAATTGTGTAAAGTTATTCAACTGGATGTGACTGAAAAACTGGAAGTGGACGGCCTTCTAAACGTACAGCTGATAATATTGAAGCCCTTCAGCATATTATTGATGAAAATCCAAAAACATCAGTAGTAACCCAACAAACAAATTTATCTTATGGTACGTGCCAATTCATTCTTAAAAAAGTCTTACATTGTCATCCATACAAGCTGCAATGTTTTCATGAACTTTATCCAGTGTATTATTTGAGACGAGTGGAATTTTGTCAATGGTTTCAAAATAATCTACGCAGTCAGGATATCCTTAACACAGTTTTTTTCACGGATGAGGCCTGGTTTTATCTTTCTGGATATGTTAATTCACAGAATATGAGGTGTTGGTCCTCCGAAAATCCTCATTTTTTTGTTGAAAAAACATTGCATCCCCAAACGGTTGGAATATGTCGAAGAAGATTGGTGGGTCCCATTTTTTTTGAAGGTACACTTACTGCTGCACGATATCACAATGAGATACTCGGCTCATTCATAAATCAACTGGATGATGAGAAATTACAAAATGGGTATTTCCAACAAGATGGTGCAACAGCACATACGACCAGAGAAACACTTCAATATCTCAGAAAATTTGTTGATAACAGAATAATAAGCGGGAACACTGAAATCCCATATCCAACTAGGTCTTGCGATTTAAACATATGTGATTTTTTCGTATGGCCATACATCAAAAATTCGATTTATTCAACGCCAATTCATAATCTGGAACAACTGAGAATTCGCATAACAGAAAAGTGTGAAGAGATCAACAACTCACCGCAAATACTGCCTAAAGTTTTTGCTGGATTGCGGAGAAGAGTTGGTTTGTGTTTAGATGTACATAAATGGACAACATTTTCAACAACTTCTGTAGCTATATGTAAACTTTGATTATGATTTCGATATTAAATAAATTATTTGTTTTCTTTTTTGTTGTAGTATCATTTCAATGCCATAACTTTTTTTTACAATGAAACCAAATGAAACTGTCAAGCATAAAGTAGTGGCTAAAGTATCAACCCAATTTTACAGTCTACTCCAATTATGAATTTTTTCGATGGCTCGTTATATTAATAAGATATTTATTTAAAGATTTAATATTTTATTAAATTTTACTTTTATTATTAGTTTTATATGATTATTTAACATTTAAATCGAAACGTGTATTTTAAAAATTAAAAAAAAAAGATAAATCAATTATTTTTATGTAATTATAAATAATAATTCTTTCAATGGAGACTGTGGTTAAATAATAATTTAAAAAAGGTATATAACCCCTTACCACAATTATTAGTCGTATCCTATATACGTATTTCGACAACTAAGTTACCTACTGATGATGACAACTTAGTTGTCGAATTACGTATTTACGACTAATAATTGTGGTAAGGGGTTATATACCTTTTTTAAATTAATAAATAATAATGTTTAAGATATGGAACAAGTTAAAAACTTTTATATTTGTTTCGAAAACTTAAACTTTCGAAATTAAAAAAAAAAGTTTTAATGATGTACGCCACCTGACAGTTAGGAGACGAATCATGCCCGCCGTTTGGGTTTTAACTCATATGATAACACGTATCTGCGCATATGCGCGATGATTGTGCGCCTAGCATACCTGTAAACAACATGGCCGAGTTGTTTAGGTGTTCGTTGAATGTAAATATTTTCCGCCAGATTACTTTGAAAACACTTAAGTTTCTATTTTTAAAAATAAACTTCTAATTGAAAATGAAGATGGTTAAACATAGAGTGAATGCTATGTATAGGGTGAACGTTAGTTTCAACAGAGGCATTGAACATAAAGCCGTTGTTAAAATATCAAGCGACGCCGAAATTCTCCAAATTCATATCGCGACAATGGAGTTTTATGAATCTATAGAATTTAAACACATCAAAGAATACCTAGAACCACAAACAGACGTATTAGAACTTCATACCTTACGTGATAGGAAGAAATTAATTGTTTCATTTCGATTTCCGCGTACTGATACAAAATCGGGACTGATGAGGGCAACAAATCTAGTCAGGTAAGAAATACGATTCTAGTGTCCCAGAAAGACTGACCTTTGAAATGTTTTGAATGCAGAAGTGACCCAAATGATAGTTTTATGTGTGAGTAATATAGTTTTGTTTCTGAGGCACCTGTATTTTACACAATTTAAGTTATTTTCAACTAATTGTGATCTATTTACTTAACAGGGATGATCCTGACCATTCTTCGTCTTCAACATCGTTAGAATAATTTTCTGTAGCCTTGTAAATGTTAATAAAATATTATCGAAGTATTTTGTTTTGTTTTTCTAAAATTTAATCCTTTGACTGATACGGTTTTATATAATGAAAGGACAACGTATAAAAAATGGAAAGATTAAATTATAAAATATATACCAAAAATTCCAATTCATAAGCGAGAAAAAAAATGATAGAGATATTTAAAGAAATATTACGCATTGTGCCACTGAAAGTATATTGACTGCTTCTTAGAATATTTTAAAAATATTTGAAATTATAATGCGTATTATGGATAACACATGACTGTATATGGGATGCAACATGGGATACAAAATGTGTTCACAGCGCACAATAATAAATATATTCCATTGTGATTGGCTATTGAAGCACGTGTCGATATAGCTTTCATATAGCGTCTGTGTGCTGCAAGAATTGCAGATCGAGTGGGGATATTTCACGTCAAACGGCTTTCATCTACCAATCTACTAACCAATTCATTATTAAATCTATCGAAATTACGCAAATTTAACCATCCTTAAAATAGTTTACTTATGTGTAGAACAATATAGAAAATACTTAATTTATTAATATTAAATAAATATTTTAAATGCCCGCAATAGGCGCCATCTGTTGCTGATGTATACTAAATACTATTATAACCTGAAATGGCGGAAAAGCAAGCTGGTTATCTACTGCTCGCCATCTACTGAGTAAGCGTCCTTATCACTTTCAAATTATAATATTTATATGGATACACAAGTTCATAAAGTATTTCCTTTTAGTTCGTACTGCCCAAGTGTGAACAGCAAATTGTACTTTATCTCTTTCTAACACACATAAATGCGCGCTGTAATACTAACACACGTTTGTCATCTTAAGTTAAGACGTACGTCTTTAGAATATTATTTTACCGGGTTTTTCTTTTGTCATTACACATAGGTATAATGCATTGACTGACTTTCTTTCATTTCCAATTACACATAGGCATAAATGTATAGTGACATATAGTAGGCAACCAGTTATACGCCAAAATCTGCGTATAAATAATAGATTAATTCTTAAATAGATTGCCATGGAGAGAAAATAAAATTTTTTTTAATGTCATATTTCTCAATTTTTATTCATTATAAAAATCTTAAATTAAATATATTTTATTGAAAAATAGATAATTTAAATCATGGATACGTATAGCAAAGACGAAAAAGTTTCAATGGTAATGTGGTATCAGTAGAATAACAGTTTAAGGACGGTCAGATACATGTTTTCCGTTAATTATCCTAACAGGCCTATACCTTGTGCAAAGACAATTTTAAATATATATACATAGATTCAAAGAAGTTGTCTTCTAAATTCACACAAAAAAATAATAAATTCAATCATGTGTTAACAGAAGACATGAAGCTGAATATCTTGTGTTATGTAGAAGAACCGTCGGTACTATCACTTTTAGCTGTAGTCAGGCATTTTGGAGTATCGTACAGTTCGGTGTACAGAACCCTGAAAAAATTTAAATAGAAGCTTTACAAGGAATCAAACCATCAAGAGCTTTTCGAGGAAGATAAAGTAAAACGGACTGATTTTTGTGAAAAAATGTTTAATATGTTAAATGAAAACGAAGCAATTTTAAATAAAATAATTTTTACTGATGAAGCCACATTTACCGTAAATGGTGAAGTCAAGTCTCAGAATTTCTGGTTTGTATCCTACATTGATCCATTGTAGAATACTAAATTTCCTTTCCATTAATCCATTAGGTATTGGCCCCGTACAAATCCTCATGCCCAAAACCTAACCCGAACGCAGTACCCTCAAAAAGTCAATGTATGGATTGGAATAATAAGCGATAGACTTATTGGCCCATTTTTTTATTGACGGTAACCTCACTGCAGAAAAATATTTAAATCTCTTACGAAACCACATCATTCCAACAATTGAGATACTAAATGTTGATCAACTTTGGTTCCAAATGGGTGGGACTCCAGCACATTCTACTCACGCCGTCAGGAATTTTTTAAGTAACATTTCAAAGACTGGATTGGCAGGTTTGGCCCAAGATCAGCTGATTTATCTCTAAATGATTTCTTTCTTTGGAGTTACCTAAAAAGAAAAATTTATAATAACGTGCAAATTCATAACTTGGATGAATTGAAAGAAAGTATACTTACTGCATGTGATAGAATAAATTCATAACACTGGCCTACAACCATTTTGGTGCTGGAGATTTTAGACCCGATTTTAAGTATGTCTTACATGGCGATATCAAAAATGTTACCCGTTTTCTTCTGTCAGCTCTAGTTCCCGAGAAAAAGAAACACAATTCATGAAAAAATATATATTTTATTGACATTAAACATCAAGAAATTGTCTTTTGAGTGATTTTCTAGAATGAAACTGACTCGGGCAATCTCGCATGATTCCCCAGCAATAGTCAGCCATCATATGACTGTCCCACTTTCCTTGGTATCTATTCTCCATTGTTTTTAGGTCTTGGTGGAAACGTTCCCCTTGTTCTTCGCTTAGATCTCCTAAATAGTGTTGGAAATGATGTAGATGACTATTGAGATAGTGTAATTTTATACTCATATTACAGCCTAAATCTTTGAATCGCACCAGCATTTCCTCTACTAGTTCTACATAGTTGTCAGCCTTATGATTTCCGAGGAAATTTTGTGCAACTGCTACAAAAGATTGCCAGGCAAGCCTCTCCACATCATTCATACAAGTCTCAAAATTAGTTGTGTCTTTCATCAATTTACGTATTTGAAGTCCATCAAAGATACCTGCTTTTAGTTTTTCAGTACTTAAACCAGGAAATTTGTGAGAAATAAACTGGAAACATTGACCATTTCTATCGAGAGCCTTAACAAATTGCTTCATTAGCCCTAATTTTATGTGCAATGGCGGAAGAATGATTTTTTCTCTTGAAACTAAGGGTTCATTTATACCATTTCTTTCCCCAACAACAAGAGCATCTCTCACAGGCCAATTTTTTGCAGTCCAATGACGTGATTTAGCTCGACTGTCCCAGGGACAAATAAAACATGGGTATTTAGTATAACCACTCTGTTGACCCAATAAAAAATTAACCATCTTCAAGTCGACGCAGATCACCCAGTTATGTTCAATATATTTTATTTTTTGTAAAAGATTTAAAATTACCTCATATTCTTCTTTTACACATGTTGAGTGAGCAATTGGAACGGGAGCATATTTACTTCCATTATGTAGAAGAACTGCTTTTAGACTTCGTTTACTACTGTCAATAAAGAGACGCCATTCATTGGGCTGACAGATCGTTAAACCCATGAAAGCCAGCAAACCACTCACATTACAGCAATACACAAAATTTTCAACAGATGAAAAAAACTTCAATAACTTTCCCTCTCTCGTGCGATATGTGGACACTCGAACATCTGAGGAAAGACAATTTTTTTCTTTTAATCTTGACGCTGGTAACTCAGCACGTTCCTTCGAAAGATCTAAGTCTCTGATGAGGTCACTAAGCTCATTCTGCGAAAATGGCTTAGGATCTGATGTTATTCCGCAGTATTGAAAGTCATCATCTACTTGGGAAGAAATAGGTATTTCAGCTTCATCCTCCTGAGATTGCTGCACTACCTGGTGAAAAGTTGGTATTGGAACATTTTCTGAATGAGGAACAGGTCTTTGTACTGAAGAAATATTGGGGTATTTCCATTTATGGCGATTGTTTTTGTTGATGCCCACTATATTAATCATACAAAAGTAACAGTCGTCATAATGATTTTTTTGTTCTCGCCATATCATAGGCACTCCAAACTTCAAAGACTTACGTTTCCCTCTCTCCCATTGTCGCAAATGTTCAACGCATATTTTACAAACACTATGAGGCACCCACACTTTATCTTGGTGTAGAATTTCAATACCGAAGTAAGCAAAATACAAACGACGCACTGTGTTTGTAATCGATTTACGCTGATTTTTCAGTATGTATTCACCACAAACATAACAAAATATATCAGGATCGTTAAAGAAATACTATCCATCTTCTTTGAATTTGTTAAAAATATTTAAAATTGTTTTCGCACAAGTTATACGCCTGTTGGGATAATTAACTGTTTTAAATTATGTATTTTTCAATAAAATGTATTTAATTTAAGATTTAAGTATGAAGGAAAAACAGAAATTTTTGACAATTTGAAAATGTTACTGGTGTATAACTGGTTGTCTACTATATGGCACCATAGTTTTATGCCTATGTGCAATTGGAAATAAAAGAAAGTCAGTCAATGCATTATACCTATGTGGAATGACAAAAGAAAAATCCGGTATATATTATTATTATTATTATTATGGCGTTGTTTATTGACTTGTTTCCGGTATTCTGACTTCTTGGTTAAGCATTTTTCTGATTTGAATATTTAGTTCGTCATCCGAAATTGCAAAATCCGTTTTTTTTCAAAGCAATACTGATAATAAATAATAATATTAATAAGTGGAAATAAGTACAAATATTTTAATTATCACTTTGACATTTCTAATCTATTTGTTTCACAGATATTTCTTACCTTAAAAACTCTAAGCAATATTTTGGCTTTGAAAGAATTTGTTTATACAAGTATTACTTCTTTAGCAATATTGCTTAAAAATATTGGATTTATATATAAGAAAGAATGTAACATGAGAGCGCTTGAAGAGAAATTAAATATAACCTGCTTAAGAAATGTGTTTTTAAGGAAATAGGTATATGGATACCTAAATTCAAGTTTGGGTAATGTTCTTCGATGAAACTTGGATATTTTGTAAAGGCAATAGAATAAAATCATGGCAAGATAATAATGTAAAAAGTGTTACGAAACCCGGAGGCTATGATGGTAAACGATTTATTATTATACATGCCAGCACAGAAAACTTCTTTAAAGGAACTAATCTAATTTTTCCACCAAAAACAATCGCCAGTGACTACCATGGAGAAATGAATGGTGACTCGTTTAAGCAATGGGTAAATGATCAACTTATACCAAATCTTGAGGCACTATCACTTATAATAATGGATAATGCTCCTTATCATAGTGTTATTGAAAATAAACAATCAAATACCTCCTCAAAAAAAGCAGAAATTGTTGAATTATTGAGAAAAAAAGATAAGGTATTTACCCGCAAAGACTAAACGGAATTAATTAATACTGTTAGTAAAACATCATAAAAAAGATATTTATTATAGATGAAATAATAAAAGAAACTGGATATGAAGTTTTAAAGTTGCCTCCCTACTATTGTGACTTCAACGCAATTAAAATGATTTGAGCTTAGGTAAAAATTGATTATAATTCAAATATTGGGAGAAATGGTTATTCAGATGAGAGAGTTAAAGAAACGTGAAATGAAGCTTTGCAACATTGTGATGAAAGTACTTGAAATATTTGTGTTTGCCATACAGAAAATTTAATTAAAAAATGGTAATAATAATTAATATAAATGCCTCAAATTCTGAGTCAGAATTAGAAATTGATTAGATTTTATTAGTGATGTACCGGGTACCCGGAAATTACCCGGTATCCGGCATACCCGGCAAAATTTTTAGTACCCGGAAATTACCCAGATCCAGCAAATATTGCCGGGTAATGGGTTCCTTATCTAAAATTTACTACATATTTTATTAAAAAATACAAAACAAAAAATAAGATTTAATAATTAAATCTCAATAATGGGAGATTGTAATTCAGAAATAATAATTTCTCTGCGTTTCGCGGAAGAAGTCTATTTCTTCTCTCTTCGTAAATAATACTCGCCTCGCTGAACATTCTTTCACTGGGTATGCTGCTAGGTATTTGTCTAGCTAATTTTGATAGAACGAATTTTCGGTACGAGGAATGTTAGGATGTTTAAAGAAAATTTAAAAGTCGAATGGTATCTGTTGAATTTTCCACCGTATATGATTCTTCTTCAATGGATTTATTTTCAAATAAAATTTCATCTATGCAAGCCCACACATCTTCAATTTTTATCATGAATATGTTTTCCATGTTCTGCAGATTCTCTTTGTTTATTGTCATTGTTTTTATCAATTCTTATCGGAGAAATACTTTTCATTTCTTCTATAATGCAATTTTTAGCAACAACTTGTGTATAGGGTTTTAAAAATTTTAGTTTGTAACGAGGATCTAATACCGTAGCTATACAACTTATTTTTTTCCACATTTTCAAATCGAGCCTTTAATGATTTTAGCATTTCTTTTTTCATGGTTACTGTACCTTCGTCGTGTAGTTTTTTACAGAGAAAGCGCTTTAAAGCAACTACATTTGGGATTACCATCGAAATAAGAGCTTCCTCTGAACTGGCTTCAACTGTAACGATGTAAAATTCTTCCAATAAGATAACTATATTTTCAATTAACTTAGCTGCATTCAAGTTTAATATATCATGATCAGATGAATATAGCGCGATGGCATCTTCTTGTTCTAATATCCTCTTGAGCATATGATACGTCGAATTCCATCTCGTGACTACGTCTTGTACTAATTTGTGTTGTGGAAGCGATAATTTGGTTTGTATTTCTTTCAACTTAGTACTAGCGCTTGCGAGTTATTAAAATGGGTTACTATATTGCGACACTTTGCATTTATGTCGGAAATAGATTTTTGAGAATATATGCTATCATGAATTACCAATTGGATGCTACGAATAAACCATGACTCATTTCTCAAATGGGCAATATTTGATCCACTGATCATTTACTAGCACCATCTCGTAGCAATACGTGTATGTGGTTTTCAGCGTCTAAATTCCAGAATTGTAGCATTTCGCTTAATGAATCACTAATGACAGTACCTGTATGGCTTCCAGGAAAATGGGAGCATTTAGAACCACGCACTTTTTTTTTCAAATTTTTCATTAAGCCAATGTCCACTGAGGCTTATAAAGCTTTCGTTATTCTTAGAACAGGTCCATATGTCTGATGTCAAGGAGATCAAATTCAGTTGTGATTTTTCAATATCGATTAAATCACAAATTTTCGAACAACATTTATCGTATGTAGTAGGAATAATAATTTCTGAGAAATATTTTCGTGAAGGTATTTGATATCGGGGCTCTAATGTTTTCAAAAGATTAATAAATCCAACATTCTCGGCTATTACAATGGGTTGGTTATCCACAGCTATCAATTCGCCAATTTTATCATGGATTTTCTTTGCTTTGATATTATTAATGTCCCATGTGACAATTTTGTCTAAACATTGTACCAATGTCTGTTGTTTAATGGGGCGCGAAGGTCCCGGTGTCGGATCGTCAATTTCTTTTTCTTAACATTAACAATGTCACAATCACTAAACTCATCTGAATGAATTAAGAAATACTGAAAAAACAAGTCAATCAACGGGAGGAAACGTACAGACGGCGTTTAGTTCTGGTTGGAACTTTTCAATGCACGGTATTCCTCGAAGACGGACATTGCTTTTTCATTTCTATACTTTCTGTATATATAGTTAACATTTGGAACTTACTGCAAGTGAGAATTAATGAATATTAAATCACATTCTTACATGTAAATGTCGACTTATATGATGCGTTCATAACTACAATCCGACAAACTAAGTTTGTACCAGTATGCAGAACACACCCTTTCGCGACAAGGAACTTCCTGGTAATTAGGTTAATTAAGAATTAAGAAATACTGAAAAAACAAGTCAATCAACGGGAGGAAACGTACAGACGGCGTTTCGTTCTGGTTGGAACTTTTCAATGCAGTTTGTCGGATTGTAGTTATGAACGCATCATATAAGTTGACATTTACATGTAAGAATGTGATTTAATATTCATTAATTCTCACTTGCAGTAAGTTCCAAATGTTAACTATATATACAGAAAGTATAGAAATGAAAAAGCAATGTCCGTCTTCGAGGAATACCGTGCATTGAAAAGTTCCAACCAGAACGAAACGCCGTCTGTACGTTTCCCCCCGTTGATTGACTTGTTTTTTCAGTATTTCTTAATTCTTAATTAACCTAATTACCAGGAAGTTCGTTGTCGCGAAAGGGTGTGTTCTGCATACTGGTACAAACTTAGTTTGTCGGATTGTAGTTATGAACGCATCATATAAGTCGACATTTACATGTAAGAATGTGATTTAATATTCATTAATTCTCACTTGCAGTAAGTTCATCTGAATGGTTTAAACGTAAATGTTTCAATAACGTTGACGTTCCGTAGGATTTTGTATTCGTGCCACCTTTGGATAAAACTGCATTACATAAACTGCACACTGCTTTAGTTTCGTCTTCAGAAAACACTTTAAAATAACTCCAAACTGAACTCATTGAAAGGGTACATACTGCTGTGTAGTGGGTTTAAATGAGTGATAGTCCACTATCCACCACAATCTGTCCGAACTTGAACTCAGTCAGCTTTTTCTTTTTATATGAGACTCCTCTTCTTCCAGGGTTTCCCGTAAAGGAACGTGGAAATTTATATCAATTAGTAATTATACACACAAGTCTATTTTATATTTTATTAAAAAAAAAAAAATCTTTACCAAATGTAAAGAGAACTCTAATGTATCATTTTACAAAAGCACAGAGGAAAAAGATTGTGTGATAAATAACACGCACACAATGAAAACCTCTAATGAAACGCGAGCAAAATTAAACCTAATTGATTGATTAGAAAACTTTCAATTTCAAAATTAATTAACAACGTAAACAGATCAACTGTCAAACGCGTAAATAACATTCACTCATGCGCACTAACACAAGTATAAATTTCCCTCCAAACCTGAATTTCAAAATGTTCTAGAACAACGTGACAATAAAAACTCCCATATAAAAAATGATAGTTTTCTTCACCATCTATCTATTAAACTAAAATAGATATAAATTCATAAATCTAAATCATCAAAATTACAATTAAATTACAATGAAAAACAATCAAATAAAATAGTAAGAAAATTAAAATTTTAATATAAATTTAAAATTTTCACACACAAAAAAAAAACTAATTAGAGAGATTGCAAGTGAGGTATAAATATTTCAAAATACGAGAAAAGAAAAACTCGTATAAATTACGATAATGACTTACTAAAGCACATAGCACTAAACAAAAGAAATCCGAAGTTATATTAAAATAGAAGATAAAAAAGAAGTTTTTATCTCTACACAACTTTCTCACTTGAAACGAAATCAATCTCTTGCGGAAATATCGACCGGACATATCAAGTACGAATAAATCAAAAATGCAGTACAGATCGGACAACTTCTCGGACACCGCCCAAGTCAAAAACCTAAATATAAAAATATACAGTCCTCATCAACACAAATATGCCAACAATAAAATTAAATAATTTTCAAAATATATCTATATACATATAGTGATCTACAAAAATAAACATACATAAATAAATTAAAAATTTTAAAATTGTCTTCGGGGAAAAATTCACTACAATACGTAAGAAATTAAAAAATTGTAATTCGACCCATATGCAACTGAAATTAAATGCGAACTGAGAGTATATTATATACAAAACAGCGGCAGCTCCACTGTAAACTCAGAGGATTTCCCGGTTTTGTTTACATACGCAGCCTTTCCGTCAGATGGCGTAGGATGCACACTTTCACATAACGTCCGAGTACCCGGTTACCCGACCAGGTACGTTTTTTTTTTTTTCTCAATACCCAACATTTTTTAGGACCCGGTACATCACAAGTTTTTATTTATTTTTATAGTAAATAGTCCATTTCACTTTAAAAATAAGATTGAGAATAACACAAGTAATATTTTCGAGGTTTTACTTGGCCGAAACAGGCAAGTTTATTTACTTCACTAAACATTAATAACCAGGTAACTATTTTGACAAAATATTTGTGTATTTATAATATTTTGTATGAATTGAATATGGTAACATTAATACTGCCATAAAAGTTTTCTTACTGTGTTCGTAACTGATCGCTTGTTTTCATAATAAATTTGTACGATTTGTTAATGCTGCACACTGTACTGCGCCATGATGAATTTGCCATGTGTCACCATATTAACTGTCAGATCGTAACATTCCAACATTCTCACAAAGCAAATGGCGCACAATTCAAATCCGGAAGTTCAATTTGGTTGGATCATTCCTTGTTAAAATTGAATATTCAACACGCCATTCCTGATATAAGGTCTAATTTATTGAATAGAGTTCTTGAAAATTGAGTTAGTAGAATTCGGTTTTGCAAGAGAAGCAGAAGCGGTCATTTAAATGATGTTACTTTCAGAACTTAATTGCATCAATGACACTTCAAAATAAAATACAAATTTTTGATCTATTTCTGTTTGTTGTTGTTTCATTTCAATTTAAAAACATGTCATTGTCGTCGCTCTTATTGAAGAAGAAGCCCGTATATTTTATTGACTTAAAAATCTATTAAACGCTTGATTAGAAAGTCCCAATTATTTATTAAATTCTACAAATATTAAGTTCCTTTGGTTTCATTTTATTTAAACATTACAGAATGGTTATTTATTCGAAACTCAATGATTCAAGAGTTTTACTCCTTTTATGAAAAGAAATATTCTTCTCGTTCTTTGTCCGTTTTTTTTCCAGACAGCTGTGTATATATAATGATGTAGTTTGATGTCTTGTGTTTGCTTAAGGTAAATGTTTGTGTTTGAAATAAGTAGGGTCATTGTTCGCCAGTTCCTTGCTTGCTACAGTTGCGTTAGGTAACGCCCCGTGAGTTACAATTTTTACGCACATTTGTAGCTGTAATCTATGTAATCGCTGCCACATTGTCCTTGTAGAATTCGTATTCAAACAGTTAAGAAGAGAGAACGAGATAATTAAATTTGTAATTTATGTATTTGTTTGTCTGGTTTTAACAGTACTTGAAGAATTGGTGAACTTCAAATAAAATAATTACATCTGAATTTATACAAAGAAACACAATTTCAAATAATTAAAAATCTGGTGTGAAGAACACAAATACAGGTTCACTATTAATATTTTTGTGAACGTGTCCGAACATATCCCTCCCCAGAGACGTAGATACGTATTTCGCCTTTCCACAGGCTCATCGGTACGCCCCTGCTGGAGAAAGGATATCTTCAGACACATTCACAAGAAAGAACCACACCGCCACATCACAGAAATTATCCAGACCGGGCGTAGAAGTAAATTCAGCGCTGCCTGTTGTCAGACAGCCGAAGTACCTCGCCCCGTCCACATAACCAATGTGAAGTAACGACGCCCTTCCAAAGGTGGCACAGCCATCTCTCTAGAAACTGCATTTTGTTTGTGTCTTCACTCATACTACGGACTAACCGCATGTGTAATGTATCAGAATAATTGAAACATACATGAGTAGGTAAACCCCACCAGTTTTGTATAATACAAAGCTTTGTATTATACAAAACTGGTGGGGTTTACCTACTCATGTATGTTTCGATTATTCTGATACAATTTGATTGCCTAAGTAAGGTGGTGGTAAATTTTTTTTCGTTCTTCAACATAAAACTTTAATTTTTCAATAAAATAACAATTAGATATCAAAATACAATCAATTATATCGTCGGATAATCTGTTGCCTGTTTGCTGCTCTTTGCGGATCAACCGCATGCGTATGTAACAGAATAATTTGAAACATACTTTGAGTGTAGAATCTGTAGAATGATGAAATACGTATCTGCGTCTCTGGGAGGCGCGGCTCGGATGACATATTTGGGAGTGTATGTACAATGATGCGAGTGCTTCGTGTATTCTCGTGTACTAACTGCAGCGTTTTCTTAGTAAACACCGAAAACACACGAGGCACTCGGATCATTGTACTTGCACTCCCAAATACGTCATCACGAGCCGCGCCTCAGTCTCTGGAGAAAGATACGTTCACAAAAATATTATAAGAGTAATATGGACATCATACGAGGCAGTACTAAGAATAACATGCGAGCTTAACCTTTTGAAGAGATAAATGAACTAGAGAGAATTAATCTTGTAGAAATTACTTGTGAAATGTATTCATTTTAATAATATTGTAACCTTTGCTTTGAATAGTAATAAACAGAGTGCCGACTGAAGCGATTGAATGACCAATTGCCCCGATAAAACGTTGTGGTGGTATCCCATATAGTATACAAGTTATAACAGCCCCACTATTTGCTTGCTCGATTGCATTCGTCGAGCAGATGTTATTTCCGTCGTTATGAATAGCACATTGTGTGTATTCCTTCATAAATTCAATTCAACAGTGGCGTGTAAGACGGAATATACATTTATATATTATTTCGTTAGACTTCGTTGAAATAATCGTTCAAAAAATTATATCCGCTAATATCCAATGTATATTCTCGTGTTTACATGCTATTATGCATGCATATACATATATGTATTTATTGTTCTTAAGATAGTATATTTTATATTCTCTTCTATAAGTGATTGTTTCTGGTTTCGTTTTTTTTCAGTGTTATTTGGTTACAACTTTTAGTATTTTAAAAAATCCATTTTATATTGTTATTTTGTATATTTATCCTATAATTTTTTATAAATATTAAGTTTAATTTACTACCTTATTTTTTAAGTAGTTTTCGTTTCTTATTTTAAGTCCATTTCTTTCTGTTTTTAGTATTCGTCTTTATTTTCATTAACTATGGAGAATTCTCGTAGGGCAGCCATGGTAGGATGGATTAGAGATCATACAGATTGGTTGCATATTCGTAATGATACCAAGATATATTGCAGTGTATGTTCATTAAGTTTAAGGTGTCCACAAAAGTGTAATATGCAGACACATATTTCTTCGAAAACTTATCAAGATATGACCGTCTGCACTTGACACTTTTAACGAAGAACTGTTGAAGCTTTCACGGTGGCCAATATCCCATTTAAAAAGCTTAACAATCCAGTCCTCAATGGGTTTCTTACAAAATATACAGATTTTCATATACCAGATGAATCTATTTTACGTAAATACCACTTACCAAAATATTAATTAAATTATTAAAGCAATCTTATCCCTATATCCTACACGTTACCTGTGCGGTACATGCACTACACAGAGTATGTGAATATTTCAAGGGTTATTTTCCAAATGTTGATAAGTTAGTTTCATCATTTAAAAAGATAAATATCTTTTTAAATCATAGCTCATAGCTCAGACAAAAAGTTGATGCCATATATAGCAGAAATCAAGATTTGAATACGTTATATCAATTATGTACACAGCAGTGTTTTTGAACATGTGGGTCGCGACCCCCTGGGGGGGGTCGCGAGAGGTCGAGAGAACTCAGTAAAAAAATCAATAAATTTTAAAAAGGTAGATATATTAAAAAAAGTTAACAAAACGATACTCGTTATGTTATTTATACAAACACATTAACAAAAAATAAAATCTTCGAGTACTCGTTCATTTTAATGTGAAGGTTGCGCTTGAGTTTATTCAATCAATTTCTCCCATCGTGGATCCGTTTTTGCAACTTTAAGTATTAAATCGTTTTCCAAATTTAAGCGATTTCTTAGTTTACTTTTTATTTGGACCATTGATGAAAATGCCAACTCGCACAAGTACGAGGTAGAAAATGGAATCAAACACTTCAAAGCCTCGGTTGTTAATTCCGGGTATTCTGTTTTTCTTTTTAACCAAAAGGTATCCAAATTTTCAGACTTGAATTCCAAGTGTAACATCCCATCGGCAGATAATTCCAGCAGATTCTCTTTGAGCTTAGTTGATAAATTTGCCTCATTTATAGCTGCATTTAAAAACGGATTTAAGATCCATCTTTGCCCAGTGTTATCCGATATCTCTTGCACTGAGAAGTAATGACACAATTCTTTCTTCAAATTATCTAACGCCATTTTCATACCAGATATATATGAGTTGATGTTTATCTCGCTTCCGACTTCTTCAATGAAAGACTGTGTCGACGAAAATGAATCAAAGTTGTTTTGATTTATAGATTCAATTTTTTTTATAAAGCCATGGAGTTTGTCTTTTGCTGTAATGACATTTTCATCCCGCCCTTGAAGACTTTTATTCAAGTTATTTAAATGCTCAAATAAGTCAGAAAGAAAAGCCAATTTCAAAAGGAATTCCAGGTCAGAAATGAATTCAGAGTAATGTGACTTGGCTTGTTGTAAATATACTAATAGTTCAGCGCGAAGTTCCATAACTCTGGTCAGTACTTTGCCTTTTGATAACCACCTAACTTCTGTATGGTAAAGCAAATTGCGTTGTACTGCCTCCATATCTTCACAAATGATTAGAAACAATCGAGTCTGCAACGCTTTTCCTTTAATAGAATTTACAATGTTAATAATAATATTTAGAACTTGACTGTATTCTTGTGGCAAAGTTTTGGCTGCAGGAGCTTGGCGATGGAGAAAGCAATACATCCAACAAGCGTTTGGCATCTGTTCTTTCAGTCTAGCAATAAATCCACTCTTCGCACCAGTCATGGCTTCTGCTCCGTCACTACAAATAGCAATGCATTTTTGTGCCCAATCGATATTCATATCTTGCGTAGCTTCAAGGAACGTGTCATGCAAGCACTTACCTGTAGTATTTTTGGGTAGTGCCTTGCAAAATAGTATTTCTTCCATTAATATTTCATTGGATTCAAAACGCACAAAAGCTACAAACTGCGCACAACCCGCAATATCCGTTGATTCATCAAATTGCAAGGACACAAAAGAACTTTTCTTAATTTTTTCTATGACTTGATCACGAACGTCAGTCGCCATATTGCTTATCCTGCGTTGAATGGTATTGTCAGAGAGAGGTATACTTTTGAGCTTTTCGACCTCTTGCTTGCCAAACATAATCTCTGCTATATCTAAAGCCGCTGGTAAAATCTAATTTTCGGCAATACTGTGAGGTTTTCCTGCTTTAACCACACGAAAAGCTACTCGATAACTAGCGAGCAACGCGTTCTCATTTAGGTTGGACATTTGTCCTATAGCAGTTTTTTTTATGTTCAAGAGCTTTTAATTTTCGCTCGAAAAATTCCACGGGTTTATTTTTTTCATTAGGATGTTTTCTGTTTAGGTGGCGTACCAACTTCGATGGCTTCATGCTTTCTCTTGACAAAGTTTCAAAGCAAATTACGCACTGCGGTTTATTCTCAATCACAGTAAACCCAAATTTCAAATAATTGTCGTCATGAAGACGTTTTTTCTTTATTCCACTACTGCCGCTAGACTTAGACGTTGATGGTTCTGATGATCTTTTCAGGAATTTATCCATTTTCAATTATAACCAACAACTCAAATAAATACGTAAAACAAGTGATTCGCGCTCTTCAAACAACTAAACAGCAGACGACACGACCACTTGCTTCGCGGTCTTGCACTCAACTGCCGTGGCCGCGGTCGACCGCCCTATTTATAGGCCAGCGCATTCTAGCGAGAATCATCTCGAAGCGTAACGAAACGTCTCGAAACTTGTGGACCTTTAGCGCGGGCCTTGGAGCGCGCGGGGGACTACCAGCGCCATCCGTTGGAACCTGTAGTAGTTCCGAGTGTTACCAACAGATGGCGCTGGGAGTCTCGGCCCTAACAATATGTTTGTATTTGTTTGTTAGTTATCAATTGGCCACGTATTCGATTTAAAATTATATGTTTTACGTACTTAATTGTATATTTATATCCGAATCCTTATAACGCAAACGCCTAAAATTTTTGTATGGATTAAATATTTTTAACATACATGAAAAAAAAGGGTCGGGGGTCGGGAAATATTTTTTGATACTAGAGGGGTCGTGTCATGAAAAGGGTTGAAAAACACTGCTGTACAGAGCCGATTAAAAAATCTATACATTCGAAGTATGGTGCACTTTTGCAACATTTTAATCACGCGCCCATCACCAGTTTTGATGTGGAACGGACATTTTCTATTTTTAAAGACGTTTTAACATCTAAAAGAACTAATTTAACATCTTGAACAAATTTTAGTTGTCATAGTAATGTTTTACACTTTCAATGTTTCACAAAACTCAAAACATACATAGTTTTGAGTTTTGTTCTTTCTAAATTATTTTCATTCAAAATTCGATACGCAATTCGTTTGTCAGCATTACTTTTGTTTCAGCAGTAGTTGCTGCCTGTTAGCAAACCGTTTATTACATTCGCTCTGTTGTGCATTGACAGATATATATTAACTGCATATGTTGGTATGTGCCACTTATGCAGTAGCCACACATATAATATAAAATTGTTCGAAACTCACGGATCGCTTACAGAAACAAACTTATTGCGAATACAAGACGCCTATGGGCTATGAATCATCAATCGCTCCTGTCCGCTCTCTGATTATAACAAAATTTGAAAATATAAAATCAAAGAATCCTTTAAATTAATACAAAAACTTTCGGTAATTAATTTACATAGACAGATTTATACAACTTTCACTTGATAAGTACAGTCTCAAAATTTTAATCAATCATTGTATTTGAATGGTGCAACATTCCTGTCAAAATTTGTCAAAAAATGTCCACTCGTTCTAGGTATAGGAATCACTGATTCATCCGTAAAAACTGATATTTACTTTATCACGGTACCGATATTGTCTAGTTAAACATATATCGGCTTTTTTTGGAAACTATCTTTGGATGAAGTGACGTTAAGATAACGATATCATTAGCTAACTTGTATGATGATTCCTTATTATTTTTTTACAATTTTCAAGTTACTCATTACTCATATCACTATGACACAATTGTTTAAACTTGTATTAATATTCCTCACACCATACCGTTTAATTGTACAGCTGAGTTCTAGATTGCCACACACGATCTATTATTTATATTGAAGAACGTGTCCCATATGGAAATTTGACGAGTTTCGTATAGTGGATCATTCATAAGTGTTCCTGACGTCATTATCCGCGATCAATAAAGAGATTTTCGTCCGACACCATCTCGGGTCGCGTCTGAAAGCGCAGACGCTGACATTTAAACTAACAATCACATGGCCCGGAGTAACTGCGATATGAAAAAAAAATAATAAACAGGACGCTATCATCGATTGCTTTCAGCGACTAGTCGAATTTATAAACTTTAGGCGAGTACGAAATGAACTTATCGATTTATTAATTCGACGACGGATAAAACATACTTACATTACGTTATTTAAAAATATAATTTGGTTAAGGAAATAACCGTCAATATAACCGGCTAGTGTTAATCTTTGCGAAATAAACAATCGCTTTAAGTTATTCAAAATATTAGATGTTGATAAATAATTTGTTTTATGATGTTTAAAATGAATAAGAAGATTGATAAATTGAATATTTAAATATGGGCTGAAACGTCTTGTATGATTGCACTCAAAGCAGTTTCAGTGCTACAATGTCTAGTAGGCGCCAAAAAGCAGTGAATCAATCTAAAGATATCTCTTTAATAATGACTAATGAATGACATAACAACCGAAACATATTGCTGTGTAATTTGATTCTAATGTCGGACTCCAATTATATTAAAATGTAAATCGTTACACACGCATATATATTGTTTGATTCCTTTAATATATGTATATTGCTTTCGGGCTCTTTGTAACTAGGCCTAGCATCTTGTATATGACGATCAGTATATTTTGTAAGAAACCTATTAAAGACTGAATTGTTAAGCTTTTTGAATGGGATATTGGCCGCCATGAAAGTTTCACACAGTTCTTCGTTAAAAGTGTCAGGTGCAGATGCACATATGTTATCTTGATGAGTTTTCGAAGAAACATGTCTCTGCACATTACACTTTTGTGGACGCCTTAAATTTAATGAACAGGCACTGCAATATATCTAGGTATCATTACGAATATACAACCAATCTGTATGGTCTCTAATCCATCATGCCATGGTTGCCCTACGAGAAATCTCCATAGTTAATGACAATAAAGAGAAATACTAAGAACAGAAAGAAATTGACTAAAAGGGAGAAACGAAAACTACTCCAAAAATAAGGTAGTAAATTAAACTTACTATACAAGTGTCCCGTATCGTTCTGTTCAAATTTTAGGAGTGTAAAGTAGACTTCATTTCAAGTAACAAAAACGCAAAACTTGTATATTCATTTGTATTTGTTTCAAAGTTACAGATCTATGAATGTGATTGTCAGATCATGAAAAAGAATGTAATCCCAAAGTCAATAAAAACTGGTTTTATTTAAGAAAGTTCAATTAATAATATTTTCGAAATGTTCACCTCCTTGTTGAATGCAGGCTTGTGCCCGTAAGCCAACAGAAGAAGTACTTATCCGAATTTCATACTTGTTTTGTCGGATTTGCTCGGCAGCCAGGTGAATACGATCCAACAACTCTTCTCTTGAGTTCAAACTTGCGCGTAGACTAAATTTTTCATACACCCCCATAAATAAAAGTCAAGGGGATTAAGATCGGATGATCTGCATGCAACAGGACCACCTCGACCAATCCATCTTGGATAATTGACGTTAACCTAATTTCGGACAGCAATTCCGAAATGTGGTGGTGCCCCATCCCTGTGAAACCACATGTCTTGTCGAACATTCAGTGGGGCATCTTCTAAAAGACCTGGCAGTTCGTCAATAAGAAATTGAAGGTAATTTAACCGCATTTAACCTCCCAGGAAGAACGACAGGGCCAATCAACAAGTCATCGATTTGGGCCGCTCAAACGTTAATAGAAAATTCATGTTGAAATTTAGATGGGCGTATAGCTTTGGGATTTTCTGATGACTACCTGTGCAGGTTTCTCAGATTTGTAACACCACTTCTCGTGAACGTAAATTCATCTGTCAAGAGGACTGTTCTGCAGAAATTAAAATGAAGCCGTGACTGTCTTAATATCCAGGTAGAATAAACTAGACGAGCATAGTGGTCTGCCTCAAGCAAACCGTGTCCCTTGCGATAGTGATATGGATATAAGCCCTCACGTTTTAAAATTCGCCAAACTGTCGTTCGTGGCACTCCTAGTTGTCTAGCGATTCGACGTACACTGAGAGTTGGAACCCTTGTAACAATAGCTACTGCTTCCTCCTCTAAGTCTGCTGGCAAATTCACTCCTCGGTCGAAAAGATAATCACGCAGTCCGCATTCCCGAAATTGTCTGTGTACTTCCAGAAACGTTCTGTAATGAGGAATACGCCTATCGGGAAACCGATGTCGGTATTCAAGAACTGCTTGACGTGCACTGCCGTTACAGTAGGCATACACAAAATGCATGTCCGCATACTCTTGAGAAGAAAATCGGTAAGGCATTTTGAATAAATAAAACAACGTGTCCACTGTTGTATGAACTGAAACGTAATGTAATCCTTTATTAAAAAATGCAGCGTTAACAGTCATCTGAACATTTGTTTATTGTATGATATTCATGGTTCAGCACTTACGAAATAAGTAAGAACCTTCTTTATCATAAATCAGTTTCTAGTACTCTTTTCTGTAGATCTCCAAGAAATTACTGTATGCACTACGACACGTGTTTATTTATTTTAGGATAACATTTTATTATGCGACGTTAACAATCACAGGCCTCTTATTGAATCGTATAACTTTTTTTAAATAAAATCAGTTTGTATTGGCTTTAGGATTACATTTTTTTTCATGATCTTACAATCACATTCATAGATCTGTAACTTTGAAACAAATAAAAATGGATATACAGGTTTTGCGTTTTTGTTACTTGAAATGAAGTCTACTTTACACTCCTAAAAATTGAACATAACGATACGGGACACTTGTACAATAAATTCTAAATTTAGTTCCTTCAATTGAATCACTTGTTATTGGATCTTATGTCGTATCCTATTTTTGTTTTACTTTTTTAAATATTATAGTAGAACTGTGAAGTCTCGTTGATTTCAATAATGATAATTTAAGACTTTTCACATCTTATTTTATTATATCTTTTGTCTTTATTATCGTAATTACAACATTAATAAGTAATTATGTATGTTACTTGCTTTTGGAATTATAGAAACTGTATCCACACACCTTTCAGTTTGCGATTAAATAAATACGTGATCTAAGACAAGGTTTAGAATAGCTTTCTGCTTAAAATGATTTATTTATTTTATATAGTATTAAGCCTGATATTCATGTGGTACGTGTGAGTGGGGAGAGTGTAATAATATTGATATCACCTGTGATTGATTTGAAGGACGTTCATTGTTTGTGTACTTTGTCGCTGATACAATTCCACTCTAAAATATTTTTCATTGATCGCTGCTAATATACTATGTGGTATATATGTATATTAAAAAAAGTTACTATAGATTTACTTCGCACTGGATACTGTACTCTGGGACGAGCACTTTATTATTTTTAACTTGCAATTGCATTTACCAATATAAAACTATTCGTTTGTTAAATCTACGAATGCTGTAAATTCTTTAGTTTTGTTTCTATTTTTAATTTTTTTGTTGTATTTATCAAGCACAACCATTAATTTTTTAAAAACACTTTTTCTATTAATATTTCAATATTCAATTTATACCAGATATCTATCAATTTATTTGCTCCATGGGGAGTCAGAGTTTTATGTAAGAACATGTTCCTTTCAAGTTTAGCACGACCACTCAAGAAGAAATAAACTTTTAAAATATTATTACAAATAGTCGGCAAATTAGAATCAGTTAAATCACTTTATTAACCAAAAACAAAAATATGATGATAAGGCATCTGAGACAATCTAGATTCAAAGACTGCTTATGTTCTTCTTTCCATTTGTGAAGATGCTGCAGACGATGTACCTAGATGGTTGGTTCCTCTATATCAATAATAATTTTAAAATTTCATGTTATTGTTTTCCTCTTTTTTGTAAAGCTCTAGAACGAAAAAATATGTTGCCATGAAAAAAAAGCATAGAAAAATTATGATTTATTAGTTAAGCATCCATTTTAGGCTATTTTAGACTAGGGATGTCTACACTAAAATTTAAAAAAAAACAGATATTAATAGTGGTTCTGAAAGGTATCAGAAATAACTTTCCTGCAAACCTACTCTGAGCAATCTACTATAATTCTATCGGATTTTATTGGAAATAATATACATTTATTAAGAGAAATATCAATTTTGAACATCTCGGGGCTCCAAATTAGACTTACAACTATGATCTTTTCAGAAATTTTACTCAAAATCATCTATAGATTACTTTTTTTGCTATACGCTTTATCGAAAAAAAATTAGCGCACCCTAATATATTATAATGGGATAAACTTCCATTATATTTCTTGATGAGCTATTTCTAATATTATGTCAATATTTGATTTCTTTGAATTTGAAATGGTTATGTTTACAAAAAAATTAATTAGATATCTTATTCTTAATAACTTAGCTTTGCAAATATAGATTAGAGTTGAATCTTGATAGATATTTTTAGTTAATTAAATTTTAAAAGTTGAATAATAGTGAAAATTATATTTAGTAAATTTATATAAATTATTGTAAAATTTAACATATGCAAGTGAGTGGTTTAAAATTGATAATTAACTATATGAATATGTCATTTTCAAATTTGAATTAAAAAAAAAAGGTATTTCGATACTTGGATAAAAATGAAAGTACATATATTGAATAACCATAGCGATTAAAAAAAAAGAAAGGATTATTTTTTGTCTGTAATAGTATATTAAAAAACAAGTTTCATAAGGCACCATTTTGCCGCACGAGATCAGTGCGAGTGCGGCAAAAGGCCTTATGAAACGAGTTTTTTATACTATTTTTTCTATTTTGCGTTTTTTACATTAATAAATTACTTAAATTGGAATTATTTAATTTGAAAGTTCAGAGTTTAATTTTTATATAAAGCATGCAGTTGGTCACATTGATACTTGACATTGGCAAATTTAAATTTTGCTATCAGCAAAGTATATTATATTACATATTATTTATTAATTTTCGTTAACATTACTTGATATTTCATTAAAAAATATAAACATGAGTGACATAGAAACATATATATGTTGTTGTCAATTGTATACAACATACGTTGTTTGTGTAAAATACGGACATATATCATATCTGTCAAATGTCGTACATAAATTCTTAAAATCAAATGACAGCAATGATATTTATTTCTGTATTCGAACAACGCCAACATTAAAAAATGAAAAAAAGTGTATCGAAATGAAGCTCATTTCGATACTGTTTTGGGTTTCATAATGAGTTCATTTCGAACGCAAAATAGAAAAAAAAATATAGACAGAAATTTTGAATGTGAATAGCAATTTTATATAGATATATCATATAATAATAGAAGAAGAAATAATATTTTTGAAGGAGAGTCATTAAAGTACCCAATTGGCATGTAATTTACTTTTAAATTTATAATATGATTAATTAGCCATTTTAAAATACCTGGAGAAGGACCCAGAAGGCTCGATCATCGTTAATTTAAATGTCAGACCACATTTAGATACATTTGGTGTATTTTGGGAAATAATTTCTTGGTCTACGGAAAGATTGTTATTAATTGGTCTACGAACGGAGGAGTTGGATTCATATTAGCTATTCGATCAAGTTTATCCATTTATATCATTAAGGATTGGTTGTTTTCAAATTAACTACTAGATTCTTCAATAGCTAGGATACCAATTGGAAATTTTCTTCGTAGTAGAAACAGTATTGCAGTTGGTACGAGTCTAAATTAAATTTCTTCAAGTATTGTCACAATAAATCAAATCATGTAAGTGATAAACTAAAAATATTTAAGACCAAGAATTCATCATTAAGTGTTGAATAATATCAATTTAGCAGTTTTATTTAATACAGTCATTTATTCTTAAATAATTCATATCTGAAATATTAAAATAAAATTTGTCTTTATAATATTAGAAATAGCCACAGATGTAAATAACTATATCAGATTTAATATCATATAGAAAATAAACATACATACTTGAAGTATTATATTCTGAATTTAATTTAGTTGGTCCTATAAAGTTTATGTTATTTAAAAAGATCTTTACCTATTAAAATTAACATTGTTTAGAGAACCTTACCCTCAGAAAGATAATATTCTCTTTCTCTTCGACAAAGGTTAGTTTCGGAAGACATTTTTATTTAAATTTTCTTGAATGACCTGAGTATAGAATTGATCTGTTTATCGAGCGTACTGTTGGTATTGCAGTCATCGGTATATCATTAGACATGTCGAATTAAATGTAATAGCATATTATTATCGACATACGTTTATAAGAAATTATTTATAATTATTTATTTTAATTGTTTAATCGATATTTTTGGCTGATCAATTTGGAACATAGTAAAACTTTTAGATATTAACTTATTTCAAAGTATTCCCAGTACAATATATACCGAGTTCTCTTTTTATCATTACACATACATCGCCCTATGTGTAGAGCTAAAAAAATAAAAGTCAATGCTTTGGTAGCATAGTAGGCAACCAGTTATACAGCAGTGACGTATTTTTCCAATATTTCATTTAAAGAGAACAAATTTTACAGAAGAGAACCTTGATAAAATATTGCTAGTTAATAATATTAATACTCCTTAACTCAACGTGAACTATAAAATGAACCAAGAAAAATGTATTTCGTATTTTATAGATCACCACCCATTTCTTTTCCAATTATATACATAAAATTGAATCCTCTGAAAATACAAATTTTCAATAGTGCGCCCGTGGGCAATAAGTCATGGGCCTCTCGTGTCCGGTCCTTAATTACACAGGTCTACAAAATTAAACTTTTTGACAGATGTTTTTATTTTGAAAACTGATTTTATATAATTTTGGTAGGCTGTTTTCAAAAATTCTATGCATTTATCACGTAAGGTTTTTTTGCAAATATTAAATGAAAAAAAACGATATTTCTAAACAAAATTATTTGTTTATTGAGTAAAAAGGCGGAATCCAAGCTAAAAAAGTGGAAAAAAATACTTTACTCAGTCTTTTTTAAGTGAAATCTTTGTCTTTTTGCCAGAAAGCTGCGTTGTCCGGACATTCGGTTGTATGTTTTTAAGGGCATATCCCGTTTTAGCATCCAGCAGTAGTCCGCCATCATCGTTATGCTCCATCTGCCTTGGTATCGCCGTTCCATTTCCTTAATGTCTTGTGAAACCTCTCTCCCTGGTCTTCGCTAACTGCTCCAAGATTTTCAGGAAAATAGTTCAAGTGTGAAAACAGGAAATGCACTTTCAAACTCATATTACAACCTAGACGATGAAAGTGTTGTAACTTATTTTGAACAATATTTTCGTAGTTTTCGTCCTTAGAGTTCCCAAGAAACGTATCAATTACTTCTTTTAATGAAACCCAGGCGTTTTTCTCGACATTGGTCATTGTGTTTTGAAAATCCTTGTCTTTGCATAATGTTCTTATCTGCGGCCCAACAAAAATACCTTCTTTTAACTTGGCATCGGATAAGGCTAGAAATGTCTCGCACAAATATTTAAAACACTGTCCATTTTTATCTAGGGCTTTAACAAACTGCTTCATCAAGCCAAGTTTGATATGGAGAGGAGGCAGTAAAACTTTTTTGGGGTCAACCAAGCTATCTCTTAATACATTTTTGCTACCAGGTGTAAGGCTTGTTCTAGAGGGCCATTCTATTTGAGTCCAATGTCTATCCCTTGCTCGACTATCCCACTCACAAATAAAGCATGGAAATTTTGTATATCCTCCTTGTTGCCCTAGTAGCATGCACAGCACTTTAAGGTCACCACAAAGCATCCACTGATGTTCTTGGTAGTTTATTTTCTTTAAAAGAAGTTCAAAATTTTCATACGTTTCCATTAAATGTACCGAATGGGCAACGGGAACCGAGGCCAGCTCGTTACCATTGTCCAATAAAACGCCTTTTAAACTACGCTTACTTGAGTCAATAAACAGGCGCCATTCTTCTTTTACATACGGCACATTTCCTAATTTTGAAATTAAGTCAGGAATATTGTTGCAATACACTAGCTGTCCGTCTTGAGTAAAATATTGGCATAACTCTTTTTCGCGATCCCGGTAAAAGCTTGATGTGACGCCAGGTGCCAGTAAATGTTTCTCACGAAGTCGGGAGGCTAACAATTCGGATGCATCCTTTGGAAGGTGCAAATCTCTAATTAAATCATTTAGTTCGCTCTGGTTAAACACGGGCTCTCTGAAATCTGGTGTGAAATCTGAGTCATCTGGGTCGCAATTAGATTCCTCTGATTCTGACGATATGACATTTTCTAGTGCTTTTGAGGCGGTAGGTATCGGTACATCTGGTCCATGAGGAACTGGTCGAATAGCAGAGTCAAGATTGCGATACACAATTTGTTTCTTATTTTTTCTGTTGAATCCTTGAACATTACGCGAACAAAAATAACAATCATCACTGTGATTTCTAGGCTCTCGCCATACCACAGGAACACCAAAGCTTAAACATTTCTTTCTACCTTTTTGCCAGTTTCTTAATGCTTCAACGCAAACTGAACAAACAGTATGAGGAGCCCAGGACTTGTCTTGGTCGCCAATTTTTACACCAAAATAAGCGTGGTATACATTTTTCACAAACGAAGTTATAGTTTGCCTCTGCTTTACTACGACATAACTACCACAGATATAACAAAAGTTATTCGGATTGTTCACACAATGTCTTCTTTCCATATTTATACGTTCTAGAACACTTAAAATACGCCACAACGAAGACAACAAGCGCGCGGGCACAGTAGCACAACGACTAACACAACCAAACTGCACATAAGCAGGTTTCAACATTGTATTGACGCTTCTGCGCCGACTCTGTTGCTTTGCTGAGAAATCTAAAATTAACCAGTGTTGCCAAATCACATTTAGTTTCATAAAAATCAATTCATTTAAAAATCATGCCTAACATGGAACAAACATATTCTTGTCATAGGTATGTATATTAATAAATTAACATTTTTAAGATATAGAGCGCTATAAAAAAATTTACGTGATAGAGGAAAAATATGGCGTTTTTTGGAATAAGGGCCCCCAAACATATACAAATTAGCCAACAGCTTTCAAACATCAAAATCACTGTAGAACTGTGTTATTATTGAAATTGGTGAAAATTATATTGAAGAATAAAAATTATAAAATGTTCGGTTATGCCGAGAACATGTGCATATCTCGTACATCTATGAAAAAACTGTACACTTGTGCGTTGAGACCATAATTTTATTCTTTTTATTTCGTTTAAGTGCAAAACTAATTTAATATTAAAAAGATTATTACAATATCGAAATTTTTTTGTTTATACGTTTTTTATTACTTTGTTTTCCGGTGTTTGTAAAGTATCCTATTCAAAGTTATAAAAATATCCATAATAAAGAATATAATAGGTGAGCATGAGTAATGGAAGTTATTAGTACTGATTTACGGATATTCCAGGAAATATATGAGCCTATTTGTTTTATTTATCAAGATATACTAACCGTATTTTTCTTCACTTGAGTACCGTTCCGGCAAAAACGATTTTTCAGAGGTAGAAGAGAGCCAAGCCATCAGTTCACCTAATCATATTTTCCCGCTGAAAAAGAAAAAAAAATAGAAAAGAGAAAACGTTACGCACATATGGATCGGAACAAAAAATTAATTGGTGTAATGCTTTGTTTTAAATTATTAATTGTATATTTAGTTACAAATGAAACAGACATGTAATATACATATCTGTAACTGTACACATGGACAATATGTATATTATGTATATCACATGTCTGTTTCATTTGTAACAAATGCGTAATACGTGCAATATCGTATTGATATACTTAAACCTTTTTGTATAAGTATATTTAGTGGCGTGGAATGTACAACACCTAATTCGGATACTCAATTTTGGTAGAAATGTTGCGCTATTGAAATGCTATAATTAATTAGCATTTCGAAATTATATACCGTGTGTTCCACAAAAATTTCCAAAGGCTATAACATCTTTATTTATTATCTGATTTTAATGATCTGTACATCAAATTAAACGGTTTCGGAAAGACAACATACATCATTGCGAATTATCTTTTTGTCACATATAATTTACCAGAAACGTGAATCACTTTTTCCCTTTCAAATTGAATTGTTTCTTTTCTTGATTTTTACAAAAGAAAATTTATCTACCGATTCCAGTAATGGGATGAGTAATAATTCCAGTAACGGTCCGCACGAGCATTTCCGTACACTGGGAATTCCCAGATTTGTGTTTATCAAGTCGGGGAAGTTCCAGTGAATCTACGAGCAATGAGGTTGCCCTACAGGTCAGTAATATCGTGAGTTGTGTTTAGTTAGTTCTCGAAAGTATATGTACACGTAATTTTACCTTGTTATTTTTGTTATGTCGAAATCATATTCACATGTGTCGATCTGGATAAAAGATTATCTTGAATTTTATGTAGATAATGGCAGAGTGTTTTGTAAATATTACAGTAAAATTGTAAGTTTATATTTATTTACGTTTAATTTCATATTTTAACACCTGCAATTAACAGTTGTAGATTCGATGCGACAAAAATTTCAATTAACGCAACATATAGGAACTGATTTGGATAAAATAAATATCACAAGATTTAAAAATGCACCACAAGCTACCCTGAATCAATCGTTAACTTCAACAAGTAAAAATGTAGGACAAAATAGTTTCCATTATGACTTGTGTAACGCCTTCTTAAGTGCAAACGTTTCACTTTCAAAGTTGGTTAATTCAACGTTTAAAAATTTTTAAGAGTCGTATACGAAACTGTCCTAGTTCCTAGTCGCTAAACTACAAGAAAAAAGTATATTAATCTACTGTTTGAGGAAATTATGATTGGCAATATATGATTGTTTCAGCCTTTACTTGATGAAATTCCATTATAACTATTATCGAATAAAATAAAACAAATTTTAATGAATTTCACTACTTTTTACTTTACACAGTAACGATCGTTTCGTCCAAGTTTACGCAATATTAAATAATAATAACACCCAAAAATTTAAAATGATCACGTTTATAGGCTCTGCAAGTACAAAAATTTGTAAATATTTAAGAAAGTTAGTCATTAATACAGCGTATAGTTCATGCCCAAATGCAAAACAAAACGATCTCCATAAGAACAACAAAAGGGTGTCCTCAAGGAGGCGTATTGTCACCGCTAATATAGAGTCTAGTAGTGGATAATCTCCTCAGGACATTAAATGACCAGGGAATATGGACGCAGGGGTTCGCCGATGACATTGTCATAGTGTCCCAGAAGAAATTCCCGGGGACAGTGGCGAGCATCATGCGAAATGCTCTGCGAATTGTAGAAAGATGGTGCCTTGAGGAGGGATTAATTGTCAATCCTCAAAAAACCAAGTTGGTAGCCTTTACCAACAGGAGAAAACTAAATGATCTGGGCAGCGTAGGGCTGTTTGGAAAAGAGTTAGAACTAACCAATGAAGTGATGTATCTAGGCATAATAATTGATGCGAAACTGAATTGGAGCGGACACCTAGTCAAAGTGGCAGACAGGGCGGCGCAGCTCTTCTGGAGATGCAGAAGAGCTGTTGGCAAGACCTGGGGACTAAAACCAAATGTGGTACACTGGTTGTACACAGTAGTAATAAGACCAACGATTACCTATGGAGCAGTTGTCTGGCGGAGGAGGATGGAGCGGACATCGTCGGTGGGGCTCCTCACGACTCTCCAGCGACAGGCCCTATTGGGAATCACGGGACCTATGAACAGCACGGGAACCGCTTCCATGGAGGCCATCGTGGGTCTCCCTCCGCTGGAACTATTTGTAAAGGCGGAGGCAATGGCTGCGATCCTGAGGCTGAAAGCCAATGACGTATGGTGTCCTAATAAGGTTGTAGGGAGCCGTACAGATATCACAGGAACTATACTGGAAGAGCCGATATTTCAAATGCCGGCGGACAGTATGCCAGCTGAAATTATGTTTACTGCTAAGCTGAACATATTTATACCGACCAGGGAACAGACAAAAAGTCGCTCGATCGATTGTGGTGCCGGCACCTGGTACACTGATGGATCACAATCTAGTCAGGGGGCAGGTGCAAGCATATGCGGAATGTGCCCTAGAAGGAAGATATCGATATGTCTGGGGAAACATACTACGGTTTTCCAAGCCGAATTGTTAGCAGTCGCAGCCTGCGCCGAGGAAATTCGGGAAGCCGGCTGCGCAAACAAAAAAATTAACATAATGACTGATAGTCAGGCGGTTATTAAAGCCATTATGAACCCATCTACCAGGTCTAAGCTGGTGAAATATTGTAAACAGGTCCTCAATAAACTGGCACAAGACAATACAGTGTCGCTGATATTGGTGCCAGGGCATGAGGGAATTACAGGCAATGAGATAGCCGACAAACTGGCCAAAGAAGGTACTAAGAGGAACTTCATAGGACCAGAACCTGTATGTGGAATCACTAAGGATTCCGCTAAAAGGGAGTACTGGTTATAGCTAGAAAAAGAACATAAAAATAAATGGAGGTTAACGGAAGGTCAACTCCATACCAAAACACTACTAAGGGAGCTGGACGGAAAGTTTTCAGCCAACCTAATTCGTAGTAGCAAAAAAGAAATTAAAATAATTATCGGGTTAATAACCGGACATTGTCCTTTAAGGAAGCATTTGTACAGCATGGGCTTGGTTAGCGAGCCCTGGTGTGGGAGATGTGAAAAACAGGAGGAAACTAGCCTTCATGTAATATGCACGTGTGAGGAACTGAAAGAACTCAGACAGAAATATTTCGGGAGAGATCTATTGGATCCTTCGAGTGTACTCAAACTTCCCCTGAGGAGGATAGTGGCTTTTATCGAGGACACAAGACCAACAGAGTGGAACTGAGAGATCTATTGGGGATAGTACAAAGAGCATTGTGCTCAAGTGCCTGGACGTTCTGGCGTCCAACCCAGAAGACAAGAGAGAGAAGAACAGCGTATAGAACTAGCAACAATTTATCAAAATTTATAAAAAACAAAGATTTAACAAATAACATTAAAAAGTCAGGAGTCTATGAGTTAACTTGCGGTAGTTGCCCCATGACGTATATCGGACAGACAGGCAGATCGTTTGAAATACCCATCAAAGAACATTTTTCTTATTTTAGAAATAGTAAAAGTGACTCTACATACGCGTCTCATATTAATTTAACAAACCACAATTTTAAGAAAGAATTCAAAATACTACATGTAGAAAATAAGGGGGCAAAAAACTTAATTTATTAGTCACTTGAAATTGATGAATTAAAGAAAACTGACAAGATCCTCAATGATCAATTAGAAATTAATAATTCACCCTTACTCAATTTATTTATTTGATATTCAGACAGTCACATATTTTATTTTTCCATAGCGCTTCTTTACCTCCCTTTAACATAATGTAGACCCTCAGTTTTATCACTTTAAGAACAGTATTGTATAAACCGTAGTTCAATATTTTTGTGAAACTTTGTGCATAGACTATTCAAAACAAAACATGTGTTTGTTATGGTACATTTGTGTAAAAATATATCCAACGGTAAGTTAGTTATACACATAAGACCAGCTCTCAACGGGCCATACCCGGCAATAAGTGGCAACAGCGTATCCCCTCTACGCGCGGTAGCTTACATTACCATACATTGCAGAGTTATGAATTTAGTAAGACTTAAACCGCGCAAGGATATAGTCGTTTGCATATTCGTTCTGTATACGTAATTTGCCCATTTGTTTCAGATATAATAAGGTCGTTATATCTCCAAGTTATTATTATTGTATTCTTAGCTGCTACGGAAAAGTAATTTTAAGTAATAAAAAAGCAATAACGTTTTCTAAAAGATAAAAGTAAAAAAATCAATAATTCTGCAAAATAAATTTTAATTCTAAGAAAGTCACTAAATATAGGATTCGAAAATACCGCCCTCTCTCCCCAAACAATAGCCGAGCCTATTGTAAAACTCCCGCCTCACTCCCTCGATATTTCTAGGGGTTATTGTCTCGAAAATTCTAAACAGTTGAACTTGCAACTGTTGCAACCTTTACGTTTGCATAGTTAGATACGAATGACGGGCAATCTATTGCTCTCGATCATCGGACTTATGTATGCGCACGCGGAGTGGTATCGTACATACGTTGCCACATCGCATTACGTTCCATTCGTATATTGTTGCGTATGTCCCGTAGCGGGTTGGACCTATCGGTATGTCTGACGAAGCTCAGGTTGGAGCAAAACGATCGTTACCGTGTAAAGTAAGAAGTAGTGAAATTCATTAAAATTTGTTTTATTTTATCCCGATAATGGTAAAACTGAGTTGCACTCAGTGAATCGATAGAGTTGATTCAAAGTTTCAAGAATAAAATTTATAATGTGAGGAGAGGTGCCATAGGAGAGCGGTTCAAAATTAAATTAGCGCAAGTTCTAGAGAAAGGTCTTTAATCATCTTAGTAGAATATCCAGTGTGTTGAAAGGAAATTACGATGAAACTATAGAGATGAGTCGATCAATTATCTGCAAATAATGTGTGTTTTTTTAAGAACTTGAGAACTTAAGGCTCTACGCTATACCCGGCAATCCCACACTGAAATGAGTGTATTTTTCCGGCCTTTTTTTGGCTTCAAATTAAAAGTTGAAAGACCGCTCGATGTATGTATGACCATGTATCAATAAAAACTAGGTAGGTATTTTCGTTTTTTTCAAAATTTTTGTACGGTTTGACTTTTATCGGTAAGAAACAGAAAATCTATCCGGACAAATTGAGAGATAACCAGGCCAGCTAATGTAGTTATGAAATGTTTGTGTTGTAGGTATTTATAATATCTAGGTAGCTATACAGCCCGTTTTTGTCTAGATGTAATTGTTGTTTAGTTATCAATAAAAATAAAAGTCAAAAACAGGAAACCCGATACTCAAGGTCCCCGAAAATATGCAGCCCACATTACAGCACACGTAGGTACCAAGACGTCCTGCTGAGAGGGTCAAAGGATTATGTAAATTGGCTCCACAGGCTTCTACCTATAACAATATTAACTTATCAACCACTAAATCGGCGTAAATATTGAAATAAATGCTGCAACTGGTTCAATGGCTAATTAAATTACATTTGATTGAGTTTTAAGAGAATTTTGATCAATAATAATCACCGCAAATTAAGTGCGGATCGGAGACTAAACATCAAAGATGAATTTTCTAGTCATTTATATGTTAACAAACTAATTTGCAGCTAATAAATTACTGTATTTACATAAGTAAATAGTTTGTATTTAAAAAAAATTAGAATAAAAAATAATTAGAGATCTTTTTTCATAATACTTCTTATAGATTGATCTCTATGATACCTCGCGTCAATTATTTCTGGAAGCATTGCATTCATATAAAATTTTTCCAGATGTTCAATCATATGATGATTCCAGAAATCATCATTTCGTTCTATTACTATATATTTCAAATCGTGTTTAGTATAAACTACGAAATAACATTTCTCTCTTTTGGTGATGTGGAGTTGTCCCTGCACTTGATACATACAATTATCAAAAGGTTTTAGCAAAATTTTGTTACTATCATTTGCATCTAAGGTGCAATAATTAATTAATTTTTCGTTAATGGCTTCATGTATTAATTTATCACGCGCTGAATAAGGACATTTTATTTCGACAATAGAATCGAATCCAATTAATCCGTCTGGAGTGGCACCTAAAAATTTTTTCTTCTCGTCAATTAACAAACCGCATGCCTCAACTTTCAAATTTGTAATTTCCATAAATTTTTGCTTGGCCCTTTCTTCATTATCTATGCCATACTGTAGAGAATGTGGTAGTTTTTTATTATTGAATCTATTAGTATACAGCATATGAATAGGAATAGGCATGTCAGGTACCACGATTTTGCACCCTCCGTAATCCGAATCAGCACTTTGAATTCGAATTTTATTTTTTTTGCTATTCTTTTTTATTGCTTGATTTAGTTTAAGATTTTTGAATTTTTCCAAATATACACCGTTAAAATTATCCCCATTAGTTTTCTTAACAAATGTATATACAAATGTCTCTTTATTATTATAATTTATGGCTGCCGCAAAACATCTCCCTTGGTACGAGCCTCCCAGCGAAAAATTTATTCTTTTTCCTCCCACGAATTTATTCACAACAGAATTGAAGGATTCTACGACGTTATTGTCTACGTCATAAAGTAAACTGGAGGATAAATTGGCTACTCTATTCAAAGACTGAAAAAATATATCATATAGAGCACTGCTTTTGAAATGTTTGTAATCAATAGTATTTGAATTGTTACCATTGTTACCATCTTTACTACAAAAATAGCTAGCACAGTTACTATGTTCTCCAAATATGTGGGCAGGTCCATTGAGAATATCATTTTTTAAGTTTTCAATTTTTTGTTGAAAAGAAACATTTTCATTTTTGCGGTACTTTATGGCACTAACTACAGCTGTTCTAAATTTAAGAATATTCTGCCGTAAAAAATTTCGTATACACATATCTGATCGAGGAGTTTTTGAAATTTCTCGTATTTTCGTACAGAAACACATGATTTCGACACTCAATTTTTTCAATAAAATATGTTGGTCCGTAAGGTTTTGCTGTTTGAATTTTTTTATATACACTACTATCCCCATTACCAATAATTGATTTATATCGCAAATTATGCATTTCTATTGACATTCTAAACCCATCTAGAATAATAGCTGCTTCCATAGAAGTTGAAGAACTGTTCCAGTTTTGAAAACATTTATGAGACGGAACATTTTTTTTATCCTTATTTTTACAAAATTTGCACATTTTATTTTTTACTCCTACGTACAAAACTTTTTTACTTCTGGTCCCAATTACGCATCCAACGCCCGAGAGAGCGTTATAATTAGACTTGTAACTTCGTTTTGACCAAGCTCCATCCACTGTTACAGTTATAAAAGGTATTCCGTCGCTATCAATTTCTCCTGCTTCAATTGCCAACTTACGTTCTTCCTTTCCTGCAGCTAGCATTTCTTTTAATGCTAAGACATTTGAGGAATGTCTAAAGCTGCGGAAAATTCTGTTAATTGTGAATGACCCGCCCCTATTGCAACATTTCCACACACCGCTGCTTCATTTACTCCACATTTTTTATTTTCATTTTCAGTACTGAATGTATCGGTTATTCCACACATGTTGCATTTATACGTAAAAACACTTTTAAAACCAAAATGTTTTTCCGCTTTTATTTCTACATTTTGAAAAGCACAGCCAAACATATCATGTCGTATTCCTTTTAGAACAGTAAACAGATGATTTATATCAACAATCCTACGTCCAGCAAGAGTAAAATTTGCAATATTGTTTAAATTTTCTGTTTCAATAAAAACCTCATCTGATATATCCGAATCAAAACTGTCGTCGCGTGCCGAATTTGTCTCAGTGAAAACAATTTCATTATCTACAATATTATCACGTTGAGACACTATTCGATTTTTTATCCGAATTTGTTTCATTAACTGTTTTCTACTTTTCCGTTTTGCAGCGATTGTCAATCTTTTTTGGGAGTGAAGTCCCATTGTTGTTTATATTTCAAAATTACAACGGTCACCAACACTAATATCATATCGTCATATCTTTATCGAATTATATACATTTTTCCAAGTAACCAGGTGATTAACTTTAAATGACTAAGAAGGATTAGAAAGCCAGGTAATGCCGTAACCACTTTTAGAGGAAAACAAGTTAATACATTTGTATGTCTTTTACTTTACACAAGCATGTAAGTATTTCAATTAGGTATGTATGGGTAAAATTGTGTAGCTTTACTACACTACTTATTTTATATTAGAACCTATTAAGTTACATTTGTTATAATAATACATCTATTCTTTCTCTACGATTCAAAAAATTTTAGGCGGAAATACACAGATCATCTATCTGCTGAAAACAAGGCATAAATAAATCCCAAGTAGCTGATGTGTCAATAATCAAATTTGTTTGCTAATTTACATAATCCTTCGACCCTCTCAGCAGGGCGTCTTGGTGCCTAGTCTGTTGTAGTATGCTGTAATGTGGGTTGCATATTTCTGAAATCGTAATTTTTCGGGCACTAAAGTAGACCCTTAAAATGATAATACAAGACAGAAATATTGTTGGAATGAATTTTTTTTTATTATAATCAGGTAGATAATTTCATGGCGTTTATTTTTTAAATATGATTTCCGGCATATGTTCGCCGCGGCTCCGGGTTACATGGTCCATTCGATCAGTCCATTTTTTGACTACTTTTTCCAATAAATCTGGCCGTATGGCGTCAATGGTGGCTTGAATATTGGCTTCCAATGCTTCAAGAGTTGCTGGTTTGTCGGCATAAACCAATAACTTAACATAGCCCCATAAAAAGTAATCCAGAGGCGTTAAATCGCACGAACGAGGGGGCCAGTGAACAGGACCACATCTGGAAAGAAAGTTGTCACCAAATTGATTATGCAATAAATCGATTGTTAAGCGCGCTGTATGGCAAGTTGCGCCGTCTTGTTGGAACCAAATGTCGTTGATGTTTAGCTGATTAATTTTTGGAAACAGCATGGCTCGATAGCGCTCGCCATTCACCGTAACGGCAGCTCCTTGCTCATTTCGAAAGAAATAAGGACCGATGATGCCGCCAGCGTGAACAGTCAATTTGAATGGATGTAATGGTGATTCGTTAACGGCTTGAGGATTGTCTTCGCTTCAAATTCGGCAATTTTGCTTATTGACGTAGCCATTTAACCAGAAATGAGCTTCATCACTAAACGCAATTCTTTGATAAAAATGCTCAACTTCGGCCAGTTTCAAATGAGCCCAATCAGCAAAAATGCGACGCAAACGATGGTCGTTTGGATTCAATTCTTGCACGAGCTGTATTTTATAGGCACGTCAGCCTATATCCTTACGTAAAATTTTGCACGTAGTCGAAGGACAAAGGCCAACAAGTTGAGAACGACGACGAATCGACATTTCGGCGTCTTCTTCAATACTTCGCGCTACAGCAGCAATATTCTCTTCAGTACGCACAGTTCTTTGTCTTGTTGATGGTTTTGAATCGAGAAGAGTATAATTAGTGCAAAAACGATCAATAACTGCACGAATTGCTTGCTCACTAGGCCGATTATGTTGACTGTAAAATGAACGTAGTGCTCTATGAACTTCGCAAACAGATTTATTTTTTTCAAAGTACATTTCCATAATTTGGAAGCGTTGTTCTGGCGTTAAACGATTCATGAGGACTTGCCAAACCTTACTGAACAGAAATGTCAACACAGTATGACATTCTCAGCTGTCAAACCATAGTTATCGATATCGATAGATCTCTTGCAGCTAAAAAAACACCAAAAAAAAAAGAAGCATTGCGACAATTACATTAATTGACGTTAAAATAGAAATAAAAGTATTAGTTAAAATCTTCAAGTTATTAATATGTAGTCGATTTCGTCAACATAGTGGTTTTATCAAGTACTTTCTAGAGCAAGTTACAATCTAACATCGTGATACGTAAATACAAAAAGGTTAATAGTATTTAATGTCTTTAAAACGTGAGAATTTACACAAATATTCGATTAAAAACGTGTGACTCAGCTGGTCAGCCCTTACTCTTATGCTATTGGGAAACACGTTTGCAAATAAAAATTTCTACAGATAAAAAACTAAATGTGAAATTTAATTATTGTCTAAAGGGTCGCTTTAAATGAATAAATTTACGGAATATGAGTTATTTATATCCAACTGAGCGTTAAGTAACATTTTTGATTGTTTTAATTCATTAATTTCTAAGCTCATAGCTAAATTTTAATTTTGTGCCTTTATTTTCTAAATGTAGAATTCGCAAATCATTATTGAAGTGTGATTTTCTTCTATTAAAGGATTAACAAAAAAGGAATCTTGTTTTTTATTTTTAAACGAAGGAATGTTATTACTATTTGCTCGTAGATTATAAATTTCTCAAAATTCGTACCGTTTTGATTTGCATTGACTTGAAAAACACAAATAAATTTGCAGAAAGATAAATTGTGTTTATCACAAAAAGCAAATCTACGAAATTCTAGTTATTGCTATCCGGCTGAATAATGCAGGTATAACGACTAATGTTTTCGGTTAGAGACAAATCTTGACAGGTTTTTCCAACGATCTTATTCAATATGGATCAACACGATTTAACCGCTCGCCGAATGGAAACCTGTTTTTTAAGTGTTTGATTCTTGAATAACATGTAGAAGACACTGCGAATTTTCAAAAGACCCATTATGTTCTTACTGGAGAGAAAGTTTTAATACATTATAATATAATGAGTATTTGGCGAGCTTGTAATATTTAAAAGTATTGCTTATGGTCGGGTAAATCAATTTAAATCTCTAGCAGACGACCTCTGTGAGAGACTAGTAAACTATTGTAAAGAGGGCGATGGACGAAAGAAAATATTCATGAGGTATATAAAAGAATTACATTATAGATTTAGAACGTTTGTATACTTGACTAAACTATAATAAATATGTAAGACGTATAATTCCCATAACTTTTAACAATTGCAAAGATTCAGTTGCTTTTAAAAATTGAAGAATCTCATATCTTATTATGTCTTGTAGTACATTGCGACAAAAGTAGATAATGTTCTGGATGATTCAATTCAGGTTACTACAATTATAATATGCGATATTAAACAAACGATAGTTACTCTATTATCAGCTATCGATGTGTAATAAAATATACAATATTATTGTGATTTCTTAAAATACTGCCTTGTACAATGCAGTTGTAGTAAAAAAGATATTATATGGCGTAGGAATCATTAGATTTGGTGTTGTATAAAATAGTACTATGTATAGTCTGTCCATCAATATAATGATCCGACATTTTAGGATTTAAAAGGATTATCGGGGCTATCCGCTACCCTGTGCCGCAGGTACAGAGAAAACTTATAGATGAGGTCACGAACCATCTTAAGTGAAATTAGATTTTCTTAAGTAAAGAAGTAATTATGTTTCGTTTAATATAATCCGCCGTTTACAATAATTTTTACTATTCTATATTAAACAATTCTAATTTAACAGATACATATATATACCTGTAACTGTATTAAAGAATATTCTAATGGTATTTTAAATATCAACATCCCTTTCCCTCAATTAACTAATTCGTACAAATCAACATACGAGGGTATATCAAGATATAATGAGACTGGTGCTATAACTTCTTTCACAACTAGAATTTTATAACACATAGAATAGAACATGAAAACCCCATCTCTATCAAGGAGGCTGAAACGCTCGCTCAGGTTCTACACAGGTTGGAGGAATAGACAATAGATATTTATATGCTAATTCTAAGTGATATCCACGAACTCCTCCATTTTCGAACAGGCTCATTTCGCGTCTAATACTATTTACCAACCCCGATTCATTTTGTACTTCAGGATCTGGGGATTCCATGCTTTTATTAATTTCTAGCTGTAACTTTTCCTTTAGTGTCAATTGGGGTTGGAGGTTTGTTGCCTTGGTTCATCATCTGTTTGTGATCCTGACCTTTCTTCCTCTTCCGTGTCATCTCGACTATTTAGTCTTTTAACAATACTCTTTATTTGCGCCCTCACTAAAGCCTGTGTGGAAACTGGAAATAAGTCGAGCCATTCCAAATCCGATAATAACTGATTTTCATCATATTTTCGTGGATTTTGTAAATAATTCAACACACCAGTTAAATCATCATTTCGTCGCTTTATACGTTCCACTAAGGATGTTTTCATTTTATTGGCGAGTGCTGAGTTATTGGTAGACAATTGTTTTATAAGAAATTTCAAAGCGGCATCAGCTGCGCATAAATTAGCATCTCGTCGACAGAATGCTTCTACTGTTAATTTAATTGGGGTCAGCACATCAACAATTTTATTTACAAGTCAAAATCAGCATCTTCTAAACGGATTGGATGATTGAGATCTATAAGAGCTTTTTGAATGCAGGTTTTTAAAGAGAAAATCGTTTCAGCATGGTTAAAAGACTATTCCACCTGGTTTTACAGTCCAAAAGAAGTGACTCTTTTTCATGTTCAATCTTCACATATTTTTGAAGTACTGTTCCATTTTTCAATGGTGATCTTTTGATTTTTTCACTGTAATTCATAACACGCTTTCGAATTGTGACGCCTGATTTTGGTAAATCCGTGTATTTCGCTAAGAGCAATTTTCTCAAATGGTCTGAAGTATGAATACAAAATACAAAATACAAAGTATGAATACAATTCATCTAATGCAATCATTCTTGCCAAAAAATCATCCAGGCTATCGTCGGCACTTTTAGTGAAATAATCTTCTAACTTTCGTTTAGCTGGCGGCGGTGCTGTGTTCAGATTTTCAGAATCTTGACTTGTTGAAGCTGTTAAACGATTAACGTCAGCAAAAATCTTAATGTTATGTTTTGATGAGAAATGTGTATGTAATCCCTTAGTCGATCCATCCAAAGTCTTGAGAATGGCAGGGCATCGCTTACATTTAGCACTATTCCCGTCTTTCGCAACTAAAAAATAACTCCACGCTGACGACATATCACTGTTTTTTTTATGTTGAAGAAAGTCTCCCGCCATTTAAAATAACTTTTTCAGATAATTGACTTTTAAATTTAAATGACGCAACCTGCGTAACCTTGTCGCTGGTAGAATAATAAATGAAAAAACTAAATCCTAATTAGTGTATTTATATTTAAAAAAGGTATATAACCCCTTACCACAATTATTAGTCGTATCCTAAATACGTATTTCGACAACTAAGTTGTCATCATCAGTAGGTAAAAACTACTAATTAAAAGTCGCACATGGGGCACAGTAAAGTAAGAAAAACGCTTCCGCACAACTACTATACACTGCATCCCCGTAAAGATTCTTACGGTCTTTACGGGGATGCAGTGTATAGTAGTTGTGCGGAAGCGTTTTTCTTACTTTACTGTGCCCCATGTGCGACTTTTAATTAGTAGTTTTTACCTACTGATGATGACAACTTAGTTGTCGAAATACGTATTTAGGATACGACTAATAATTGTGGTAAGGAGTTATATACCTTTTTTAAATTTTTATTTAACCACAGTCTCCATTGAAAGAATTTTCAGTGTATTTATACTTTCGTACAGGGAATCTCCGACGGGGAATCCCTCGCAACAATATTATGATATATCTAATAGGTGATCGGGTGATTCCCCTGTTGGCCCGTTGGGGAATTACTTTAACAGTATTGTTTTGAAGTATGCCGGGCGGGGAAGTCCCTTCTAAATTACTTATTATTTGGGCTGTACCTATGTAGTTCTTTTATCGTACGGCGTACCTAAGGTTGATTTTTTGTATTTTTGTAATAAGTGTGCTTAATATAATCTAGGTAAGGTCATTGTCAAGGCGCAACGGATTACGGAATGCAAACTGGCAATCCCGAAAATCCCGAGATTAGCCAAGTACAGTCCCGGAATTTACGGGATCAAAACCCGTGCGGGATCCCGAGATTCGAGATTGTATTCTCTAGTTATGAATCAGTGAAAAATGAACCTCTACGCGGACGACAACCAACTGCACGAATTGATTCAAAAATCGCAGAAATTGACGACTTGATCCAAAATGATCGTCCGATTGGCATATATAGAATTTTTGACATTGTTAATTTGTCCTATGGTTCCACTCAAAAAATTATTCATGAAGATTTAGGGTACCGAAAGGTCGCGGCAAAATGGACTCCAAAAGTGATGACCGATTAACAAAAAGCTAATCGAGTGACAATTTGTCGGCAGTGTAAAAGGTAACTGCAACATAATCCACAGTTTTGAAACAATGTGGTTATGTGTGACGAGAATTGTTTTTATTATTACGACCCTGAATTAAAGTCTCAAAGTATGCAATAGAAGCACAAATGCCAAGACCGCAGAATGCGAAATCCAATAACTATAATAATAATAAAACGTCCTGGAGTGTTTGTTGTCTCATCTGCAGAAACGCATACTTAATTATTCCCAAAATTTGATTTTAGTATACACATTGTGCTCGAATTTCGAATAACATTTAGGTAATTGATATTTACATAAAGTTGATTGTCCCGGTATATCTTCTTTGTGTATTTTTATAAAAAACAATGTTTTAGAACGGAATATTTTGAATTTTTTTATAGACGTCCTTGAGCAGCATGATCAATACCTAGTATGTTCTGTCAGGTGCATATTTACATCGCAAATGTTGCAATGAACAAGACGATTTACAATTGCAATAATAATATTTCCATTACTATTAGATATCCTTTTATAATTTATTGGTATTTCTATGGTTTCTGGTTCCCTTTCTCGTGATTGCATCTGTATCTTTGCAAAATAATTATACTACCAATTTCAGCGCAGATTTGCTTAAATATTTAGTAATACGTAGGCGTATTTGTAAGGAACACATGATAAAAGTTTGAATGAATTTCTTAGATTTATTAATTATCTTAATAATGTGATATCATATCAGAGAGTCTCGAGGATATGTGGTGGACATGCCAAATTTTGTCTACTTTCTATCGACAAAGTTCTATTTGGGGAAATACCGGGAAATTTGAAACGTCGTGGCAAAAGTTTCACACTCGATATTCTATCTGACCCTTTCCCAGCACCAGTTTAAAGATTTGTCTTTAGTGTTCAGCAATGGTAATACAAAACTTATATCCAATAGCTATTATTCTGCAATAGACTGTTCGAAGAGTTACTAAACAGTCTCCATAACCAAACCAAATATTAGCAATTGAGAGTTGAAAATCGACTGCATAGACAGTCTGTGCGTGGACGCGGTGTAAAGTAGTTGTTTGCGTAAGCGGTTCGCTAGCTTTACTGTGCCCCATGTGCGACTTTTTAATTAGTGGTTTTTACCTACTGATTATGACAACTTAGTTGTCGAAATACGTATTTAGGATACGATTAATAATTGTGGTAAGGGGTTATATACCTTTTTTAAGGACTACATATTGCTATAAATTGTGATTTTAAAATTTGCTTACTCACAATTCACGGCAAATCTATCCAGCTGGGATACTCAGTCGATTTATTTCCAAAACGGGACTGCTTTCCTCTCAGGGTTCCAATCGGAATAGTGGAAAATTATTGAATTAGTAAAATAGTTTTTATTGGACGCCACTCAAAATTCGTTTGAGAAAAGTTATGATAATGACTTTAAGTTACTTATTAAAATGTGTAGAAAGGATTATTAAATTAAAGAACACAATATAAAATTTAAATGGAAATTTAATACAAAAATAAAAAAAAAATCTTTATAAAGTATAAAGATTAATATTGCCTCATTTAACAATATTATGAAGGTAAAAATAACGCATGGAAATGACCGCAGCGTACGTCTAAGAAACCTTAATGACAGCCGATCAAAATTAAAAATAATAAATTACAAAGAAACTTTATAATTTCTCCCAAGAGAACAAAATCAAAATAAACAAACTAACTTGACAGCCCGAAGCAAACTCTAACGCATGTGCACCCACATGTAACAAAAAATGCCCTTGAGATACCAAACGTATAAAATTTTACAGATACAGAATTTTTTACTAGAAATTTTAAAAATCCTTCTTTGTTATTTATATCAAATACCTAAGACTAAATCTCAATACGATAATAATAATACAATAGAAAAATACAATATTCAATTCATTCAATATAAAAAATATCTTTTAATAATATATTTTACTTACGTAAAAAAATATATATTCAAGACACGTGAGTAAGAAAGTGTAAAAATATAACAATTACGAGATTAACAAACTCGTATAAATATCAGTAATGAATTAAAACAGCACCAAACACTCATTAAATCAAAAATAACCCGAAGTTACTAAAAAGATAAAGATTAATCTTTTTATAAACACGACTTTCTTATCTCTTATATTGTGTCTAAAGTATACAGCTAGCACGCAGGCTTCGCATAAAAAAATACAGTATTCAAAATTGTCCACATCTATACAAACGGCAGGCTCCAACTGCGCAAGTCAAATATGCATTTGCATTCAAAATAATAGTACAACTATAAATCCATAAATTTTTATAATATTTATGGGGAAAAGTCTACAGCATTATGTTGATTATCATATCAAATTTGGTTCATATTTTATATGTCAAATCTGTCAAATCTAAAGTCAGCTTATGTTAGTAAATAATCTTAAAAAATAAGCTAACTTTACATTAAAGTGTACGCGACTTTACTGCAAGCCAGTGTACATAAGCACCAATTTAGTAAATAAATTAACCACTTTCAAACTTAAAACATAGTACTATTAATTACACAGGCCTGCATTTTCCAACAATTTGAAAGTTGATTTAAAAATTTTAACCGTTTTCTAGTAATTGGGTAGCGCTGATTTCAAATCTGCTTTTATTTTTTTTGTATCACGTAAAGTTATTTTTCAAACCAGTAAAATAAAAAAATTTAGAAAAAACACGATTTATTTCATTTAGAAGCTAGTTTTATATTATATTAAAAAAAATACGAAAATATACACATAAAAACTATTAGAAATAGTTATTTATTCCTTATGCTTCTTAAAAAAACGTTTTCGTTTTTCAGAAAAGCTTCGTTTAGTTGTTTTTCTGTCATATTCAGCTAAAGGAAGATCTCTTCTCAATGTCCAACAGTAGTCGGCCATCATTTTTGTGTCCCAGCGCCCTTGGTATCTTTTTTCCATCTCTTTAACATCCTGGTGAAATCTTTCTCCTTGCTCTTCACTCACGTCCCCAAGGTTTTCTGGGAAATAGTCCAAATGGGAATGTAAAAAGTGAATTTTTATGCTCATATTGCAACCAAGAATCCTCAATTTTTCCAGCATATTTTCAACGATCTCAACATAGTTTGTATCTTTATAATTCCCTAGAAATTTATGTACAACTTCGTTAAAAGCATGTCATGCATGTTTTTCCTTATCTTCCATCACATTTTCAAAATCCTTAATCTTTCACCAAGCTCCTAATCTGCGGGCCTACAAAGATTCCCTCCTTTAATTTTGCCTCTGACAGAGTCGGAAATGTTTTACACAAGTATTTAAAACAATTTCCTTCTTTGTTTAATGCCTTAACAAATTGTTTCATAAGTCCAAGTTTTATGTGAAGCGGTGGAAGTAACACTTTTTGAGGGTCAATAAGACTTTCGCGAATTACATTTTTGGTTCCAGGTGTTAAAGTTACCCTTTGTCGCTAGTCTCTTTTTATCGAATGCTGTTCTCGATTTCTGCTATCCCACTCGCACAGGAAACATGGAAATTTAGTATATCCAGCATGCTGACCCAAGAGAAGGCCTGAAATTTTTAAATCTCCACACTCTTCCCAGTTGTGATTTTCATATTGTATTCTTAAAAGTAATTCCCGTAAATTTTCATAGTTTTCCTTTAAATGAACAGAATGGCTGACCGGAACAGAAGCAAAAACATTGCCATTATGTAAAAGAACAGCTTTAAGGCTCCTTTTTGAAGAGTCGATGAAAAGTCTCCAGTCAGAAGGTGTGTACTCAGGAGTTCCGAGGAAAGTAAGTAGATCAGCAATTGCTTGGCAGTACACGAGTGGTCCGTTTTGTGCAAAATATTTTACAAATCCAGCCTCACGATTTCTATACCAAGAGAAGGTAGTTTCTGGGGCAAGCAAATTTTTTTGTTTCAACCTAAACCCCAGTACTTCAGAAAGATCTTTTGAAAGTCCCAAATCTCTTACTAAATCATTCAGTTCGGCTTGTGAAAATAGCTGAGGTTGGTTTTGACCTGAGGTTGATGGTTCAAAATCACTATCCATCTGTACGGAGCTGGAAGTTGAAGAGGTTTCAATATCTTCTTGTAGTACTTTGGGGGGTATAGGTACATGATCACTGTGAGGAACTGGTCTGATAGCTGATTTAATATTGTTTGGGTACAAAATATGTTTCAAAGTTTTTCTATTATGCCCCTTAATATCACAAAGACAAAAGTAGCAATCTTCATGATGATTTTGCGGTTCTCTCCAAACCATCGGTATTCCAAAAGGAAGGCTTTTTCTATTCCCTTTGGTCCAATGTCTTAAACCTTCTTCACATACCTTACAAACAACGTGCGGTGCCCAATCTTTATCTTGATCTCCTAATTTGATTTTCAAATAAGCATAATATGCATTTGTCACAAATTCACCAATTGGTCTCTTAAACTTTGTCAAGACGAAATATCCACAAATATAACAGAAATCAGCTGGTTTGTTTTTGCAACACCGGCTAGACATATTTTTAAGCAATGTTTATTTATCAAATACTACGCACAACACTAAAGACAAATTAATTTTACTTGTTTACTGATCGACACTCAGAGCTATAATGAAGTAAATGACATTAAAATATACATTTTGTTTGGAGTGATAAACTTGAAATCCTTCTTCGCAGTACTAATAAAGTGAAAGCATAATAAATAGGATTTAGCAGGTAAAAATTCCCGGAAATCTTGTCCAAAATTAATACATGTAATAAAAGATTTACATCAGGTAATGAAAGCCTATTTAACAAATTTCTTTAAAACCACAACAGAAAATCATTTTTGGGTTAATACCTAGAATTTGAAGTAGTACATTCATTTTAAAATGTATTAAAGCGCCTATTATAAGATTTTTTTATATTTTTTCTTTTTCTTTTGTGCAAAAAAAAAAATCTGTGGGTGGTAGAGACCAATTGTATTTTAATTAGTTATTGCTGTATAAAAACTGAGCTTGACAAACAAAAATCACGTCATCACAAATTTTATGCCCAATTGTATTTTAATTAGTTATTGCTGTATAAAAACTGAGCTTAACAAACAAAAATCACGTCATCAAAAATTTTATGCAGGCCTGTGTTATTAATAGCTTTCAGAGAGAGAGAGGGACAGTAAAATAAAATTGACATCATTTAACGAATGCATCAAATAATCATAATAACATAATGTTCATTATATTATTATTGTTATAATAGTCATTCAATTTGTTATATGTAAAGAGCTGTAATGCAAATTAACCTGCAATCAGAAGCAACAGGATTTGATATACAAATAGCAACATTTAATATACAAAATATTGGAAAATCGGCCCCGAAACCTTTATTTAGAATCAACGACAGTAACTCATGACGCGAGTATGCATTGGAAGACACATACAGTCATTAAAGCCACAAAGTTACAAAAACCATGCTGACTACAAGTGTTTAAAGTGAACGTATTGTAATTAAAGCCATACTGCACGCGAAACCTGCTCGCCGAAGAGCAGTGCAGCTTTAAAAGTGGGGAGACGTGAAGGTGCACGCCCCTGTTGCCAGGACCGGACAAAGATAACTGACTGCGGCTTTAGAAAACAGGAAGCCGTATTTTAAATGCTCGTGTATATGTTATATGTGTACTACTTGATACGGACTTCATGTTGCGGTAATATAATAGTTACGTATGTAACGTACATTGTACATTATTAGTTTAATTTTATCTAAAACATGCGTACTACCTCGATATAAATAAGAAAGGCATTGCATAGCCAAATTTTAGATTCGAATTTTACATTTAAAGCCTCCCATGTTTCATGAATTTACAATATTTTCACTATTCACATCATGTCCTGTCTGATGAGTAAACAAATTAATAAATGCCATACGACGCGAACTTCGTGATTGACTGGCCTTGATTGATAAAAAGTTAGATTATGGTTTTTTGTGTGTTGAATAAAATAAGAATTTTGTCGTCGCCATTAGCCTATCGTGTAGATCACCGTTTCTCAACTTGGGGGTCGCGGTGATGTAGTTGCGAAATAGCCTAAACCAGTGGTTCTTAACCTCTTATGAATCAAGTACCCCTGTTTAAATATGTACAAATCACGGACGCCAACTTATATTATGAAAAAATTTAATATCATGTATAACTTAGATATTAGGTACATTGTGTATCCAGAAATACCAAAAATTGACAATATTTTTACTAAAATAAAATATTTATTGAAAATTTATATTAACCCATTTGTTCCCACAACTTTTTTTTTACAAAATTTCAATAAAGTCGTTTTTTTCTTATTAAAGGTATGCCCAAAGAACAAAATATGACAGCTTTTCGATAAATTTTTGAATAGAATATGAAAATTTAAAAAAGGTATATAACCCCTTACCACAATTATTAGTCGTATCCTAAATACGTATTTCGACAACTAAGTTGTCATCATCTGTAGGTAAAAACTACTAATTAAAAGTCACACATGGGGCACAGTAAAGTAACATAAACGCTTCCGCACAACTACTATACACTGCAACCCTGTAAAGACTAAATTTACCATGCCAATCTCAAACTACGAGACAAAACACTTGCCTCTTAGAAAAGGTTTTTAAACATGTGTTAAATTATCGGACAAAGGAACGGCAGAAATTCTTCTCTAAAGAAGGCGCCTACTAAAAACGATTTTTAAAGTTACGGTGACCTACTATTAAACTAAATGAAACACCTTATATTTTCACAAAAACACTAGTATATTTAACTATATGAATATTTCATGTGCATTGTACACATTAGTAGTTATTATTTAAACGTATTATTTCGAGTACACAGGTAGTGACAAAATCTATATTGGGTAGGGGTGTAAAAATTTTCCATTACAAATGGTTAAAAAGTCGTATATTGTATATTGTACAAGCCGAACTCTCATTGCAAATTCTGAGAAAGACAAAATTAAGAAGGGGCGTTACATGTGAAGAAACAAGACATCCGGCTGTGTTGAGTTATATTAGATGAGAATCAATTCACGTGAAAAGGGTCTATGAATAATTAGATATTGTAGGTATATAATTTAAAAGTTAATTATAAATAGGTGACATGTCCTAGTTAAGGAGTTAAGCAATTTAATATAATGTATAGAATTCACGGTAGGTTCTGGGTGAAACATGATAAGTAATTTAATAAACAAACCACCCGGTACATCTGTTCCACAAAACGCGAAACATTTTACATTTCGTGAAACCAACACACCGAGTGCTTCATTCAACAACCATTGTTAAGGAGGTAATTTTTTGCATTATTTCGCGTGTATGGATTCCCACATGTCTATATTTCTGCTGTTACCTCCCCCACCCACTTATAAAAATGTGAATAGACAGCTGAACGGTATTGGAGATTTATCGCTATTCAAGGCGGTATGTTTATTTTTTGCGATAAATATACTTTCGTAAGCATCAAGTTCATGGGGTTTATTAATTCCTTTTATCAATTTCAAACCCGGTACATTGTGCAGTGTGCTCAAAGCGTGATTTGCGACATTTGATTTATCCGGTCTATTGTATTTGATATGTGCTATGTGTTCTTTAAAACGTGTTATTATAGGTCGTTTAGTTTGGCCTATATATTTCAAATTACAATCCGCGCAATTAATTTCATAGATCCCTGATTTCGAATTGGAATTAATTCTATCTTTAGTATTCCCTAGCAGACTTTTGATGGTGTTTTCAGACCGAAAGGCTACCTGGAGACCTCTTTCTTTCACAATTCTATTAATGTTTTTCGTGACAGGGTGGTATGGTAGACATATGTACTTTTTCTCTTGGTTATTTTGAGCCTACCGTGAATTCTATACATTATATTAAATTGCTTAACTCCTTAACTAGGACATTGTCACCTATTTATAATTAACTTTTAAATTATATACCTACAATATCTAATTATTCATAGACCCTTTTCACGTGAATTGATTCTCATCTAATATAACTCAACACAGCCGGATGTCTTGTTTCTTCACATGTAACGCCCCTTCTTAATTTTGTCTTTCTCAGAATTTGCAATGAGAGTTCGGCTTGTACAATATACAATATACGACTTTTTAACCATTTGTAATGGAAAATTTTTACACCCCTACCAAATATAGATTTTGTCACTACCTGTGTACTCGAAATAATACGTTTAAATAATAACTACTAATGTGTACAATGCACATGAAATATTCATATAGTTAAATATACTAGTGTTTTTGTGAAAATATAAGGTGTTTCATTTAGTTTAATAGTAGGTCACCGTAACTTTAAAAATCGTTTTTAGTAGGCGCCTTCTTTAGAGAAGAATTTCTGCCGTTCCTTTGTCCGATAATTTAACACATGTTTAAAAACCTTTTCTAAGAGGCAAGTGTTTTGTCTCGTAGTTTGAGATTGGCATGGTAAATTTAGTCTTTACAGGGTTGCAGTGTATGGTAGTTGTGCGGAAGCGTTTATGTTACTTTACTGTGCCCCATGTGTGACTTTTAATTAGTAGTTTTTACCGACTGATGATGACAACTTAGTTGTCGAAATACGTAATTAGGATACGACTAATAATTGTGGTAAGGGGTTATATACCTTTTTTAAATTATTATTTAACCACAGTCTCCATTGAAAGAATTTTCAGAATATGAAAAAAAGGTATGTACTCAAATGAGTACAACGGGAATATAGGGACGTTAATGAAAATATAAATTATATAATATTTAGCTAATTTATTTTAGTGATTTACAATAGAAAATGTTATTCACTATGGAACTTTATAAAACATTCCCTTTCTAAACAAAGTGTAACATTACACTTCATACAAATCCACCTAGCTCATTGATGGCACTTGCGACAGCGCAATTGCTTTTCAATTTTTTTGGGAAAATGCCCTCTTTGATCTTCTACAATACTTCTTGGGACAGTGCTTGGGTGCCTGGAGTGTTGAGCTTTCTCAAAAACTCTCAATTAATGCCTTGATATACTTCTTATAAAGTTGAGCAAATCCATATTACCGCCTGCCAATAAATGTAACCTCCAGGCGTTGATTGCTGCAACATTCAGCATGTGGGTCCAAAGGGGCCACCACCACTTCTTACCTTGGATGGACACTCGGTAATTATTTACAGATTGGTCTAGCAAGTCTACGCCGCCCATAGCTGACTTATAATTGGCAAAGAGACGAGGTTGAAGTACATCAATTTTTTCTTTCTGTTCCTTGGACCAACGTTTTACATTTGAAAGGGGATGAATACTTTTTTTTTTAAATTTAATTGAATCGGCCGATACTTGCTGGAAATCCATTATATGTAAATGGGATTTAAGTAAAACACTTATACTAATTTCCAGTATATATTACACTTTTATTATATATTAATAAATGGATGACATGTTTCGCTACGATGTAGCTTCTTCGGATCTTATATTACTACTATATAAGATCCGAAGAAGCTACATCGTAGCGAAACATGTCATCCATTTATTAATATATAATAAAAGTGTAATATATACTGGAAATTAGTATAAGTGTTTTACTTATTTCCCATTTACATGGGATGAATACTGTCGTAATTGGTCATCATAGACACGATACTGTTGTCCTTCCATTTTACTAGAAGTAATGAATTTATCGTATTTGTATTGAAAAAAACCGCGATTTTCTTTTTTCACTTGCTGCTGATCAGACAAAGGACATTTTTTTGTGCGATTGTCCCTCACTGTCCCCGTCGCTCTATAGTCCAAGTCCCTAAGAGTTTTCAACAAACCGTGACTTGTGAAGTAGTTGTCGAAAAATATTATATGATCTTGCGGTTCTGTCACTACTTCTAATAAGTCCAACACAACTTTAGACCCTAAAGGCAAATTTTGATCCGTCCCTTTTCTATTTTGTTTTCCCCACAGTAGGTATCGAACTGATAGCAATAACCAGAAGAACTGCAAATCATCCAGTCTTTATAGCCGAAACGCACTGGCTTTCCACGGATAAATTGTTTTGACGAGTGATGTCCGAAGTATTTTACCATAGCCTCTTCAATGGAGAGCTTGTCATGGAATATACCCCACTGCAGGAATCGCTTATTCAGTTTTTCCATGAGAAGACGAATTTTATACATCTTGTCGTTTTTATCAACTGTTTCGTTATTTGCTAAATGAAAGTATTTTTTTATTTCATAATATTTATTGCGGGACATACTACCTCTAACTAGTGGTATGTTTAGATCTTCATCTGTACACCAATATAATTTCTCTCTTGGTAATCGATGATATCCAGTGAACAAGATACCTATAAATATTTTTATCTCGTTGTTTGTTACAGTAAATGAATGATTGTTTTGCTGAGCAGCATATCTCTGGGTTTCTTTGGTAATATAAGTTATTATTTCATCGTCAAATAATTTTTCAAAAATCTGGACAGGATTTAGTCCTGCTAATTCTTGTTTGACAATATCTTCGCGAGCTAAATATCCATTTCCTTGGTTCATTGTGATATCAATTATTTCGTCAGTCCAATTTGGTTCTTTTTCTGCAATTTTTCCCTTTTTCGTAGATGATTCGCCAGTATTACTAATTCTGCGTAACATAATCAACGGAATATTATCTTCTGGGCCACTCTCTGTACTGTCCTGAGAAAAAATTTCAACAGCACCAGGAACATCGAATGGGAGGGTATCTGCTTGAATATCATCTTCATCGATATCGTCCTCATCTGTTTGATAATCGGCATCCGGTGGTATTATAACGATATCAATATCTTTTTCATTTTCAGTAATATCGTCTATGGCAGCTTGCAAATTCTGGTAGGATCTGCCATAAAACATATTAGTGCTGATGGGCTTGGGATCCATAGTAATTTAACTACAAAAAATAAATACAGCTCTAACAACGTATTGTTCCCGCTGTACTCATATGAGTACACCTATATGTAAATATGAAAAAATACCAGTGCATGTATTTTATGTAAAATTCACAAAAATAATAGTAAAACATACATACCTCAGTAACTAATTTTAGTAGAATAAAATGTTTTTTTTTATAGATAGGTAAAAAATAACAAAAAGTTACACAGTCACACCTGGCACAATTTGTAGCAAAAAGTAAGGTTACGTTTTCCATACATAAAAGCGACATCTAGTGGCCAATTTCTAAAAGAATATTCCTTCTTTAGTGTACTTTGCACCGCCACTAAGCATAGAACTCTGAATGTACCATATGGAGCCTAAAAAAATATTTCATTAACCGTACTCAAATGGGTACACTGGGAACAAATGGGTTAAGTAGTTAAAAAAAATTACACTTATTAACAGAGAGGAGACTCGAGCGATTGATGATTCATAGCCCATAGGCGTCTGCTTTGTATTCGCAATGGATTTGTTTCTGTAAGCGATCCGTGAGGTTCGACCAATTTGATACATGTGACCACTGCATAAGTGGCACATATCTACATATGCAGTAATATGTATTTATGAATGCACAACAGAGCGAATGTAATAAACGGTTTGGTAACTGGCAGCAACTACTGCTGAAACAAAAGTTTTGCTGGCAAGCGAATTGCGAATCGAATTTTGAATAAAAATAATTTACGAAGAACAAAACTCAAAACTATGTATTTTCTGTGGAACATGGAAAGTGTAAAACATTACTATGAACAACTAAAATTTGTTCAAGGTGTCCCTGTGTTAAATTAGTTCTTTTAGATGTTAAAACATAGAAAATGTCCGTTCCACATCACAACTGGTGATGGGTGCGTGATTAAAATGTTGCAGAAGTGCACCATACATCGAATGTATAGATTTTTCAATCGGCTCTGTGCAGAATTGATATAACATATTCAAATCTGGATTTCTGCTAAATATGGCATCAACTTTTTGTCTCAGCTTTGAGAAATATCTTTTTAAATGATGAAACTAACTTATCAACATTTGGAAAATGACCCCTGATGTATTCACATACGCTGTGTAGTGAATGTGCTGCACAGGTAACGTGTAGCATATTGGGATAAGATTGTTTTACTAAGTTCCCTGTTTTTAACATATAAGCTACCGCATCAGTTTAAAAATAATAGCATTTTGTCTTTATAGTTGTTATCCGATCACAGAATATTATGAATACATTGATCAATTACTTCTGCAACTGTTTCACTATTTACGACAATATTTTAGTTGCAATTAATTATGGTTGGTGTGAAGTTGTCGGATGAAGAATACCAACAACTACATTTAACACATATCGTCCCATTACATCCGTTGTTTCGTCTGCACTTACCCGAAGATAATGACCAGATAGCTTGGTTCGTATTTTTCAATGGCTCTCAAATAAGATTTTGGTAAGTGGTATTTACGTAAAGTAGATTCATCTGGTATATGATGAATATGATGATCAGTATATTTTGTAAGAAACCGCTTGAGGACTGGACTTTTAAGCTTTTTGAATGGGATATTGGCCGCCATGAAAGCTTCACACAGTTCGTTGTTAAAAGTGTCAGGTGCAGATGGACATATGTTATCTTGATGAGTTTTCGAAGAAACATATCTCTGCACATTACACTTTTGCGGACGCCTTAAACTTAATGAACAGGCACTGCAATATATCTCGGTATCATTACGAATATGCAACCAATCTGTATGGCCTCTAATCCATCCTACCATGGTTTCCCTACGAGAATTCTCCATAGTTAATGAAAATAAAGAGATATACTAAGAACAGAAAAAAATTGACTAAAAAGAAGAAACGAAAACTACTCCAAAAATAATGTAGTAAATTAAATTTAACATTTATAAAAAATTATAGGATAAATATACAATATAACTTTAAAATACTAAACGTTGTAACCAATAACACTGAACGAAACGAAATCAGGAACAATCACATTAATTTCTTTTCTTTATATGTGTATAGCAAGCGCCAATTAAGTTGGCACGAGGAGGGGGTGCGCAGAAGCCGTTTTTAAAAACGTCCACCCCCACTACTCAAGTAATTATCAGAATACATTTGTCATTGACGTTTGACGGAACATAATGTCTTTGCTAGGGGATCATAAAGTGATACACGCTCAGAGGTTAGAATTATCGGATATTTGATGTAAAACCATATACAAGTCTCCCCACTACTTTTAATCCTGCGCGAACTTACCCCTCCTCGCGCCAACTTAATTGGCGTTTGCTATACTTATTGTACGCAAAATGTTTCTAATAAATGTTTTTTCTCATAAAATGATTTTTTTTATTGTTGTTTAGGCTATTTCGATCTCCGCTTAAGATCGTCGCGACCACCAGGTTGAGAAACGATTTATAATCTGGACAATTAAACTTTTGGTTTACAGTTTAATTGCACAGATTATTAATTAAAACACAATATTTATTATTTGTAGTTGTTTAATATAAATCATTTCACTCTTGAACTATTCCATATTATTAATTAATTATCATTAGTGGTTCGGCAAAATTAATAGAATACCTCTTAACTTTAGGTAGCCTTTGCAAATTGAATTACACATTTTACAACACACCCAACAATAAAAACAGATACTCGGCAAGGAACGTGAATAAACCGATTTATGCAATGTTATCAGCCTTGCCCATAGATGGCAGCACCGTTCCTCATAATTTTTCACCCTCATATCGGTATAATTGCTAGTAGACGCCATATGAACTTGCAAGTTATTCTAGCCAGCAGTTGGGTGTAAGCAGACGTTTGAATCGGATATGGTGGAAATAGAAAAGAAAAACAAGCATTGCGCAGTGATAAAATTCTTCGTAAAAGAATGTTATACACTGACCGAAATTCGGTCGAGGATGGTAAATGCGTATAATTACTGTTCTCAAATTTCCACTGTGAAGAAATAGACGGCCGAGTTTAAACGTGGCCGTGAAAGCATCCAAGATATTCCGCTTGAAGGATGTGCGAAAAGTGCAACCATACTGGAAATTATCGAAAAAGTGTACGATATTGTTTTGAAAGATCGGCTTACGTTCGATTTTCGCCGGTTAATTTGGTAAAAGTATGATGCTGGGTTTCATAATGCCTTTTCACATTATATTCCTTCGGAATAGAAACACTACTTTTGCATATTAAACAGACACTTTTGTTATGCGATGAAATAAAAAAGTATTTTTCGGTCCAAATATCTTGAAACTGTCGATTTTCATCTTCAACCTAACAACTACGTTTTTTACTGGGGCCTGGTTTATCCATATCATAATTGATATTATATTGTTACGTAGGTAGATGCCAAGTTCGAACGACGAAATATTTATTCATCACAGATTACAATTCAAACAATATAACGTTCGCTTGTCCGTAGTTAAAACTTAACTGCCCCGATAGCGGGCGATGCGTTGTATTTATACGAGTTACCTAACATCGAGAACCTACCACATTGTTCGGGGCTAATACCGACGTGTTTCGCGAATCTTCGAGTAATCTAGTTGGTTTGACAGATTTCTAGTCTCGTAACAATATGCTTGGAACGACGAGGAGCATACCTGTCCTATGTAGTAAACCTGAAGAAGAAAGAAGTAGGTACTTAAAGATACATATCTTACTAACAATTACAAAAGTTAGAATAAAATAAAAAATTGAGAAATATTGATTTGAATGGATTTTCACCTACTTTTGTAGTTTTTCGAACAATTTTTAAAATTTGTTGGCGAGCCGCATAAATATCGACAGTGGGCCGCATGCGGCCCACGGGCCGCGGTATTTGCATCGCTGGTCTACAGGGACAGGATAACACCACTAGAACACCACTGGATGAAATGTCTACTATACTATCAGGCCAAGAGCATTTCAGACTAGCTTCGTAATTATCACAAATACAAAAATTATCTTAATTTATTGTGTACTTAAAAAATGTAAAAAAAAAATAGCCAAAATACAAAATCAAACAAACTATCAGGTATCCTCAGTACTTTGTTTCGTAGTGTTGGTCTGCAATTTCTAGAAAATTGCAAGGTCCAGAGTTTGAAGTTTACTAACTTTTGCGCTGATTCCGCAACGCTAATCCGTTCTAAATTGATTGTGAACGGAGTAATGACAAAATCCAAGTGGGACATTACCGACTTGCAGTGCCAATCTGCACCAAGATTGTGTGAATGATCCGTAGTCTTCGATCGCGGCACTCCCTCTATTAGTCAGGGGTTTAACTAATTTGTATTTCATGCGGCGTCTATTCAAAATAATAAACTTTAATTTCAAATCAATATGCGTATAATTAGGACGCCATAATTTTACTCAAACAGCAGAGATGATTATAAATATATATTTCACCAGCGCTTATTAAAATTTAATTTAACAGAGACAGTAACGGAGGCTGCGTTCTTTTTTTACGTTAAACATAAAACAGTGTGTATAAAATGAACTGTGATATAAACAAGGAAGTCCAAGCAAGTATAATCTGTTAAAGTATTAAGAAACGAAAGGTTATTATGTAAAAGAAATTTTAATTTCTAATAACCCGTTACAAACATAAAATTTAACGAATTTGCATATTAAATGACACACCTAATTCTTAGAATTTTAACAGATACAACCGTGGACAAAAATTAATTATTTTAGAACTAATTTTTTTTTCGTCGACAATAATCAAAAGAAAATTGGTATTTATTAGATTGAGTCATAAATAATTGGAACGACGTGTTTATTATTCCACTGATTCAACAAAATACTTATTTCACAATCTTATTGTAGCACTGGCAACGTCCACATTGGAATTAAATAATAAAAATTACTCAATTTTGAAATATGCCGTGTCTATGGTGAAACAAATATAATCGACTAGCAAGTACGTAATTAGTTTACCCAGTTTCGTTCTGAAAATATCACAATCCAATCGGGTTTCATGTGCAGTTATATGTGAAAAGTGCCTAAGAAGGAAGATATCATTAAGTCTGAAGAAAACTTCCAATGGATTTCCAGGTTGAATTGTTTACAGTTGTAGCCTGCGCCGAGGAAGTTCGGGAATAAATAACACAGGTCTACAGTGATTTTGATGTTTGAAAGCTGTTTGCTAATTTGTATATGTTTGGGGGCCCTTATTTCAAAAAACGCCATATTTTTGCTCTATCACGTAAATTTTGTTTATAGCGCTCTATATCTTAAAAATGTTATTTTATTAATATACATACCTATGACAAGAATATGTTTGTTCCATGTTAGGCATGATTTTTAAATGAATTGATTTTTATTAAATTAAATGTGATTTGGCAACACTGGTTAATATTAGATTTCTCAGCAAAGCAACAGAGTCGGCGCAGAAGCGTCAATACAACGTCGAAACCTGCTTATGTGCAGTTTGGTTGTGTTAGTCGTCGTGCTACTGTGTCCGCGCGCTTGTTATCTTCGTTGTTGCGTATTTTAAGTGTTCTAGAACGTATAAATATGGAAAGAAGACATTGTGTGAACAATCCGAATAACTTTTTTTATATCTGTGGTTGTTATGTCGTAGTAAAGCAGAGGCAAACTATAACTTCGTTTGTGAAAAATGTATACCACGCTTATTTTGGTGTAAAAATTGGCGACCAAGACAAGTCCTGGGCTCCTCATATTGTTTGTTCCGTTTGCGTTGAAGCATTAAGAAACTGGCAAAAAGGTAGGAAGACATGTTTAAGCTTTGGTGTTTCTATGGTATGGCGAGAGCCTAGAAATCACAGTGATGATTGTTATTTTTGTTAGTGTAATGTTCAAGGATTCAACAGAAAAAATAAGAAACAAATTGTGTATCCCAATCTTGACTCTGCTATTCGACCAGTTCCTCATGGACCAGATGTACCGATACCTACCGCCCCAAAAGCACTAGAAAACGTCATATCGTCAGAATCAGAGGAATCTAATTGCGACCCAGATGACTCAGATTTCACACCAGATTTCGGAGAGCCCGAAGTGTTTAACCAGAGCGAACTAAATGATTTAATTAGAGATTTGCACCTTCCAAAGGATGCATCCGAATTGTTAGCCTCCCGACTTCGTGAGAAACATTTACTGGCACCTGGCGTCACATCAAGCTTTTACCGGGATTGCGAAAAAGAGTTATGTCAATATTTTACTCAAGACGGACCGCTAGTGTATTGCACAATATCCCTGACTTAATTTCAAAATTAGGAAATGTGCCGTATGTAAAAGAAGAATGGCGCCTGTTTATTGACTCAAGTAAGCGTAGTTTAAAAGGCGTTTTATTGCACAATGGTAACGAGCTGGCCTCGGTTCCCGTTGCCCATTCGGTACATTTAATGGAAACGTATGAAAATTTTGAACTTCTTTTAAAGAAAATAAACTACCAAGAACATCAGTGGATGCTTTGTGGTGACCTTAAAGTGCTGTGCATGCTACTAGGACAACAAGGAGGTTATACAAAATTTCCATGCTTTATTTGTGAGTGGGATAGTCGAGCAAGGGATAGACATTAGACTCAAATAGAATGGCCCCCTAGAACAAGCCTTACACCTGGTAGCAAAAATGTATTAAGAGATAGCTTAGTTGACCCCAAAAAAGTTTTACTGCTGCCTCTCCATATCAAACTTGGCTTGATGAAGCAGTTTGTTAAAGCCCTAGACAAAAATGGACAGTGTTTTAAATATTTGTGCGAGACATTTCCAGCCTTATCCGATGCCAAGTTAAAAGAAGGTATTTTTGTTGGGCCGCAGATAAGAACATTATGCAAAGACAAGGATTTTCAAAACACAATGACCAATGTCGAGAAAAACGCCTGGGTTTCATTTAAAGAAGTAATTGATAAGTTTCTTGGGAACTCTAAGGACGAAAACTACGAAAATGTTGTTCAAAATATGTTACAACACTTTCATCGTCTAGGTTGTAATATGAGTTTGAAAGTGCATTTCCTGCTTTCACACTTGAACTATTTTCCTGAAAATCTTGGAGCAGTTAGCGAAGAACAGGGAGAGAGGTTTCACCAAGACATTAAGGAAATGGAACGGCGATACCAAGGCAGATGGAGCATAACGATGATGGCGGACTACTGCTGGATGTTAAAACGGGATATGCCCTTAAAAACATACAACCGAATGTCCGGACAACGCAGCTTTCTGGCAAAAAGACAAAGATTTCACTTAAAAAAGACTGAGTAAAGTATTTTTTTTCCACTTTTTTAACTTGTATTCCACCTTTTTACTCAATAAACAAATAAATTTTTTTAGAAATATCGTTTTTTTTCATTCAATATTTGCAAAAAAACCTTACGTGATACAAATAAATGCATAGAATTTTTGAAATCTGCCTACCAAAATTATATAAAATCAGTTTTCAAAATAAAAACATGTGTCAAAAAGTATAATTTTGTAGACCTGTGTAGTGACTGATAATGAGGCGGCTATTAAAACCTTTATGAATCAATTTCCCAGGTCTAAACTGGTGAAACATTGTAAACAGGTCCTCAATAAACTGCCACAAGATAATAATGTAACACAGATATGGGTGCCAGGACATGAAGAGATTAAAAGCAATGAGATAACCGACGAAGGTTCTAAGAGCAAATTTATAGGACCAGAACCTGTATGTGGAATCTCCAAAAATTCCGTTAGAAGGGAGATCAGGTTATGGCTAGAAAGAGAACATCAAAAGAACTGGAGGCTAACGAAAGTCAACTCTACTGGGTGCGGCAATAGTGTGTCGGCGGAGCTTAGCATGGAAACTAATAAAGTTGTAGCAATGAAATTTTACGTACACATGTAGTATGCTACAGTGCATTTTCTATATCTATTTATATATTTACACGGTGTTCCAAATTTCCGCAACCACTTTCAATTTTTTTTTTAAAGTCGATTGCTAAACTTTCTTGTTGTTATTATGATAGCCACCCAAATTATCTTTGCAATGATATAATGTACTTACACATGTTAGTTTTGGTTTTATTGCAAATTTTGTTAAAATCTTGACAGTTGCAGCGTCTAACATTTTAAGGCTTAGCCTGAAAATGGGTGCAGTGCTTCACGTAACTCTTTTGTTACCAATTTATGGACTAACACGTGATGTGTTTTGAGGGTGAACAACTTGACACATATACAGGATGCTAAATATGTCGTGCCAAAGTTATTGAAGTTTAAAGGCTATTTTCTCTTTTTTTTAAAATTGAATCTATAATTTTTTTATTAGTCAGCAAATTTCTTGTAAAATTGCCGTTAAATGGTTAAATAACATAGTACTGATTTCTAGTATTGCGAAGTTATAGCCCTTTAATGGGATATACCTATGTTTATAATATTTAGTATGCGGTGCTGCATCTAATAGTTGGTTGGCTGGCCATGAAATGAAATTGAGCAAAAATTGCTGTGTAACCAAACGTCAAATATCTACTTAAAATTTCCGTATAAAGTGTTTTTCTGTAGTTCCTCTTCGCTGTACTCGCGTTTAATTGTTATAATTTAAGTTCGGCTAGTTAATTATCAATTTCCGTTTATTCTTTATTAGTTGTTATCTTGTTGTCAGTTATCGTTTTGTTGTCATTATTTTTTATTTACATGCCGTAATAGTTTATAGTTGTGTTTCTTTAGAATGAATTTTTCGAAAGAGGAGCTAATAGACATGAATGCTAGAAGCTGTATATGCATTATACAATAAGAAATGCCTAAAAGTATAGAAACATTGAATAGTCAAAACACTTCTTATATTCTTAAGGAGTGGTTATTTATAAAATACTTCAAATGCTTTCCCATCCCCCACAAAGTCAAGATTTAAATATAATCGAAAACTTTTGGCATATCCTGTATTTGCAACTGCGAAGAAAATTAAAATAAGGAGGACCTGAAATATTATCCTGAGCTTCAAGAGACCTGGGAACAAATACATGATAAAATTAGATAATTTAATTTGAAGAAATACTTAGAGTGTCGTAGATGGTAACAGTTTATCAACGTAATATTAAAAAATGTACTGACCCTAATTTTATTCTTCAATTTCATGTACTTTATACATGTTCAAATATTCATTAAATTTAATAAATTATTTATGAGTTTGAATTTTCCGTTTATATATTCCTGTTTCTCTTAATTTTTTTTTTATTGTATTTGAATGTAACAAAAGCGACGTTTTTACATATTTTATTGAGTCCTCGCATGTTAAAAATACCTGTCGGCCTATTAATATTAAAAGTACATCTTGCAGTGTCTTCAAAAACTAACACATTCTTTTAATAAATAAAGTAGCAGCAGTTGCAGAATATATTACGTCCTACCTCGGAGGATATTTGAAATGATTTTATACCGCATTGCTTTATTTTGACTATCCTATTATTAATTCAAATTCGTGCAAGTGCTATAGATATAAATAGTACATTTAAGGTAATGTGGAAATTAGAAGTATGTTTGTATTCTTTATTTAATAAAATTACTGATTTTTATTGGAAAATTGAACCAAGTAAGATTTGACGTCACTATTTTTAAAAATAAACACCATCAAATATGGTATATTTTAGAAAGGGTAGAGAATTCTACCAAAATTGCGCGCCATTGAGGAACATGGGTCCTTATCAGTTTTGTGAATTTAGTTTTTGTATGAAGCAATAGTGTATAATAATTTCCTAATGTTTATGTTTTAAAGTGCAAGTGCATATAAATATTTCTTGCTAACATTCGACAATGTCTGAGGTAATATATTTCGCACGCAATGATCAATATTCACAGTTAAATCAGCGGTAGTGTACTCTGGAAACCGTAAATTAGCGATTTTACATAACCCCATAAGAAATAATTGATTGGGACTAAATTAGGCGACCTAGCAGGCCAATTACAGTATTACTAAGAAGCGCATCCTTCCTGCTGATACCAAATGCCATTTATGGAAATATCTGATATGCTTTCTACACGAACTGCAAAAGAATTAAATGTCTTTGTGAGTATAAATTTCCTAAACATAACGAGGGGTCCAATGATCTGATCCCCTGAATGTCCTGTCCAAAGTATTCATATCGCTAAAAACAAACAAAATTCCATGAACGGAGATAAAGGACCGATCCCCTTCACCTGTCTCTTTTCATTCTTAGAAACGTAAATAAAAAGGTCGTGGACGTTTCAAACTGGAGTATAAACACATGTGTGTGCCTTTTTCCTTAAGAGAGGTAATTTTTTGTCGATCCTTTCGGTCGATATTTTTGCATGTTTCAGTTAGTGTATACGTGGACGCCGTGTAAAGTTGTTGCGTAAGCTGTTGTGCTAGCTTTATTGTGCCCCATGTGCGACATCTTGATTAGTAGTTTTACCTACTGATGATGACAACTTAGTTGTCGAAATACTTATTTAGGATACGATTAATAATTGTGGTAAGGGGTTATATACCTTTTTTCTTTTTTTTTAAGATGCTTGCATTCTTCATTCTGATATTTTATGGTACAAAATTTAGTGAACGTGCGTTTGATAAAATATTTGAAAGTTCCAAACTGTGTACATGGCACGTTCACTCATAAAATAAGGTAAATTGAAAGGTGTCTAAAGAGTCCAGCAATAAAATAAGTACCGAATTGAATAAAGATTGATAAATATGAGATGCCGCATCTTAAATTCAGGGAAATGTTTGCATTTTAATACGATAATAAACTATAATTATACAAAAGTTTCAATTTTGTACCTGACCCTTAGGTTCAAATACTATATTCTACGATTCCTTATATTTAATATATACAAAATGAATAATACTTATATTTAATATATAATACAAATTAATTTCGTTTATAAGACGAAACACTGGAAGTGTGCAGAATTTGAAGATAAAAGCTAATTTATGATCATGAAAATGCTGTTACACTTTCGGTGAGAGAATCCGTGAACAATAATTTGCATAACGACATAACTTTTCATTGTGAACAACTTTTCTCAGTAACACTTTGGCGTAATATGAACGGAAAATGTACTTTACCTAAAACAACAATAATTTTTGTTCAATTGTAAAGGCCCATTTGATTTTAAAAAATCGAAAGTAAACCAAAAATAACTTTCAGAATAAGCAGGGCGGAATCCCAAAATATGAAATTCCAATTCGAAAATTTTTGGTCCATAATATCTATTGTGAACTCAATCCGGGGACATACTGTATATTAATAAGAAGTCAGAATAATTGAAACATACATGAGTGGGTAAAACCCCACCAGTTTTGTATAATACAAAGGTATTTTTAATAATATAAAATATTATTAAAAATCTGGTGTGAAGAACACAAATACAGGTTCACTATTAATATTTTTGTGAACGTGTCAGAACATATCCCTCCCGAGAGACGTAGATACGTACAGCAGACCGATTTTCATGTGGCCGGTTAGAAGAACCGCCCTCGAGATGCGCACGAAATTCATAGGTAGGGGAACCTCTGGCATTCAGTGTTTTACATCGTTTTATTTACATTTACATCGTAATGGAGTTTAAAAGTAAATTAAATAAATGTGTTTTACACAGTCAAACTCGTGAAGTGATCTCAAATGTATTTAAATATATGCAAGAAGAAAAAACTTCAGGGGTACTCAAAATTCCACTGGATCAGTTATATGAACGCGTTATTGCCGCAACGGGTGTTTCTGAGAGAAGTATTAGACGGATTGTTAAAGAAAAAAGTGAAATAAACATAGGTGCCGGTTCATCTTTTACATCGCCAAAGTAAAATAAAAAAAAAACCAAGCCCAAAACCGACTTAGACGATGCAGATAAAGGTGTGCTGCGTAGAACAATTTTAAATACCTTTACTGTTGACAAAATTGTGCCTACAATGCCAAACATTCTAAGAAAATTTAAAGAAACAGGATACACTGGAGGAATAGATTCTCTTCGGATAGTAGTAAAAGATATGGACTTTCGTTGGAGAAAAGCCAAAACCAACAGAAAGTTGTTAATGGAAAAGCACGACATTCGTCAGTTAAGAGTGTCTTATTTGCGTACCATTCAAAGCAACAGAAATGAAAAAAGACCGATTATATATATGGATGAAACTTACATCCACAGTTCTCATACCGTGGCTACTTGTTGGAGTGACAATTCCAATGAAGGATTAGCAAGGCCTATATCAAAAGGTCTAAGACTAATTATTGTTCATGCTGGCTGCGAGACGGGATTCATTCCGAATGCTAAATTGATTTTTAAGTCTAATACCACAACGGGAGATTATCATCACGAGATGAATTATGAATGAAAATTACAAAAAATGGTTGTTAGAAAAATTAATTCCAAACCTGCCTCCAAAGTCTGTCCTAGTAATTGACAATGCTCCTTATCATAATGTCCAAAAAGATAAACCACCGAATTCTAATAGCAGGAAATCAGTTATGATAGACTGGTTAAGGTCTAAAAATATTTACTTCGACAATAACATGCTCAAGCCCGATTTATATAATATTAAAGTACATAAGCCAACATTTAAAACGTTCGAGATAGATCAAATTAGTTAACACAACGTGGCCATAGTGTTTTGCGATTACCGCCATACCACCCAGATTTAAATCCGATTGAGTTAGTATGGGCGTCTCTTAAACAATATGTGGCACAAAAAATGTATCATTCACTATTAGATATGTTCAACAGTTATGTGATAACTTTTTTGATGAATTTAGTGCTGCTGAATGGAATAAATGTTGTGACCACGCGATAAAGTGGGAGCAAAAGTTTTTGGAAGCGGAACCTCTCATAGACGAAGTTACAGACCAGTTCATTATTAATTTGGATAAAGACTCTGAATCGGAGAGCGAAGAGGAAGTCAGTGATAGTGATTCTGCATAACTTTTTATATAATTATATGTATAATTTATCGTAATTTTTTTGAAACTTAGTTATTGTTCATTATTGTTTTCTCCTATAATTATTTTTGAGTATTTATGTATCATTTCTTATTGTAATTATTATTTTCATTGTTATTTCCAATAATATTAGTATTAATAATATTCTTTTCTCCACGACTATTAAATAATGTTATTACAATACTCGCCTACGCTCGTTGAAGAATATACTGTTCTTTTGTACATATAGAAAGTTTACAATGTGATTATAATGAGAAAGAGATTAGCATAAACATTATTTGCCAATAATTCAGTTAATTATCCAAATTAGTTTTACTTAATCCTAAGCCTTTCTACCGTTAAGTGTAGCTAACAATCTTATTCAGTCATCCCCTTAATGTGATGTTAGTACGCTATTAGCTAGTAGGTAAGGTAAGACATTTTAATTAAACATGTTACATGAAACTATGCGTTTTATTTTACTTCTATTTGCCTTAATTTAGTGAAATACAAACCATTATAAACATGTTCAACAATGTGATTTTCTGAATTTATCCCTTACTACGTCCCAATGCACGACTCGCAAAAAGAGTTTGCATTTCATTTTTCCGAATACTGTCTCTATCTAACACTGACCCTTACTTCACGCACGTACAAATTCTCCCACCGGCCACATGAAAATCGGTCTGCTGTATTTCGCCTTTCTATAGGCTCATCGGTACGCCCCTGCTGGAGAAAGGATATCTTCAGACACATTCACAAAAAAGAACCACATCGCCATATCACAGAAATTATCCAGACCGAGCGTAGAAGTAAATTCAGCGCTGCTTGTTGTCAGACAGCCGAAGTACCTCGCCCTGTCCACATAACCAATGCGAACCAACGACGCCCTTCCAAAGACGCTCGGTGTGGATAATTTCTGTGGCTATATGGCGATGTGGTTCTTTTTTGTGAATGTGTCTGAAGATATCCTTTCTCTAGCAGAGGCGTACCGATGAGCCTGTAGAAAGGTGAAATACGTATCTACGTCTCTGGCGAGGGATATGTTCGGGCACGTTCACAAAAAATATTAATAGTGAACCTGTATTTGTGTTCTTCACACCAGATTTTTAATAATATTTTATATTATTAAAAATACCTTTGTATTAATACGAATATTAAATTAAAAATTTAATATTTTATTTAAGTTAACTTTTATTATTTTTCTTAACTTTCTTAACACTACGACAATATTATCTGAGAGGTGAATTCCCGAACAATTTTTTTACTAGATAATTGCGTTCTTCATTGTATGAAGTTTTTTTCTGTTTATGTTGTTGCGGATATAAGCAATCAGCTTTCGAAATTAATAACAATACGACGCATAGCTATGATTTTTTCTAATTCGACGACTGATGTTGGTAGCACTTGCCCTCCCGCACGCCATTCTCTTTCCTCATATTACGGACTACATTGTACTTATTGTAGGTAACTGACTATTTATTCAGTATATAGAATCATACGCAGTTGAAACTTTTCTTAAAACTTTGGTGTATAGATACTGTCAATAACAACGATTTTGGTACAACGTTTGCTAACAACAAAACAACTTAAATTATTATAATTGATATAATTTATTTCATACACTTACCCATTAACAAATAGATATATCATATCATTACTTCTTACGCATAGGTATAATATTTACTTGTCTTGGGTAGCGAATCGGACAGAGAGACTTGGCAAGTTTTGCTATCGATTTCGCATTAAAGATGACAAAGCTTTGCCGACCCCGCTGTCGTAATCTGAAAACATGGAATTTTTAATTGAAAACATTTTTGTTTTTACTTTAATGTCGTTGTGGCCCCGACAAAGTTAAGACCACAAAGTCCTGTGGATCTATTAAATTTATTAAACAACGGAAAAAAACGTGTTAACAATACATAATAATAATAATCTTTATTGCCGAACAGATACTTCCATTTCTAGGACAAATACATGAAAAAAAAGAAAAAAAAATAGAAGAAAGAAGCAGATGTGTGTTGAATTATATAAAAATATAAATACATATATGAAATAAAGTAAGCAAGTACACTAATAAATTAAAACAAAAATATAATCTAAACACCTCTTGTAAAAGTGTCACCATAAATATTATCGGCACATTGGTACATAAAATTAATTACAGCTCTTAGTAGCGCGTTAGTTCTAGCTCTTGGTGGGTAAAAAGTAGGATTAGATCTTGACGTTATTCGAGGCACGTGAAAAGCTATAGAGTTTAATATTTCAGGCGAGTCAATTCGACCATCAATCAACTTACACATAAATCGCGCAGCATTAACCTCTCGACGATGTTTTAAAGATTTGAAATTATGTCTGTCTAGAAGGCGGTTGTAGTCAGTATTTCTTTCGGGATATCTACCATCACATCTAAAGGAAAGATATTTCAGAAATCTCCTTTGAACCCGTTCCAGTGAGGAGTCATACGTCGAGTAATAAGAAGACCATATTACTGAAGCATACTCCAATCTACTCAATACAATAGCCTGGTACAGCGATATCAGAACAGTTAAGTTCTGAAACTGACTGGTAGACCACATAACGAAGCCCAACATTCTAGAAGCAGACGAGTTAAAGGACATATCCGAGTCGAATTTGACGCCAAAATCACTGATGGAGTTCCTTTTCATTAAATTTTGGCCACCAATACTATAAAATGACCACTTTATTAATTTTACGGGTGTGAGATACAAACAGCATTTGTTCACATTAATCTTTATCCTGTTTTTATTACACCACTAACACATTACATAATATTATCTTGCAAGACATCAACATCATTCTGTGATTCAACGGACAAGTATAATTTAGTGTCGTCAGCGTAGGCTAGCACAGAACAATTGAAAGATGTGATATCATCAACGAAAAGCAGAAAAAGAAGAGTTCCGAGATTAGAGCTCTGGGGCACACCAGATGTTGAAATGAATTGGTAAGAGTAAAAACCGTTATCAAATACATAATTAACTCTATTTACAACGTACGCAGATGGACTAAAGCCGAAAGCACTCAATTTGTTTAATAAAATTTGATGGTCAATAGTATCGAAGGCTCGAGAAAGGTCCGTGTATACAACGTCTAGTTGACCATTATTATCCAATACCTCTCAAATATTTTGAGTCACTCGTTAGATTAGTAACGGTAGACCTCAACGGCAAGAATCCATGTTGGTTACTGGATATGTATGGACGAGTATTATAAAGAATAGTGTTGTATAAAATCTGCTCAAAAATTTTACCAAAATTTGGCAAAATCGCTATGGGTCTATAATTTTCCAAGGACGATACATCACCCTTCTTGTAGACTGGTGTAATTCTAGCTTTCTTTCATCGATCAGGACGGTAACAATCTGTAACGACTATGCTAACACTTTACTGGTATTGCGAATAAAGCAACTGGGTATCAAATCGTCATCCATTGTTGCCTTTTCTGGAAAAGCAGATATAATTTTTTCAATTTGAGTTAGAGATACAGGGAGAGAAATCTAAAGGACAATATGTGTGAGGCAGTATCTGGAACAGTTGTTATGGATTCAGGAAGAAAAACACCGGAAAAAACGTCAGCAAAACTATCAACTATCTCCTGAGGATCACTAAATTCACATTTATGATAATAAAGTCTGCAGGGATTCTACACTCAGCGGCAGAATTAACCGCCCACCCTATGTTTTGTTATTTTGTTGGAGATTTTCGTAAATTTTCGACATTAATTGACATTACATGGCACTTTAACAGTAAATAATTAAGTTTAACTCTCATTGTCTGTGTATTACATTCGTACGCTTATTAGTAATTTGGTTCAAATTTGACTTGCTTAGTGTTGGTGTATATCTTTTCAAATCGGTTTAAGTTAAGTTTAAAAACATTTTTAATTCGAAACAATGCCATTGAACGCAAATTCTGTAGTCAAGGCTGTGGTTATATTCGTTGAAGGTTGCAGTCAACATCGTATTCCTGGAATTGCTGCCCGTGAGACAGTCAAAGATGCCATCAGGCGTTTTTGGGAGACGGGTTCTTACACCAGAAGGCCTGGTCAGGGCCACCATCCCTGCACTTCCGTGAGGGACGATCGTTCTGTTGTAAGCACGATTTTAAGAGATCGGTTTTGTACCGCCGTTGAAGCCCGTAATCGTCTTGCTGAGGTTAGAAATGTGGACGCGAGCGAGCGAACTGTAAGAAGAAGGTTGACAGAAAATAATCTTTCACCGAGACGCCCTTACCGAGCCCCACAGCTTCGCCCGCATCACAAAACAGCTAGACTCCTTTTGCGCGGGAATACAGGTATGTGGAATATTATTCAGTGGAAGAATGTTTTATTCTCCGATTAGAGCAGAATTGCTTTAAGAAATCCCGATGGCCACCAGCGTGTATACAGACGTCCAAACGAGCGGTTTGCTCCTTGTTCTCTTGTTCAAACTGTGGGTTATCAAGGAGGCTCAATAATGGTACGGGGAGGCATTTCTTACGAGGCTCATACGGACCTAGTGATTTTTGATAGAGGCTCTGTAGACGCTCAAAGATATGTACAAGAAGTTCTTCAAGATCATGCCATTCCGTTTGCGTCTTTTACAGGAGACAACTTTGTTTTAACGCTGTCACGTCGCTCGAGTGATTTTGCAATACCTTAATGAAGTTGACATCAGAACTTTACCATGGCCAGCAAATAGTCCAGGCATCAATTCAATAGAACACATCTGGGATAACCTGGAACGTCAGATTCAAGCACGGAGACCAAGTCCAACCGCCATTAGAGAGCTGAAAACTGCTGCGTTGGAAGAATGGGGAAACATGCCACAAGTTGACATTCAAAACGTCATGGATACACTTCCACGCAAGCTCTTTGATGTGATTAGGGCACGGGGGAGTAACACTCATTATTGAGGTCAAGTTCGTTGAGAACAATACTTCTTGTTCTTGTTCAAAATGTTCGTCTTTTTTCTGTAATTTTTAAGAGTAAACAAAAAATTTCAGTTAATTAGTGTTTGTTTTCTTTTCCAAGATGTACTTTGATATTAAAATTTAAAAAAAAATTCAGAATTAGAAAAATCTCCGAATTAATGACAAAAATAGGGTGGGCGGTTAATTCTGTCGCTGAGTGTAGTTCTTCCTTTCCTGTGGTTAATATACTTCCAGAATTCCGCGGAATTTGCCCGAATGGAATTCTCCATATTAGCCGAATATTCAGCATAAGCATACTTGATCTGTTCCTTAACCAAAACTCCTGATGACTCCTCACTTCCATTAGTACGCCATTTCTGTGTATAATGTTCTTACATTACAATACATAAGATTGTTGTATGATTATTAGACAAGATTTAATTCATTGCCTAAAGAAATTGCTAGAAAGTGATAACAATGAAAGGTGGTCAATCAACTGTATTAATTAAGATGTTAACTGCCATGATTTCGTCTATTTAATTCTTATCTAAAATTATTAATTATCAAAACGTCGTCTGCACTTTTACAAATAATTTTTGCAGAAAAGCAATTTTATCTAATTGGTCCAAAACCAATACACGGTATTGTATATATTAATTAGTCGTACGTAACTTAATATTCGCCACTGTATATGGACAACGCATCCTAACACGTTGCAGACCTTTCTTTCAGATACTTTCATTGTGTTTGCTGATAGTACTTATTCTGCTTTTGCTCCTTTACTATACTTCCCCTTTAATTCAGACCACGGCCGGTCTGACTGGGTCTAGGTCACCTCACCTCGCCTCACCTCCCACTGGAACGGAATCTCAAGGCTATCTTTGTTTATACCTGCACACAACGTACACACACAAACGCATTCACAATTTAATACAATACATGTGCATACGAACATGCATTCATTTACTTCGTATACAGAGTATTCTTTTTAAAATGTCGAACGTAATAAATGGAACGAGATATGTAGGAGTGTGTTCATCAGAAAGTATGCATGCGCTGCTGTGTAAGATTATCGTCGTTCCTTTGCTTTTCGTAAACCATCTGCCAGGCATCGCCAAAATAACCTCCGGTTTAGGTACGTGAAAGTATCTGCAGCATTCTAGCCACGGTTTTCGTATCAGTAGAAGCTTTTACGTGGAAGAGAGACCGTTAATCAGACGTAACTAACCAGAGACCATAAACTAACGGACTATAATTTTATTTTTAACGAATATTCATATCGTTAATTATGATGCAGGCACTTCTTGGAGAAACATTTTAGTAACTGACTTAGATTAAATAATGAGAATAAAACACTTGGCTATATTTCACTAATTTTATCAAAATATCTCTTAACATATTGCTGTGTATGTAGTTCGATTCTAAAATTGGGCTCTAAATATATTAAAACATGAATCCTTACACAACGCATATCCAGGGTTAGTATAAAGTTCCGGAACGGTTGCATAACTTGTTTTTTCAGAAGTAATTTTTTGGAAATTTATTATTGGTATACAATTAAAAATTACGAATTTGCTCATGAGTCTAGAGAACGGATGCAATTTCCATAAAACGCAATCGACATTTGGAATTGTGTATAACGTCGCACAGTACATCCCGGCGTAATTCAATGAAGTATTTGTTTGACTTACTCGGCCACCTGGTCTCGCACGATAACAATGGACAACACAGCTATTGTATTCGGAGAATATAGTGTTTTTTTAAAGTGTTTTCATGAGCGTAGATAGAAGCGGGGTTTTTATAATGTATTTTATTTATTAGTTTATATTTCGTAAGATAAATAAAGTGCTGTGAGTAAGTTTCTTGTTTTCATAGTTTTAACTGTTAATTACATCGTAATTTTTGTGATAGATCCTGTTTAATATCGTTTGATTGAATCTATTTCTACCAATTATTTCGATGTAAGAGTGCATTGAATTTCGTTCAGTTTCAATAACTTACGCACACATTTTTAGTTTTCATTTATTTAGATCTAGAGCATTGTTTAAGTTACTTTTTCAGACATGATATGGAAGAATGTCGAGAACGGCATTGTAAAACAATGGCGAGTTGGATTGACTGTCATACTGATTGTATGTCCATTGTCAGTGATTCCGAAATTTATTACAAAATCCGTAAAATATCGTCAAAAATTCGTCACTTAGGATCGCAAACACATCTGAACTCTGTAAAACTTTTATGGCGGCTAATATTCCATTTAATAAACTTAGCAATCCCACTTTAAAAATATTTCTTCAAAAATATACTGGTCGAAATGTTCCTGATGAATCAACTTTACGCAAATATTATGTTTCTAGGTGCTATACGAGAACAGTAGAACGCATTAGAAGCCATCTTTTAAATCAATACATATGGATAAGCGCCGACGAAACGGTGGATATATTAGGACTCTGTGTGGTAAATGCTGTAGCTGGTGTACTACATCCAACTATTCCCTATAACTCATATGTAATAGCAACAAGTGTTATAAATAGAGTTGATGCGGAAACAGTTGCTGAAACCATTAAGGAGAATATGCAAAAAATGCTTCATTCGGTCGCCACGTACAAAGAAAAAATACTTTTATTTGTCAGTGATAGTGCTGCGTATATGTTAAAAACAGGCAGACTATTGAAGAAAACATATCCTAATATGCTACATATTACTTGTGTAGCACATGCTCTCCACAGAATCTGTGAATATATCAGAGACACTTTTCCGGAAGTTGATAGACTTGTATCAGCTTTTAAAAAAGTTTTCAGAAAAGCACCATTGAGAGTAGCTCTTTTCAGGGAAAATTTTCCATCTCTGTCACTGCCTCCCACTCCAGTAATAACTAGATGGGGAACATGGCTGGAAGCTACTAGTTACTATGCTGAGAATTTCGATAGTCTAAAACATTTCGTAACACTGCTAAAGGAGGATGCTAGAAGTATTAGTGAGTGCAAGGAGCTCACACAAATCCCAAATTTAAAAAATCAGTTGTACTTTTTTCACGAACACTTTGGAAAATTGCCAAAACTAATCACTTATTTTGAAAATCGAAATCTCAAATTAAATGACGGATTAACCACATTAGATGTGGCTGTTAATAATTTGAAAAGTATTCCACTGGGCTTTGCGTCATGTGGTAAGCGTGTCGGTTCTCAACATGACATACATATTTATTTCTTATTCCCGGTTTGACCGGAAATGCTTTCTACATCCTGCATATTCTTGCAATTTCGGAAAGAGAATTAAAACCTTAATTCAGAAATGTGAAAAAAAAAATTTTATCCTAAAGAAACCTAAAAAAATTTAAAAGAGATACCAAAATCAAGTTATGTTTGAAAGCAAGCATTTTACTACGACTATTATATATTCCAAAAAAGAGAGAGACAAATTTCTGAACAGACCCCCAGCCCTAATTACAACCTATACATTAATTTTACGCGGTGAATATAAATTTGAAAATCTCTCTGAAATATGAAATCTGTAGCAAATTAAATTGTATATGAATTGTTCAGGGATAAATCCACAATTAAGACAGCAGAATGGTAAATGTAGTAATTACAGCCCATGCAAATAAGTAAATCTGTCTAAAAAACACATGTTATTTCATTTATTTGTTGAAGAAAAAGGTCAAATAGTACATATCCTTACTGATAAACATTGTATGTAATATACAAGTGTCCCGTATCGTTATGTTCAAATTTTAGAAGTGTAAAGTAGACTTAATTTCAAGTAACAAAACCGCAAAACTTGTATATCAATTTTTATTTGTTTCAAAGTTACAGATCTATGAATGTGATTGTCAGATCATGAAAAAAAAATGTAATCCTAAAGTCCCAAACTGATTTTATTTAAAAAAAGTTATACGATTCAATAACAGGCCTGTGATTGTTAACGTCGCATAATAAAATGTTATCCTAAAATAAATAAACACGTGTCGTAGTGCATACAGTAATTTCTTGGAGATCTACAAAAAAGAGTACGGGAAATTGATTTATGATAAAGAAGGTTCTTACATATTTCGTAAGTGCTGAACCATGAATATCATACAATAAACAAATGTTCAGATGACTGTTAACGATGCATTTTTAAATGAAGGATTACATTACGTTTCAGTTCATACAACAGCTTATTAGTGAGTGGACACGTTTTCTTTATTCAAAATGCCTTACCGATTTTCTTCTCAAGAGTATGCGGAGATGCATTTTGCGTATGGCTACTATAACGGCAGTGCACGTCAAGCAGTTATTGAATACCGACATCGGTTTCCCGATAGGCGCATTACTCATTGTAGAACGTTTCCGGAAGTACACAGACAATTTCGGGAATGCGGACTGCATGATTATCTTTTCGACCGAGGAGTAAATTTGCCAGCAGACTTAGAGGAAGAAGCAGTAGCTATTGTTACAAGGGATCCAACTCTCAGTGTACGTCGAATCGCTAGACAACTAGGAGTCCCACGAACGACAGTTTGGCGAATTTTAAAACATGAGGGTTATATCCCAGGGGACACGGTTTGCTTGAGGCAGACCACTATGCTCGTCCAGTTTATTCTACCTGGATATTCAGACAGTCACGGCTTCAATTTAATTTCTGTAGAACAGTCCTCTGGACAGATGAATCTACGTTCACGAGAAGTGGTGTTACAAATCAGTGAAACCTGCACAGATGGTCATCAGAAAATCCCAAAGCTATACGCCCATCTAAATTTCAACATGAATTTTCTATTAACGTTTGGGCGGCCCTAATCGATGACTTGTTGATTGGTCCTGTCGTTCTTCCTCGGAGGTTAAATGCGGACAATTACCTTCAATTTCTTATTGATGAACTGCCAGGTCTTTTAGAGGCTGTCCCACTGAATGTTCGACGAGACATGTGGTTTCACATGGATGGGGCACCACCACATTTCGGAATTGCTGTCCGAAATTGAGTTAACGTCAATTATCCAAGAAGGATTGGTCGTAGTGGTCCTGTTGCATGGCCACCCAGATCACCCGATTTTAATCCCCTTGACTTTTATTTATGGGGGTATATGAAAAATTTAGTCTACGCGCAAGTTTCGAACACAAGAGAAGAGTTGTTGGATCATATTTACCTGGGTGCCGAGCAAATCCGATAAAATAAGTATGAAATTCGGATAAGTACTTCTTCTGTTGGCTTACGGGCACAAGCCTGCATTCAACAAGGAGGTGGACATTTCGAAAATATTATTAATTGAACTTTTTTAAATGAAATCAGTGTTTATTGACTTTAGGATTACATTTTTTTCATGATCTGACAATCACATTCATAGATCTGTAACTTTGAAACAAATAAAAATGGATATACAAGTTTTGCGTTTTTGTTACTTGAAACGAAGTCTACTTTACACTCCTAAAATTTGAACATAACGATACGGGACACTTGTATAATATGCAATACGGTATGAAATACCTTAAATTCTACGACTGTAACAGTGTATGACAATTAATTCTAATTAAAACAGATTAACAAGTTAATAGCAAATCTTATTTTATACAAAAAAGGTTTAAGTATATCAATACGTTAAGCACGTATTACGCATTTGTTACAAATGAAACAGACATGCAATATACACATCTGTAACTGTACACATGAACAATACACCTCGTATTTTCCAGCATTTACTTCTGCTTAAGACACGTGTTTCTGCCATTTACTATTAGGCGTCATCAGTTAAGCTAGTGAAGTAATTAAAGCTTAAATCGCCTATAAGGTATAGCAAATAGCGATTTAAGCTTTAATTACTTCACTAGCTTAACTGATGACGCCTAATAGATAATGGCAGAAACACGTGTCTTAAGCAGAAGTAAATGCTGGAAAATGCGAGGTGTATTGTCCATATGTACAGTTACAGATATGTATATTGCATGTCTGTTTCATTTGTAAATCTTATTTTATAAACTATTTGAAGATTGTAGAATCCAGTCTGACGTTGGTGAAGAAATGGAATCATTACTACCACTGTCATCTCCAAGAGAAATTACGAATAGTTCTATAACTTCATCGATAATTCCGTCAATATATTTCATCCGAGCTTCTTCTTTAATAACATGATTTATGCATTTTTGCCAAGTTGTTGCAGTTACATTATCGATAGCATTATGTAAAAGTTGCTTAACTTCATTTAATTTAAAAGTTCTATGTTTTGCAACTACCTTATTTTGTATTTGTGACCACACAAGTTCAATCGGAATCAGCTCGCAGTGGTTTGGAGGTAAACGAAGAACAGTCTTGTTTTTTGACTTCGCAATTTCATAGATTACATATGAATTGTATTTACGTTTGACCATATTTACTAAGTGCAACAATTCTATTCTAACCATAGCCTCCTCATTCTCCATCCCCTTATTTCGTAATCAATGTCTGCTTTTCTCCACAATGTTGTTAGTTACTTTTCAGCCTTGCGGCTATGATACGGTGCTTTATCCATCACTACGACAGCATTCTCTGGTAGATTAGGTAATATATTAGAGAACCAATCCTCAAACACTGTGGCATTTATCTCCTCGTGATAATCAGAGCTTTTCTTCCCCTCAAACAATAACAAACCATTTTCGATGAAACCATCCGAACTGCCAATATGTAATATTATCAGGCGACGTCCCTTACCAGACGGATTTTTTAATCCTGTTGTAAGTCCTTCCACAAAGGCCTGTCTATGGCTTAAAACACTTGTGTCCATCCATATCTTCTGTACTGTATGACCCTCATTCAACCAGGTTTTATCTAAATAGAAAATTGGTCTATTCTGGGATCTGTATAATGAAATATCTTTAGATATTCTCGTCTCCATCTTACGATATCATCTCTCTCAGTAAGAACACTGCCACGTTTAAGGTATCTGTAATATTTAACACAGTTATATTTAGATATATAAATATACCTACTATTAATATTCTTACTTAAAATTTAGTTGCTTCATTAAGCGGTACAATGTTGAGCGACTCATATTTGGCAGTTCGCTGCTATTATTTATTTGAGCCAGGACTTTATCTAGCGTGGACAGTTCATTTTGTCGAAACATGTTGTGAACAATTTGACGAACAGCAGTTTTGACAGCCTTACCAAAAGATTCCAGTACAGAATGTCTACCAGTTATCTTTTTTGGCTCTGAAGTTTTCCGTTTTCTTCTATTCGTTGATAACCCGATATACTGTATGGTAAGACGGGGATATGTTATATAAATAACATATTTAACAGGCAACATATAATATGTTTCACTCTATAAAGTTATCTAGTACTTGAGAAATCTACTTAATCATGTCACCTTTTCTCATGTCGAGTGTATCCGTCACAAGTTGTTTATACGCATTTATTGCTGTTTGCTTTTCAGTACTACTCAAATGACTTGCTTTCTCTCGTTTCCTTGGAGGAGAATACACATTTGTGCTTTTAGCAGCACTGATGCTTGTTTCGGCATCCATATTTGAAATGAACAGCTACAAAATTATAATTTTACAAAAACTGAAATTCTTTTATTACATATTACTTACATAATCTATTAATCTTCAAATCGAAGCTATAAAAAGAACTAATCTACACCGCAAAATAGTTAAAGTAATATAATAATGATAATAATATAATAATATGATAGCAAAACTCTAAAAACGTTTCTAAACGTAATATAAAGATGTCAACATATTTGACAATTGATAGCAAAAAGCGAATGTTCTATGTTGTTATTTTGCCTTGCTCTGGACCAATAAGAAACAACTGTTACTTGGGTCTCTTCAGAAATTTGTCTCTCTTTTTGGAATATACCATAATTAATATAAACCTTTACTATTTTCACTTGATCGATTTTATACAGATAGCCACTAATACCTATGTACCTCTAATTCTTACGATAACCTCTACGATAATACAACTATTACATTACATCCAAAGTTGGCAATAACTTTAAAACCATAATTCCCCAAAAAATTTACGAAAAATTAGAGCTAGTTCTAATTCGTGAATTTCTTCATGAATTTATTGTCGTCGAGAAATTCACGACACTTTTGTGTATTACACGTTTCAATAAATTCAAGGTCACAAAATTCACAAATTTATTTGACTGTGTAAAGCCGCCCTTACGTTAACGCTACTTTGGGAATAAATTGGTTAAACGAAATACCTATTGTATCTTTGTCTTAATGAATATAATAACTTTTAAAAACACACATAAGTATAATATGTTAAGAGAAATATAGATTCTACTACTGATATTCTTGAAAACGTGTTTTCGTTTATTAATCAATTTTGACGACAAACTACGTCTCATACGCTCAGTTTAGAGCACCAACTTATTACCTTTCACGCTCTAAATTCGTATATTCTTTCTCTTTCCAGGGTTCCATTTGAGTGGAGTCGTGACCGCTTGCAGAACATCGCCCCCACCTACATTACCCTGCGGGGCGCCAGAACCTCCTCAAAAGTTTAAAGTATCCGTTAGTTTTGACAGGTGAGATATAACATTTTTGTTAAAAAAAAAGTGAAATAAAGAAAAGAGGAAATATCCTGTTTCGTCGTAGCGAAAGAAACGAACATTTACTAAATATTTCAGTTCAATCACGTTGAGTTCGCACATAACTTTTACGAATGGCCATATTACATATAATATCGGTTTTTCCTCTTTTCAAATATGGCAGAAATTATTGTTTTACAATATTTAATACAATTTTCACGATTACCCAACAGTCTCATTCCATTTTGAATTAACTTGAATAAAATTGTTTTTTTATTGCAATTAAATTTTTCGGCAATCAAATGAATTTACTGTAAACTGACGAACAAAGAAAACTATCAGACTCATTTTGACGTTTGACGACATTTTAATAAAATTAACACGTTGTGAATCAGGTTTTAAGTTTTGAAAGTTATTGAGATGCCAAATGTCACTGTAGGTATATTATCTGCCATATGCAAGGTTACTATATAAATGTATACCTATTTACTAAACTTGTGCCATAATAGTATATTAGAGAACTAGTGTCATAAGACGATGTTTTGTTATACGAGGCCAAGTTTGGAAAACGAGCCGAAGGCGAGTTTTCCAAAGGGCGTGGACAACAAAACGTCTTATGAAACGAGATTTCTATATTATTTTTTCTATTTCGCATTTCCATAACTTTTAAAATTTGTATTTTTCATAGTATGCAATTTGTATAAAATAAGTGACATTTACTTTTTTGAAATGTAAACGTTGGTCAAACTGACATTCCCTATTTTTAAATAGCGAATGTCATTTAAAATTTATTATTATTCTAATTCAAACAGAAACTATAAAGAAATTATCGATAATTCTAATTACCTAAGCGGGACACCACCGAATCCCGTGAAATAGCAGAAAATACATCTGGAAATTTATTGCCAGAAAAATCTCGTGTAGTATATGAAAAAAATTATCAGCAATTTGAATCTTGGTGTATTGAAAATGAAGTTCACATACTATCAGAAAATGTTTTATTGGCATATTTTAAGCTACAAAGTGTAATAAAAAGCCCTCGACACTATGGGCATTATATTCTATGTTGCGTTCTTGTTTAAATATCTATAAGAACTTAGATATATCAAAATATTCTAAACTACAAGCATTCTTAAAACGTTGTGGACAAGGATATCAGCCAAAGAAATCTAAAATATTAGATATGGAACAAATTGATCATTTTATAGAAAATGCTGATGATAAATTGTACCTTGCAATAAAGGTATTTCTGTTTCTCTATTAAAACACAATTTGTATAGCATTTTCATTTTAGGTTGCATTATTAATAGGTTATGCTGGAGCTTGTAGACGAGATGAATTAGTAAATATGTCAATCGATGATATTGAATATATGGATGATTTCATTGTTTTTTCGATACCTAAAACAAAAAATTATTTACCTAGAAGTTTTGCAATCACAACCCCTAAATGGATTGATTTAATAGAAAAATATATAAGTTTAAGACCAAAAAACACAACCATTGAACGTTTCTTTCTTACCTATCGCAATGGATATTGTATATCATGTCCAATTGGAATTCATACAATAGGCAAGATGCCTAAACTTATTGCGGTCTTTCTTAAATTACCAAATCCTGAATTATTTAGTGGACACTGTTTTAGACGTTCCAGTGCGTCTCATATAGCAAATAAGGGTGGTGATTTAATTACAATTAAGCAACATGGAGGATCGAAATTGTCAGCTATAGCTGAGGGTTATATTGATACATCCATGAAAAGAAAAATTGAGGTTGCTCAAATGTTCTCGTCTGAACAAAATACATCAAGTGGGTGTTCAAGCGTTTCACAGCCACAATCTTCAAATAAAAAATCTCTATATATAAAGTTATTGTTGAAACTAATACTACAAGGAAAACGTTAGTTTCCAATCAAAACCTACCAGGCATTAGTATAAATGCTTATGATTCATCGCAAGTTAATGTACATGTTTATACTAATTACAATAACTAAAATAAAATACATTAACATAATTATATTTTTATATTAAGTTTTGTGCTTCATTATTACCTTGTTTAAGTACTAAAATATAATAATAAATAGTCGTTATTCTACATTCATGTATTATCTTTTGTATTCTGGTAGGTACATAACCTATATTAAGCAGCGTGTCAAATATTATTCCAAATTGAACAGGAAACCAACACTGAATAATGAAAGGTTGCGTCTCGAAATAAGATCATGAGATGATCAGAAATGAGATCATTGTGTGTGCGAAATAGAAAAATATTTTAGTTATAACTAGAGCTGAGGATGTTTGCGGTATAACCATGGTTATATCATGTAACCATAGTAATTTACTATGGTTACATGATATAACCATGGTTATACCGCAAACATCCTCAGCTCTAGTTATAACCTATAACAATTCATATGCTATTATTGAGAGACCGATAACCCATTTTACAACGCAAAAAAATGAGTCGGACAGTGTTTTTGTCCGCTAGTTTACACCGTGAGCTAAATCAACTGACTGTAGTTAATTGCATTAAAATTTCTTTTTAAAAAAATTTTATATGCGAGCCACAAAATTTGTATCCTAGGTAGGCCATGAACGACTGGGATAGACATATAAGTCACATCTGAGCTTAGGAAATTGACGTAGTGTCATTTGTAAATAATCATAATCCAAATTGACAAGTTACGATTTAACCTATTACTAATTGTTTGTACGACATGTAGTTCAGATCACTTAATCAATCTAAGACATGTCTGATTTAATTCATGGTATACTCTGAAAACTTTTTTGTGGCTCACTCAATATCTTGCAACAATAAGAGTCCACGAAAACTCGCTTTATTATAATGTTGTGCAATCCCAAACACTCTTACCTTGCGTTGGTGGGATGATCAAATTGACAAAGCAACCAGCCAGTGCTAACGACGTAAAACTCAGTGAAGATGCTAGGGCGATTCTTGTCGAAACGTTGATAAACTGACTAAAAACTAAATAGGATGCCCCCGCGATTTAAGAGCTGCTTGTCGTAGAGATTATACGTCACGCGGAGATCGTGCTTGTGCTAATGAACCCACCACGGAAAGACTAGCGTAATTACAGAAGAAAGGAGGTAATAACAAATAAAGGAAAACGGTTCACATTACGGAAAAGGAACCAAGTTTATTATAAACGTCTTCGTCGCCGATAATAAAATGTACTAGATTCAAGAAAAAGTACCGAAAGCCGTAGTATGTTTTAACCAAAACTGAAAGAGTGAAGCTCTGTATATAATTAAATTAAAGTATAATTTTTTAAATAAATATGTAATTGTTAATCAACATAATTTTATTATAAATTCAAAATGCAAAATAACGAGCCAAAATTTCTTGTACGACATTGTATATTCACTAGTCTGTATATTTTAGGGCACAAATACAAACTAAGAAAAGAATACAAGCAAATGTCATACGTATACGCAAGGCCTTGAGTTCTCGCTCACAAACGAATTTAAATCTTAAGTGCGTCATATTAGGGCTACCATTTCCTATGACGCTATTTATATAAAATAGAAACAAATCAAATTACTTTATTTTGCACGTAATTCTTAATTAAATTGAAACATAAAATTTCTATATAACTAAATGCATCGACGCAAATATTAAATACATAAAATTAATTACAAATGGGGTTTAACCATACTAAATAAATTAATTGGACATTGGAGACAAAGGAAAATAATGAAAAATTACCGTGAACGATACTATTGTATTTACAACAAGGAAATTATTTAAAGTTCAAGACAAATAAAATATAACTTGGTGTGAACTATCTTAATATATGTTACGAAGAAAGAGATTATTGGATGTTTACGGCAAAAGATAAAATGAAATAATGCTTCTTAATATGTCGTACTGCTAATTTTCTTAAAAAACACGATGCAAGTTTTTAAGTGATAATAGATCGGATGAAACGGCGTAATTAGCGACAAAACTATCTTAAACCTTGTTGATTTTGCTCAAGGTTAACCCGCTGGAATGGCGTCGTTTCCGTCTCACACGTGGTCTTTGAAAGTGATTTCCGGAACACGTGAACTGATACGTTTCTCCAAAAGGTTCTCCACTTCCGTTGATTTAACACCTCGTATGGAAAATTTCTGCAACCAATTAAAAAAAATTGACAACAAAAACCCTGCAGATGTTAAATTATGCGCAAAAATTACTCACCCACAGCTGTTCGAGGCGGTTAATTGGACTTCGGCGTAGTCAATAACGTCTATTCAAACATAAAATTGCGGTATATCAAACTCAGTGTGCCGCTGATAAATCACTTATTTCAGTGTAAAATTTTCACGATACCACATCTCTAGTGACACACACACAAACAAAAGTGAACTGAACTGACTGAAAGACTAGACGAAACTGAGATCAACAACATGAAATTCTATTAGTTCCGCTAAGTCACGCAGGCTCATAGTACAGCGATACCGCTATGGATATATATACCGGTATACACCCTCCGCCAAGATATTGTAACAATATTTCTAAATTGGTGGAATTGATAATGTTCGTATATGCGCTTGTTTCCCTGTCATTATTGTTTAGTGCGTTCTGATTAAAGATATGTATTTTTTAAAGACATTCGAATAATGGCGATTGTACCCTTGAACGAAGAGATCATTAAGTCTGGGGAAACATATGAATTATTTGCAATCGCAGCCTGCCCGAGGAAATTTAGAAATTTAGCGCAAACAAAAAACAACATAACTGATAAACGGCTATTAAAACCATTATGAATCAATCTACCGGGTCGAAACTGGTGGAACATTGTAAACAGGTCCTCAGTAGATTAGAACAAGACAATACTGTGTCACTGATATGGGTGCCAGAACGTGCGGAGATTAAAAGCAACGAGATAGCCGACCAATTAGCTAAGTAAGGTTTTAAGAGAAACTTCATAGGACTGGAACTTGTATGTGAAATCGTCAAGGATTCTGCTTGAAGGGAGATCTGGTTGTGGCCAGAAAGACGAGATAAATGGAGGTTAACGGAAGGTCAACTCCATACACTACCGGGGGAACTGAACGCTAGGCTTTCAGTCAATCTAATTCGTAGTAATAAGAAATAAATTAAATATATTACCGGCTTGATGACCGTAGACTGTCCTTTACGGAAGCATCTATACAGCATGGGCTTGGTTAGCGAGCCCTGGTGTGGGAGATGTGGAAAACAGCTTTCATGTATTATGCACTTCTGAGGAAGTGAAGGGACTCAAACAGAAACATTTCGGAAGAGATCTATTGGATCCTACAAGGGTACTCAAATTTCCCCTGATGAGGATAGTTGCTTTTCGAGGACACAAGACTTAACAGAGTGGAACTGAGAGATCTATTGGGGATGGTACAAAGAGCACTGTGGTCAATTGCCTTGACTTACTGGTGTCCAACTCAAAGAATTAGATAGAAAGATAGATATGGCCCAGTTTTGAAGTGGAATACAAAACGATGATAAGGCGTTCTCTGCCATCGTGTCTGACGCGCGGGAACAATAATTGTTGTCTGTTTTCGTTTATTTTTCTTAAATATATGTATAGTTTAGTTATTTAAAATTAAATAATGTTCACTTCAAATTGACATCCTGTATACCGAAATTTTATCTTATTTAAATTGTAAATAATTACCTCTATTTTAACAATCTATATCCGTTGTATTTACAAGTTTATTACCCTTTTTATTAAACTATTTCTGCCTTTATTTATGAGTCAATTACAGAACGTATTCAATTCCCAGTTTTTAATCTCCCATAATATCGCGTTTCCTAAATGAACTGCACTAAAATTTATTAAGATGAATAGAATTTGATCTAAACTTTGTACTTAGGTTTAAGATCAGGACTTAATTAGCATAGTTTAAAAGTATATTACTAGATATTATTGACTAGCAGGTACCATCCACCAAGACCTTCAAAATTCCCTTGAATTTTGTCATCATCTGGCCGTTCAGTTCTGTGTAATAAAATTGACTACAATGAATTTGTTATACATTAAAGAGGACTGGGTATGATATTTGTCATTTTTATATTGAAGTTATCCGTCAAAAATAAGTTACTTTAAACTGCGTTTTATCAAAATGCCGTGCCATTTAAATGAGCATGAAAAGTTTGTATAATAGAAGCGAGTAGGTAACGTAAGTTTTAAAACAGTCTTTAGAATTAAAAAATCACTGGGAACAAGTTATGACTATTACAAGAAAAGCAGGATCTGCTCGCCCTAGAGTCTGTACAAATGAAGAAGACGCGGTTCTTGTCGGCTTTTTAAGACAAAATTCATTCGAATCTGCTCGAGTTGCTCGAGATAATAGTGAATAAATTGTAAGAACAATTTGTTTTTTTTCATACTCCGGGAATTTATGGGTAGCACCTCGTTGCTTACTTGCCTACACTTTCTTGATAATGACTTTCTATTATTACTGAAGGGTTTCTTTCGGGTACAGGAATTGTTACAGTGAGAAAAATGAAAGCGGAGATTGTAATAATAATAATAAGATAATAATTTTTTTTTTTTTACTATAACAAATTTTAAAAAATTCTGGCTTATATTTGATCCTCCACCCTGGTAGATTAAAATATTCTTGGCAATTAATTCTTAATTAATAAATTAAAAATTTGTCAATTCAAAGAACTCAACAAAAATTGTAGCTACCTAATGTTTCGTTATTTTTACTTATTTCTCTTTTTCAGGTGTAAGATAACGTCAGTAACATGCAGCTGCGAAACGAAGGATATTTTTTGGTGCCAGCATGTAGTCGCGTTATCACTTTACAGGATACGGAATGCGGAAAACGTTCGATTGCGAGTTCCAATCTCAGGTAAACTAGAAGTGTATATTGTCTCTATATTGGATGTCCTTGAAACGAAGAGACAATATATGATATATGGAAAGATGTAAATATCTAGAATATAAACTTAAAAAGAAGGTATATAGCCCCTTACCACTATTACTAAACGTATCCTAAGTACGTATTTCGATGACTAAGTTGTCATCATAGTAATTGTGGTAAGGGGTTATATACCTTTTTTTAAGTTTTTACTTAATCACAGTCTCCAAAGAAAGACTTATCTAGAAGATAATCAAAAATATTGTTAGCCAATTACGACGCGAACCCCGAAATTAAAAACACCTTGAAAATTACATTGCGTGACGCCTATGAATTCAAAATTTTCAGAATGTGTATAAATACGTAGGCAATAGCTGGATAAGATGGACAATAACAAAACTATTATTTTTGTTATTGTCTTTTAACTTTAAGTTATCGTCTCTGATACTTTTTATAACCGCGCAGTGGCGTCACAAAAATTTTTTACATATCTGTCATTTTTTTTCTCGCTTATGTATGTGAATTTTGGGAAAATATTTTGGATTTTATTCAATATAATTACATCTTTCCATTTTTCATATTTTTATTTCAAAGACACTCTGTATATATAAAAATTCAACATGCGTATGTTTGTGCTCGGTAAGCTCGAAAAGTAGTCGGTCGATTGACTTGAAATTTTGACACAACGTTTCATTCGAATACGCGAGTATTTTTATAGTAAAATGAAATTTTTTAACGCGACGCGAAGAAAGTCTTTCCACACCTGTGGAATATTTGGTGCGCTTCGACATAAGTAACGTAAAAATTTCTCAAATACTTGATTTCGTAGTACTTTTTTTTATTAAAAGTTGACGTTTGCTAACCATACACTCTACGCTAAGATATTGTTATAAAATCTTAATGATAAAATGGAAAATATCTATGATTTAATCTTGGATGAATTGTCTTATATGAAAACTTAAAGTAATGTGTATAGGTTAGATATAAATGTCAGGAAGATGTTTTTAAAAAAATATATTTAACAAACTGTCAAATTTGAATAACTGAGTGCAAATTAATTGCATTTTGGCGAAGTAATGTGAATATAAATATTGCTTTCTACATTTTACGACGCTAATTATTCGAAATTTTTAATTGAAAAAATTCGTCCTTAAGAAGGATTCAAGTGGCATTGCTCTGCCACTTGAGCTATTAAGAGCTGTGGTTCCGAATATATCAGAAAGCCCTAAGTTACCTTCAAATTTTCCAACACTACTTTGACTTCGAATTTTTCGGAACACCCGTTAATTTACTTTAAACGATTGTAAAATAGTATATCAAAACATAAGATTTATAAAGCACCATTTTGTCGTACTTTTCTAAAGAACGAGTGCGGCAAAGGCCTTCGACGAGTGGTCATCAACGTCCAATAAACGATACATGGCTGTCAACGTTCATTCATATAAAAAAATTTGGAGCTTAGGACTAGTTCCTATTCATGGAAGTATGACGGCTGAAAATTGTCTTCGTATATTGAAAGAGCGTCTAAGTAAATTTGATATTTCCCTGGAAACTGATATCGTGGCTACTGTAACCGATGGACCGAACATTATGATAAAGGTGGGACAGCTTGTTTGCACTGAACAACAACTGTGTCTCGCACATGGTATCAATTTGGCCGTCTGTGATGTGCTTTATAAAATAAAGAATTATTTTCAAGACAGGCAAGACAGCCCTACCTCAGACTCAGATGATACTATAAATGAACTAGCTGTGACTGCTGATTATATGAATGATAGCGATGATGATGACAATTTAGAAGACTTAGACTATCCAGAATCAGGTTTAATCTTAATGTCACAAAATGAAATGCGCGAGAACACATACCAGAGTTAACGAAAGATGAAAACATTAATGAGCTGATAAAGAAAATCCGCAAAGTTGTAGTGTATTTCAAAAGATCACCATTGAAAAATGAAACAGTACTTCAAAAATATGTAAAGATTGAACATGAAAAAGAGCTGTCACTTCTTTCGGACTGTAAAACCAGGTGGAATAGTCTTTTAACAATGCTTGAACGATTTTCTCTTTTAAAAACTTGCATTCAAAAAGCTCTTATAGATCTCAATCATCCAATCCGTTTAGAAGATACTGATTTTGACTTGGTAAATAAAATTGTTGATGTGCTGACCCCAATTAAATTAACAGTCGAAGCAATCTGTCGACGAGATGCTAATTTATGCACAGCTGGTGCCGTTTTGAAATTTCTTATAAAACAATTGTCTGGCAAAACTCAGCACTCGCCAATAAAATGTAAACATCCTTAGTGGAACTCATAAAGCAACGACGAAATTATGATTTAACTGATGTGTTGAATTATTTACAAAATCCACGAAAAGACGATGAAAATCAGTTATTATCGGATTTGGAATGGCTTGACTTATTTCCAGTTCCTACACAGGCTTTAGTGAGGGCGCAAATAAAGAGTATTGTTAAAAGACTAAATAGTCGAAATGACATGGAAGAGGAGGAAAGGTCAGGATCACAAACAGATGATAAGCCAAGGCAACAAACCTCCCAACCCCAATTGACACTAAAGGAAAAGTTACAGCTGGAAATTAATAAGAGCATGGAATCCCCAGATCCTGAAGTACAAAATGAATCGGGGTTGGTAAATAGTATTAGACGCGAAATGAGCCTGTTCGAAAATGGAGGAGTTCGTGGATATCACTTAGAATTAGCATATAAATATCTATTGTCTATTCCTCCAACCAGTGTAGAACCTGAGCGAGCGTTTTCAGCTGCTGCTTATGTTGGCAATAAACTACGAAGCAGGCTTGGAAGTCAAACATTGGATGCTTTGATATTTCTGCGGTTGTATTTTCGAAATTCTAAATAGTTTTTTGTATTGTCCTTTTTGTTCCTTATTTTAGTATATTGTGTATTGTGTTGTGCAACAATATTAATAAATAATTTTTAAGAAATTACTTAAATTTTTTTACAGTTGACCCCAATTAGAGACCACATAGTCTAATCCCGGGATTAATTCCGGGATTACGCTTCAAAAATCCCGTAATCCCGGGATTGAAAAACATGCTCGGGATTGTATTCTCTAATTGTGACCAACCTAAAAGTGAATCCGCTAAATGTTCCATGCTTTAATGATTTATTAAAACATGGCCCATTTTGAGTGTTTTAATAGGTCTCTTAACAACGGTAATTGCAAACTAGTATATTAAAGCCCAAGTTTCATTAAGGCACCATTTTGTGGCACAAGTTTTCTAAAGAATGAGTGCGACGAAAGGTCTTATGAAACGAGTTTTTTATGCTATTTTTTATATTTTGCATATTTTACATTAATAAATTGAAATTATTTAATTCAGAGATTCAGAAAGTTCAGAGTTTTATTTTTATATAAAGTATGTTGGTCACATTGATACTTGACATTTTCAAATTTAAATCTTGCTAACCGCGAAATATTATTTATTATTTTTCGTTAACATTACTTGATATTTTATTTAAAAATATAAACATGAGTGACATAGAAATTAATATATCTTGTTGTCAATTGTATTCAATATAAGTTGTTTGTATAGCATTTTTCTTTTTTTTTTACGTATATCATTCTGTAAAAACTACTTAAATTCTTAAAATCAAATGACAGCAATATAGTATATTAAAAAACAAGTTTCATAAGGCATCATTTTACCGCACGAGATCAGTTTAGAAAACGAGCCGCGATAGCGGCGAGTTTTCTAAAGAGCGAGTGCGGCAAAAGGCCTTATGAAACGAGTTTTTTATACTATTTTTTCTATTTTGCGTTTTTTACATTAATAAATTGCTTAAATTGGAATTATTTAATTTGAAAGTTCAGAGTTTAATTTTTATATAAAGCATGCAGTTGGTCACATTGATACTTGACATTTTCAAATTTAAATCTTGCTATCCGCGAAGTATATTATATTACATATTATTTATTAATTTTCGTTAACATTACTTGATATTTCATTTAAAAATATAAACATGAGTGACATAGAAACATATATATGTTGTTGTCAAATGTATATAACATACGTTGTTTGTGTAAAATACGGACATATATCATATCTGTCAAATGTACATAAATTCTTAAAATCAAATGACAGCAATGATATTTATTTCTGTATTCGAACAACGCCAACATTGAAAAATGAAAAAAAGCGTATCGAAATGAAGCTCATTTAGATACTGTTTTGGGTTTCATAATGAGTTCATTTCGAACGCAAAATAGAAAATAGTATATTGTACAACTAGTGCTGAAAATAGGATATTTCACACGAGCGTGAAGTTTGAGGCGCGAGCCGTAGGCGAGTGGTTTAATTATTCGAGTGTGAAATATTTTCAGCACGTGTTGTACACTATACTTTTCCGACGACCGCTTAGTGACAAGAATTAATTTCAATGAAAATAAAAGATGATTCACAAAATAATGATATATGATGTATTTCATAAATTGTAAGCGACATCGTACCTTGCTTTAGATATTGCAGGTAATAAATTTTCCGTGGTTGCAGTTGCTAACTGTTTTACATTGGGAGGAGTTGAGGTTATTTCCTCGCTGTCCGAACTGGATTCCATCCCAAAACTCTACAACACCTAAAATCGCGTCATTTGATACTCTTATTTTTATGTAAACTTACCAATTAACAATAACTAATTGAATAATCTAATTTAGACAAAACGAAAACACTAGCCAATTTACCAACACCGCGTATCAACAACAATTTGACATTTGAGAGTCATTCATTTGACAGTTTCCTATTTGTTATTTTATGATTAGTAGGTTGGCACGTCTGTTACTTTGCACACGGTTCTGCGACGATTCTAATTAGCCCTCTTGAACTTTTCAACACAGTTTTAGTTACAAGATAACTTTTCAACACAGTTTTGGGGATACAATGCAATTTGCAATTTTCAGTGCTAGTAAATCATGCGAATTTGTTCTTTTTACATTGTGGTCGTCGGAAAAGATATTTACATCTGTGTTCGAACAATGCCAACATTGAAAAATGAAAAAAAACGTTTCGAATGAAGCTCATTTCGATACTGTTTTGGGTGTCATAATGAGTTCAATACGCAAAATAGAAAAACACAATTTCGTAATTTTTACCTGTCATTCTGTCCAATCGACTTACATAATTTTGTTACTGTTAGTTTTAAAAATGAAAAAATTTTGACGTTTTAATATTATTAGAGCTTATTTAAGTGACAGATTTGAGCGAATTTGTGCAGTAGACTTCAAAAACATGGCTGAAACCATTAGCATACATATTTATCATGATTAGATGATTGATTATTCTTTATTAAAATAAATAAAATACAACAACAACCAAGCAAGCTATTAAAATTTCCTTTTTTTCCAAATTTCCGTAATATCATAATCCCTCACAACAGTGACAATCAACTAGTTTATAAAAATAATTTTTTCTATTTTGCGTTCGAAATGAACTCATTATGAAACCCAAAACAGTATCGAAATGAGCTTCATTTCGATACGCTTTTTTTCATTTTTCAATGTTGGCGTTGTTCGAATACAGAAATAAATATCATTGCTGTCATTTGATTTTAAGAATTTATATACATTTGACAGATATGATATATGTACGTATTTTACACAAACAACGTATGTTGTATACAATCGACAACAACATATATGTGTTTCTATGTCACTCATGTTTATATTTTTAAATGAAATATCAAGTAATGTTAACGTAAATTAATAAATAATATGTAATATAATATACTTCGCGGATAGCAAGATTTAAATTTGAAAATGTCAAGTATCAATGTGACCAACTGCATGCTTTATATAAAAATTAAACTCTGAACTTTCAAATTAAATAATTCCAATTTAAGCAATTTATTAATGTAAAAAACGCAAAATAGAAAAAATAGTATAAAAAACTCGTTTCATAAGGCCTTTTGCCGCACTCGCTCTTTAGAAAACTCAGTTTTCTAAACTGATCTCGTGCGGCAAAATGGTGCCTTATGAAACTTGTTTTTTAATATACTATTTCGGTTTATATAAGACCACAAAAAATATTAAGTAGTTGTGTTTCTTATATAGAGAGAAACCTTTAGAAATCGATTGAAGACGATCTCATCAATTCATATTCCTGGCACTAATAAAATATGCGAGTTAAAGTGTCAGGCGTCATTACAACGCGAACACCATCTAGGTAAGCCTACGCCCGAAGCTCTAACGATTTCATATTACACAGTTTTTTTTTTGAGGACGCTTGGGACCACTAGACCGCTCCCCGGGAGTAAAAACTATAAAGTTTTGCCATAAAATTGTAATATAACACTACACAGGTTGCAATGAGAGTTTCGTATTGATCGGACCTCTTCGGCAATGTTCGTAGCCAACTCTGTACTATTTAGTTATCGTGTTATCAGCTTTAAGGATTACAGGGACAGACTCCGGGAGCGGATTACGATGTAATTTTACTAGACTTTCTGTTTAAATGTATTAATGTAATTGTTTTAGTTGATAACAATATGCGTACTTTATAAAATATGTGTAAATTCGTATTGAAATTGAAATTTTAAGTTCAGGACTTGAAGAGATCTAAGACATCAATTTTAAGTATTGTTTTAGTTTTAAAATGATGAAAGTAAGTAAGCAAATGAATAACATAATCGAATTTTTTTTTAATAAAAAATATTTATTTAGAACCCAACAGATCAATATAATCCAATTACAGGGTAAAAAATTAAATAAAAGAACTAAAAATTAATAACACATGTGCTCTATTCGTCTACCTGCTAAAACACAAAATGGAAATGACCTTTAGGTAAATTTTAGAAAAAAATGAGCAGAAACCTCTTAAATGTGCAAAAATTTGTTTCGCATATGCATTTATGTAAAAATTGCAAGTAATCCAACCTTTAGTTATAATAACTAGCCACCGGACACGAAAGGCCGATGACTCATCAACCACGGGCGTACTATATTGAAAATTTGTATTTTTAAAGAGTTTTTAATTTTATTTATACAAGCTGTCCCGGATCGTTATATTCAAATTTTAAGAGTGTAAAGTAGACTTCATTTCAAGTAACAAAAACGCAAAACTTGTATATCCATTTTTATTTGTTTCAAAGTTACAGATCTATGAATGTGATTGTCAGATCATGAAAAAAAATGTAATCCTAAAGTCAATACAAACTGATTTTATTTTAAAAAAAGTTATACGATTAAATAACAGGCCTGTGATTGTTAACGTCGCATAATAAAATGTTATCCTAAAATAAATAAATACGTGTCGTAGTGCATACAGTAATTTCTTGGAGATCTACAAAAAAGAGTACTGGAAATTTATTTATAATAAAGAAAGTTCTTACTTATTTCGTAAGTGCTGAACCATGAATATCATACAATAAACAAATGTTCAGATGACTGTTAACGTTGCATTTTTTAATAAAGGATTACATTACGTTTCAGTTCATACACCAGCTTATTAGTGAGTGGAAACGTTTTCTTTATTCAAAATGCCTTACCGATTTTCTTCTCAAGAGTATGCGGACATGCATTTTGTGTATAGCTACTGTAACGGCAGTGCACGTCAAGCAGTTATTGAATACCGACATCGGTTTCCCTATAGGCGCATTCCTCATTACAGAACGTTTCTGGAAGCGCACAGACAATTTCGGGAATGCGGACTGCGTGATTATTTTTTCGACCGAGGAGTAAATTTGCCAGCAGACTTAGAGGAAGAAGCAGTAGCTATTGTTACAAGGGATCCAACTCTCAGTGTATATCGAATCGCTAGACAACTAGGAGTGCCACGAACGACAGTTTGGCGAATTATAAAACGTGAGAACTTATATCCATATCACTATCGCAGGGGACACGGTTTGCTTGAGGCAGACCACTATGCTCGTCTAGTTTATTCTACCTGGATATTAAGACAGTCACGGCTTTATTTTAATTTCTGCAGAACAGCCCTCTGGACAAATGAATCTACGTTCACGAGAAGTGGTGTTACAAATCTGAGAAACCTGCACAGGTGGTCATCAGAAAATCCCAAAGCTATACGCCCATCTAAATTTCAACATGAATTTGGGCGGCTCTAATCGATGACTTGTTGATTGGTCCTGTCGTTCTTCCTGGGAGGTTAAATGCGGACAATTACCTTCAATTTCTTATTGACGTACTGCCAGGTCTTTTAGAGGATGTCCCACTGAATGTTCGACGAAACATGTGGTTTCACATGGATGGGGCACTACCACATTTCGGAATTGCTGTCCGAAATTGGGTTAACGTCAATTATCCAAGATGGATTGGTGGAGGTGGTCCTGTTGCATGGCCACCCAGATCACCTGATCTTAATCCCCTTGACTTTTATTTATGGGGGTACATGAAAAATTTAGTCTACGCGCAAGTTTCGAACACAAGAGAAGAGTTGTTGGATCGTATTCACCTGGCTGCCGAGCAAATCCGACAAAACAAGTATGAAATTCGGATAAGTACTTCTTCTGTTGGCTTACGGGCACAAGACTGCACAAACCAGATGATTTCTGTTATATTTGTGGATATTTCGTCTTGAAAAAGAGACCAATTGGTGAATTTGTGAAAAATGCATATTATGCTTATTTCAAAATCAAATTAGGAGATCAAGATAAAGATTGGGCACCGCACGTTGTTTGTAAGGTATGTGAAGATGGTTTAAGACATTGGACCAAAGGGAATAGAAAAAGCCTTTCTTTTGGAATACCGATGGTTTGGAGAGAACCGAAAAATCATCACGAAGATTGCTACTTTTGTCTTTGTGATATTAAGGGGCATAATAGAAAAACTTTGAAACATATTTTGTACCCAAACAATATTAAATCAGCTATCAGACCAGTTCCTCACAGTGATCATGTACCTATACCTATACTCCCCAAAGTACTACAAGAAGATATTGAAACCTCTTCAACTTCCGGCTCCGTACAGATGGATAGTGATTTTGAACCATCAACCTCAGGTCAAAACCAACCTCAGCTATTTTCACAAGCCGAACTGAATGATTTAGTAAGAGATTTGGGACTTTCAAAAGATCTTCTGAAGTACTGGGGTCTAGGTTGAAACGAAAAAATTTACTTGCCCCAGAAACTACCTTCAGATCTTCCTTTAGCTGAATATGACAGAAAAACAACCAAACGAAGCTTTTCTGAAAAACGAAAACGTTTTTTTAAGAAGCATAAAGAATAAATAACTATTTCTAATAGTTTCTATGTGTATATTTTTGTATTTTTTTAATATAATATAAAACTAGCTTATAAATGAAATAAATCGTGTTTTTTCTATATTTTTTGATTTTACTGGTTTGAAAAATAACCTTACGTGATACAAAAAAAAATAAAAACAGATTTGAAATCAGCTTTACTCAATTACTAGAAAACAGTTAAAATTTTTAAATCAACATTCAAAGAGTTGAAAAATGGCCTGTGTTATTGATTGAATTTTTTTAAATAAAATCAGTTTTTATTGACTTTAGGATTACATTTTTTTTTCATGATCTGACAATAACATTCATAGACCTGTAACTTTGAAACAAATAAAAGTGGATATACAGGTTTTGGGTTTTTGTTACTTGAAATGAAGTCTACTTTACACTCCTAAAATTCGGACATCACGATAGGGGACACCTTGTATATATAATTAAATGAAAATATAACAAGGGATTGTTTATTTTCTTCAGACAATATTTGTTTCTGAGCGGCCACTCTATTTTGAGTGTCGGATAATTTAATTATTCTGCATGCCGTTGATCTAGAACCAGGAAACTCTGTAATAATTTTAGCAACTCGAATGGATTTTGTCTTAAATAGTAGACAAGAATCAAGAGTGGTGGTCAATTGTATCGAACGTTTTGCTAAAATCGATATAGATAACATCCACATGTTGTCGAGCATACAAAGCTTCACCTATGTAAAGTTCGACCAAGTTAGTGACAGTAGATCTGCCCTCTATCTGCATTTACAGATATTATGACGATCGTCTTTCTTAAATACTGGAGTAATTCTATTAATCTACCAATGATACATTGATTATTGAGGTAAGTGGATGTGACACAGTGCAGATGCAAAATCCCGTAGAAAAGAGCCAGGTAGACCGTCATCACCACAAGCCATATTACGTTTAAGCTTCTCGTTTCTACCCGCTATAAAACTCACCATATCAAATGAAACTGGATTCAGATCCATATCAAACTGATCAGACTGTGGAAGAATAGGAATAACAATCCATAACGCTAAGAAATAAGTAATTAAACTTCTAGTTTCAAAAATTTTTTTATTGTAAATACCACTACAATATTGTTTCGCCATACAATGGCTTCATCAGGTGGATGAAATACTGAATATATACAATACAAGTTTGAATATTTATGTGAAAATTATTGGACATTTATTAGACAAAGAATCAAACTCTGGTGTATATAAGTTAACATGCGAAGATTGTAATAAGGTATACATAGGACAAACGGGGAGGACATTCAAAATTAGGCTGAAAGAACACGAGAGAAGCCATAAAGAAAAGAAAACTGATTCAACTTTCGCAAGTCATTGTATAGATATCAATCATAGATTTAATATAGATTTCAAAATTGTATACATTCAAGAAAAAAGCAAAAACTTAACCTGTTAGAAAACTTAGAAATTAATAGATACAATAGTTTAGGATTAGCTTTAAATGACCAACTAGATTTAAACAACTCCCCCCTACTAAATTTAAGATTGTAAAAATTTTTCCACCACCATTTCCCCAATAATTTTCACATAAATATTCAAACTTGTAAAGTACATATTCAGTATTTCATCCACCTGATGAAGCCATTGTATGGCGAAACAATATTGTAGTGGTATTTACAATAAAAGAATTTTTGAAACTAGAAGTTTAATTACTTATTTCTTAGCGTTATAATGAAGTTTCAACAAGTATCTCCTTCGTCAATTAACTATAACAATCCATAGACATTTTTACATTTAATTTTGTTTCATAACTCAGTGCAACTGGCAAATAGGAAAAGGAATATGTTATGGTCAAATGTGAATAATAATAGTTTGCTTAAATTCGTCTTACAACAATAAAACTTGAAAATTTCGCTATAAAAGAAGATGAGATTTATTTGATTGAAGACCACTAAGACAGTACATACAATGTTGCATAGAATGCACATAATAACTGAATATCTTTTTTATTTTACAAAACACACATATATTATCTTATTATTATTTATTTGCTCTAATTTCTTTCTTAATGTTTGAATCCCTAACATCAATTTGCTTCGTTCTATTTATCTTATGAGATAAAACATGCTTATTGTCGTACCTATGCGAAGCAAGTATGTATTTCGTTAATCTCTTATATACTCCTACATAGGTATATACGTCTCCTTCTTCATTTAAAACCTTGTTTGCTTAACTTATCTGTATACTCAGGTAATATTTCTTGGTTTCTTTCGATGTTATTGTTCCAACGTACATACGCAGTTGGTTTAAGTAAATTAACAACAAAGATTATGCTAATGGAATTACTGAAAGAGCCAAGATACGTTTCCCATATTTGCACTGCGGAATGGACTGTTTCACTTCCACAGCGCCGATTGAATTTTATTTTATTAAAGGGGAACTGTAGTTCGGCGCCGGAGCATCGAATCAGACATACAAGCACGAACTGTGTGTATTATCGCTACTTTATGCAGCGGTGTTTCTCTAAGAAACATCAGTTTAAGTTCACCCATTTTGCTCATGATGTACAAATTGAGTTCCATTGACAATATCTCGATTATAATAAAGATATAAATGTCTACGTTTTTAGAGCAATAGATAAAGCAAATACTGATTTTTTGCTAGGTATTCACTGATTAAATAGAGAAATTTTTTTGGAAATGCTGATCATACAATCTATAACTTAACGCTTGTTTGGTCGGATAATTTTCATATTTTTAAATCATTAAAGACAAAATTATCATGGATTATTAAAAAAAAATATTGTGGTGAACAAGAAGTTACATTAAAAAGTTAGAAGAGTTATAAACAAATCACTTCACTAATAAAGTTTAGAAAAGTTTTTTACGTACGAGAGATCAAATAACTTTGACTGTTCCGCTTCGTTTAAATATTGTAGTTGCGCACATGTCATATTCTTAATTGCACGTATTTTATTCGTGCGGTATCTATGGTTTGATATTCAAACTAATTTTATATATTTTTCAAATAATTTACAATACCAATACAATAATTGGTATTTTAATAATACTAATGACAATAACAACAATTTTGAAACACTAATTTATTTGTCCAACAGAAACCATTTACATGACAAAGAATACATACAAAATATCTAAGTACACTGCTCGACATACAGTGTGTATAAGCCAAATGGAATAAATTCATTATTTCGGTTACTGTACATATTTATAAAAAATCCCGAAACATGTCATATTTAATTTATAAATTAACATTCTTCAACGTGAAAATGCGATCCCTACCTTCAACCCCCTTCGAATGACAGGTACAACCCCCATTTTTTTAAATGGGAAGTATAGGCTTGTGATATATCGTTGTAAAGGTCTCTTTATTCTCTATTCAAAAATGTTATAATTTTCATGTTTTTTGCAACAATTAAGATAGAATAAAATAAAATCATGTTATCGAAATTCGCTACAATATACTCAAAAAATAAAATTTTAATGCAAAATGTAAAGAAAAATTTAAAACGCCAGAAAAAAATATGAATGTCAATGAAGTAGATGCTCATTTGGGTTTATAAAGATTTAATACATACATCAAAGGCATCATTGCATTACTTACTTCCCGTTTAGGTCTTCATAATAAGAAAGTGAGTAAAAACCATACCAATGTGCTTTTTAGATGGTATCCATTAAAAATACTTTAAAAAGTTTCCGTGGCAACATTAGTTTGTTTAAAACGCCTTAGTAAATTGTTTTGTATTTAAAAGTTGTCATTTAAATTGACAGTTTGATAATTTTAGTTTGAATTTCGTAAAATACAATTCTGGGAAATGGTTAGATTAACGGAAATGCATAAAACAACAGTCATACAAATGATTGGTTACGGAGATAGAACTCGAACACAACAAGAAGTAACCCGCCTATTTCATGAGAAATTTCCTGATTTACCGCCTATAGCTCAAGGAACAATAAGTAAGATAGAGAAGCAGTTTCGAGAGTTTGGTCATGTAAGGCAGATAAAAAAACCAGCTGCCAATGCACTGAGTGATGAAATCAAAGTAGATGTGATGCTTGAGTTTATGGAAAACCCACATACATCGAGTAGACATGCATCCACTACATTAAATGTTAGCCATACATCGATAGTAAACATATTAAAAGAAAATAAAATGCATCCCTATAAAATGATATCTACGCAGGAGCTTATGGAAGACGATTTTGATAGAAGAACTTATTTTTGTGAGCGAATGATGGACATGCTGGATAACAATATTATCCATTTAGAACACGTTATGTTTTCTGATGAGTGCACTTTTTCTCTTAGCGGTCATGCTAATCGGCAAAATTGCCGCTACTGGACTACGGAAAATCCTCACTGGATGAGGGAAGAACACATACAATACCCAGTAAAAGTTAATGTTTGGGCAGGTATTGTTGGAAACCATATCATTGGTCCCTTTTTCATTGAGGGCAATTTGAATAGCGATCGTTATTTGGCACTACTTCAAAATGATGTCATTTCAACTTTGGCAAATTTATATCCTGATCCAGGAAACCCTCAAGTTCCAATGAATACGATATGGTTTCAGCAGGATGGAGCACCACCACATTACCAACGCAATGTCCGGCAGTACCTCGATGCAATATTTCCCAATCGGTGGATAGGAAGGCGAGGATCGATAGAATGGCCAGCGCGATCACCTGATCTGACCTTACTTGATTTTTTTTATGGGGATATTTGAAGAGCATTGTGTACAAAACTAAACCTTTGGATTTAAATGACTTAAGAGAACGAATAACGCTTGCGATTAGGTCGATCACGGCTGATATGTTAAATAATGTTAGAAGACAGTTTTATTTAAGATTAGGATGTTGCCAAGACGTTCATGGTGAACATTTTGAACATCTACTTCATTGACATTCATATTTTTTTTTGGCGTTTTAAATTTTTCTTTACATTTTGCATTAAATTTTATTTTTTGAGTATATTGTAGCGAATTTCGATAACAACATGATTTTATTTTATTCTATCTTAATTGTTGCAACAAACATGAAAATTATAACATTTTTGAATATAGAATAAAGAGACCTTTACAACGATATATCACAAGCCTATACTTCCCATTTAAAAAAATGGGGGTTCTACCTGTCATTCGAAGGGGGTTGAAGGTAGGGATCGCATTTTCACGTTGAAGAATGTTAATTTATAAATTAAATATGACATGTTTCGGGATTTTTTATAAATATGTACAGTAACCGAAATAATGAATTTATTCCATTTGGCTTATACACACTGTATAAGTTTTTAGGCTGTGTAAATGGGACAATTATATTCATACTGTCACTTATAGACTTTATAGCAGCGATGCACATACCGCGGCCCGCATGCGGTCCACTGTTGATATTTATGCGGCCCGCCAACGAATTTTAAAAATTGTTCGAAAAACTACAAAAGTATTTAAAAATCCATTCAAATCAATATTTCTTAACTTTTTATTTTATTCTAACTTTTGTAATTGTTCGTAAGATATGTATCTTTAAGTACCTACTACTTTCTTGTTCAGGTTTACTACATAGGACAGGTATGCTCCTCGTCGTTCCAAGCACATTGTTACGAGACTAGAAATCTGTCGAACCAACTAGATTACTCGAAGATTCGCGAAACACGTCTGTATTATCCCCGAACAATGTGGTAGGTTCTCGATGTTAGGTAACTCGTATAAATACAACGCATCGCCCGCTATCGGGGCAGTTAAGTTTTAACTACGGACAAGCGAACGTTATATTGTTTGAATTGTAATCTGTGAAGAATAAATATTTCGTCGTTCGAACTTGGCATCTACCTACGTAACAATATAATATCAATTTTGATATGGATAAACCAGGCCCCAGTAAAAAACTTAAGTCTTAAGGTTGAAGATGAAAATCGACAGTTTCAAGATATTTGGACCGAAAAATACTGTTTTATTTCATCGCATAACAAAAGTGTCTGGTTTAATATGCAAGAATAGTGTTTCCATTCCGAAGGAATATAACGTGAAAAGGCGTTATGAAACGCAGCATCACACTTTTACCAAATTAACCGGCGAAAATCGAACGCAAAAAATTTCTACTTTACAAAGGGAACTAATAGGCCAGCAAGCTATGTTTACAAAACCAATTCAAGATGCTGAAACAGCTACTGAAGTTAGCTTTGAAATATCTCGAATAATAGCGAAAACTTGTCGGCCTTTTAAGGATGGTGGGTTTGTTAAGCAGTGTTTAGATATCGCCTCAAAAAAAAATGTGTCCGAAAGATGCAAAGAGGTTTGAGAAAATTAAACTAAATCGGATGACTGTTCAAAGAAGACTTACCACATTAGCAGCTAATATAGAAGAGCAATTAGCTCACGAGGTCTCAATCACCGACAATTCACACAATTTCTCGAGGATATTGAAAGCGAATATGGTGATCTCCTGTTTTACACTGAAGTAAGGTGGCTAAGTCGTAGGTTGTCACTAGAGCGGTTTCTTAACTTGATTGAAGAAATCAAAATATTTCTGGCGGAAAAGAAAAAGGACGTCCCCGAACTCGACAACCCTGATTGGCTGTGTGACTTAGCGTTTCATGTAGACATCACAAATCACTTGAATGTCTTAAATACGCGACTCCAAGGCAAAGATCAATTGATTTCGCAGTTATACTCTCATGTTTCGTCCTTTCAATGCAAATTGAGTCTTTTCAGGACACAAATCAATTCAGCCATTATCAGCCATTTTCCGAACTAGAAAAAAATGATGGAGAAATTCAATAAAACTGATGTAAATTTCGCTTATATTGAAGAAATTGATATTTTAATACAAGCTTTTCATGATCGTTTTCTAGACTTCAAAAAAGTTAAACCCCTATTAGACATTTTCAGCAATCCTTTCAACATTTCACCCGAAAATGCACCGGAATCAATATATTGATGGAATTGATAGACATGCAAAATGATGATAATTTACGAAACAAGTTTAATGAAGGTAATTTACTCAACTTTTTCCGTTGCGTTGACAAAACCGCTTATAAAGAGTTGCGAATAAATCATTGAAATGCGCAAGCTTATTTGTATCGACGTATATTTGTGAGCAAACGGTTTAAGTGATGAAACTTAACGAAACAAAAAGTCGAAACCGTCTGGCAAATGAAAATCTGGAAGCAATTTTACGTGTGGCGACAAGTAATGTGGAGCTAACATAAACAAAATTTTTAGGTCAATGCAATGTCATGCATCAAATTAATAAAACATGAAATATTACATTGTAATGATTAGATTACATTACGATTACATAATTACAACAAACATTTTTGAATGTTCTTTTATTTTTATCATTTGTAGTAATTCATACTATTTAAAAATAAAAATATTTGTGTTAATAAGTATTCTTTGTAGTGGCCGCCCTTGACTTATATAAGTCTGTGCATCCCTGAATTAGATGCATATTGGGTTCTATCTAAACATGGGGATTTACAGATGACAGTGTCGATAATTTTGTGAATTAACCAGGCCTCATTTGAAAAGAATTGTTAAACCACGTTCAAAATACTTTCTGTTTTTCGAAATCTACTGGCGACAATTCCCATCCTACAGACATTTTATATGGATGCAAATGTAACTTAGTAAGCATCACAAAATGACAATAAAATATCTTCGATGCATTAAACGAAATATGTAGCTATACCTGTTTCTGTTGATAGTTGCCTCAAAGATTTTGTAGGACTATCTTCAATGATAAATATTTGTTTTCGTTTGCTATTCCGAAAAAATGAATAAAATATACATAGAAAATAAACGGGCAACCATTTATTGATACTATTTTACTTTATAAACATCGTAAAATTGTGTATATTATACATTTCGCATTAAAATGTATCTGTTTCAGAAACGCTTTTACAAATGGACAGACAACAATTACAAAAATTCGTTCAGTACCTGATATCAGAACACCACACGGAAGTATTACCGACGGCCCAGAAATTGGCGGACGAAATACTCCAACAACGTTCCGAAATCAATCAAATTCCCGGCGCCCCCGATCCGACGGCGGGAGCGTCAGCAGATGACGACCATTCGTGGCATCTGGACGAAGAACAAGTGTGCGAACAAGTGAAATCGTATTTATCTCAAGGAACATATTACAACGCTAACAAGCAGTTGAATTCGTTATTTTCAAAGGTACTTACACGGAAATTGTAAAAATGTCTTTTCTTCTAAAATAAATTAACGTTTAGGTTCGAGAGATGTTGAGAGCCCAAGATTCAAACGGTGCTAGAATGTTAACACTAATCACGGAACAGTTCCTATCTGATCCAAGACTACAATTATGGAAGAATCAAGGTACCCCTATGACGGACAAGTGTCGACAATTATGGGATCAATTAGGTGAGATCATGATGATATACAAGGTGTTTGTAAAAGGTCTTTACAAAAAACTTCTAAAACGGACACTGTTTGTTCCGTAACTTTTGTCCGGACAAGAGAGATGCACGTTTAAGGGAATTATCTTGAAATAATACAGTTTGGGTAGTATACATTTATTTGTATTAATAAAAAGATATTTTCTATTTGCATAATAACGAGTCTGCACATGTAAATAAAAGCCTATAAAATATGAAATCTACTATATAAAAACACGTATACCTACCTACAAAAAATTCTAACATGGAAGTTTGACGTGTTTTTTGATGAGTTACTTTAAGTACGTTATACAAGGTGAGCCAATAAGAATGAGGACAAGTTGAATTTCCCGCCAGTTTTTAATTCTTTTAAATTGGCCAACCTGTCGTAAACTCGTAAGCGTCCCAATGAGCATTGAACAGGGGTGCTAAAGGTATAATATTAAGAAAATATTTAATCTGCTAAGATTTTATACAACTGGAAAAATTATAGATCTAGCATACTTTTTATTGATAAAAAACATAAATAAATAACACATTAAACATGAAAAATAGGGAAGTAGTATAAGCCCTAATAAGAAGTTTCCTTTATTCTTACATAAACCGCATAATCTTATGTTAAAACAATATTATAATAAATGTTCAAAATGACCACCATCACTTGCTAAACACAAATTTACACGTCTTTTCATATTTTCAAATGATGCTGTATCGGAGTATTCGGATTGATATTTCTTATTTCTCTAACAATAGCATCTTGCAATTCTTCCAAATTATGTAGGCAATTTTCAAAAATTTAATTTTTTAAATATCCAAACTAAAAGAAATCTAATGGTGTCAAATCAGGTGATCGTAGTGGCCAGATTCCTCTACTGATTAGTCTTTCATCGTAAAATTGTTGCAAAAACTCCATAGTCGAATTAGCTATATGTAGTGGTGCGCTATCTTGCCGAACATACCCATTCCTAAGTTCGTCATCATGTAATTCCTCTATAAATAGCTGTCATAGTTTGCTTGGTACCGTTCAGCATTTATTGTGTCTTTGAAAAAATATGGTCGAATTATTCTGCGCCGTGACAATGCAACCCATACGCCTATGTTCAATGGATGCAGACTATGTTCGACATAGGTGTGCGGATTATCTGTTGCCCATGTTCGATAATTCTGACTATTTATATAGCCTGACAAATGAAACCATGCTTCATCAGACATAAATGTTGGATTTAAAGTATCGTCATTATTCAGGTGATTGTTAAACCATTCACAATATTGAATACGCAGTCCATGATCAATGGGTAATAACTGCTGCACAGCTGTTACTTTGTAGGAGTGCATATTGCAGTGGAATGTGCTTTTGATTGCTTATTAATCTTTTTGTTCACACTACAACTTATGCTTCCGGCTGTTCAGTCTCGTAGATTTCCTTGAGCTCACTTCTCTCGGGTCGATCCTTGCGGATATGGGCCAGGTTATATTTAAAGTAAAACGACAAGCATTAATAAAAATCAGGTCTAGTTTGTTTACAAGTTTAATAAAAATAAAAAAAAAGAAAAAATCCCTTTACTGAATGTACAGGGAGCTAAAGCAGATTAAACAGTAGCTTAGGAGGAAAGACTCTTTATGAATATGACTCGCACAAAGAGAAAAACCCCCTGTGACTCTCGAGCAAACATATAATTAATAAATACTTTAGAAATTTGTCAAGTTTGACCTCTACTGTAACCCCTAAAAATCAAATCTCAACAACTACAAAGTTATCAAATACGCGTGACAGCCTTACAGTCATGCGCAATAAAACATGACAAAATCAAACCCATAAACAAAAAAACCAACCTGAATTTAAAACGATCTAGAATATTTTATCTTGAAGAAAAAACTCCATTAAAAAAACATGACAATTTTCTCTAATATTCATATACTGATTTAAATGTCAAAATAATCACAAATTATACACTAAAATTACAAACATAAGCAAATCATCATATAAGCAATAATATAATTAAGTGTTTTTACTTACATCGATCTAAGCACAATCAACACAAAAAACTACGTGAGAGATACCATACTTTAATTAAAATATCAACTGCGAGATCTCAAACTCTCGTAAAATCGCAATAACTTTAAATGCACAAAAATAAATGCACCAACCAATAAAAAAACCCGACTTTACTCAAAAACAGAGAATAAAAATGAATTTCTTATACTCTATGACCACTTGGTTTGCTAGATCTGGTATCTCTAAATAAATTACCGCGAAAATCTCCTACATCGAATTCAATAGTACACCATTTAGCCGCACCCACCAATCTAATATAATACATACAGGGCCGGTCAAAAATATAATTACAAACATAATAAATATAAATAAAATTCAAAAATACATTTAAATCCCAAATTATTCAAATGTAGTTCAAAACTTAATTCTACCAATTTTTCTCTCTCTCTCTGGTTAGAAAAATTCACGACACAAGTAGATTCTTTATCAAAGCTTTACGACAAGTTGAATAAGCCACACTTATAAAATAAATTTAGTATACAGTAAAATATAATTAAAGATGTTAGTGATATTGAAAGACACATCTTAAACTTTACTAAAATTAACTTCGATGTAGTAATATTAAATGAAAGTTTAGTGCAAGTTACTTGATTGAGCACTTAATTTTCTTAATGATTTAGTTGGACTTTGTTCTATTCTCTGTCGTAAATCATTTACAGTTTCTTCGACAAGAACTTTTGGCCGACCGGTTGATTTATTTTTGCAAACACAATTATTATTTTCAAAGTGCAAAACAATTCGATCCTTGTGCTGGACAAACATTTTATATGGAACATGTAAATCAGGAAATGCTTCTTCGAACTGTTGAATACATGATTGTATCGAGTATGACCATGTTCCATCCTCGTTACGTACACCACTTCGATAATGAGCTTTCAAAATGAATGCCTTTTGCTCCTCGGATAAAGGCATGTTGTCTATAACAAATAAAAGAACAATAAGGAAGTACAATATAACCTCTAATGTTTTATTCTGAATTTTTACCTTTCCTTCGTAAAAACTTCCCTGCTTGTTTTAAAAACAAATACAGTTCTAATAAAATTAAAAAAAAAACTTATGCAGAAACTTAATAAAAAGCAGAATAAATTTATATTTATAACGACGCCAAACACAAGCCAACTATGCAATATGCCGAAATATGTTTTTCGAAGATTTACAGTCACTTTGACCAACTTAAGATAACAAAAAAAAACAGCGGGAAATTTAACTTGTCCTCAAACTTATTGGCTCAGTCTGTACTTCATCTCTAAGCTTTTCAGTAAGCCAAATATTTCAACATCTCCATCTTTTATACCGAATTGTTTTAAATCTCTTATCACTTTTAATGCATCGCTGTAATTTTTTATTGGATTTGGATAGTTTTCTTCATAATCCTCTTCTTCGTCTGTGTTCTATTTTCGTTAATGGAAGTTCCGGAATTTATATCTTTATATTCAATTATGAGGTTAGCGTCCATATTTATAAAATCTTCAACACTAGTTCTGTTTAAGCTAGTCTGTATTGCAAGCAGTGAAAACATTGATAATGGTAGATAATCTTCTGCTTCAAAATCTTCGTCACTGTTGTCCTTGGTACTGCGTCTAAACCCTGATTTTCGAAAACAATTTAGTATTAATGTATTGGTCACACTTTGCCACGCTTTATCAATGAAATATATAGCATCCAATTAGCCAACTTGGTCCGTAATTATGGCATTATCGTTATTTACTTCACATAAAATGTGTTCGATTATAAAAGATCTGTACCAAGTTTTAACGGTTTTTATGATAGTACCCAGAAAGAAGCGGCTGTGGAAAGTGAAATTTAAAATTTGACTCGGTATGACTCAACAGTAGGGCAAATCAGTTTTAAATTGTGTTTAGCAATGGTGGACGGGAAGTGTGCAGTGCGCTGATAAACACTTCTGGTATGACTTGCAGTGTTTGTGCAGCAAAAATTTCATCTCTTGTATAGTTGCGCCTTTTCCTAAACGGTACACATATTTCCTATCTGAATGGGGTTGAAAATAACAAGCTGCACCAAAACTTTTTTCGTCAGTTGATTCCACATGACTTAAAGCCCCTGTGGTTAAATTTTCACCTCGTTTTGTCAACTATTTAATTAGCTAGAGGTTTCGACATATACAGATCCTAAACCACTGTGTGACGCCTCTATAAATTAGCCACCACGTTCACCAAACTTAACCCCAATGGATTATTTTTTGTGGGGACGTCTTAAGTCTACAGTTTACATGACACCTGTAGATAATGGAGAATGACTGTGGCAACGTATTTAAGATGCAACAAATAATGTTGCACATAAATAAGGAGTTATGCAAAGAGTACATTTTAATTTTCTTTATCGTGTAAATCGTAGACACTTTTAACAATTTCAATGACATCTTTATTAATTTTTTCCATGTTTTGATATGAGTTCTTTTGTCTCGTAAAACTATGTAAACGTACCAATTTGTAGCAAAATCGGGTAAGCTATTTTATATTTGAGCCGTTGAAAGCGAAAGTGGTCTAAGTCTTTCTTTCATCAATTTGAGTATTTTAAACATAAAGTTAAAAGACCACTAAAAATCATGATCACATATTAATTAACGTTACTGTTCTTTTTTATATTATAATTTGCCTAACCCGGTCCAAAAATAATGAAAAAAATTAGTGGCTGCTCTTATTTTTGTTGTTTGAATGACTTACACCACTTTACCAAGTTATGAAGTAATAAAAAGGTTGTATGGGTTTTTTGTTGAAATAAAATAAGATTTTAGATTTTACTTTATTTATGCAAAGAGAATATCAATTTTAATCAAGTAGATACATAATACAAGTCAGAACTTATTATATTATTATTAATTCTTATGCTTCATCTTCATGTAGCTCTAACGGTCCTATATCTTCAACATATTCGTCAGCTGTTTGTAAATTAGTAAAGGATTGATGGTAAATAGGTGGAATAAACTGTAGCAATTCCATCATATCCTTCTTTTTCTCTTTAGAAACAGGTCGATGATCGTTATATAGTTTTTCAAGTGTTACGTTGTTCATCATAACGGGCCTACCTTTTTTACGAGGCAACAAGTTGATACATTGAAAAGAAAAGTCTTCATTTAGTGTTTCCTTATAAAAAATTTTAAACGGCTCATATTTTTTTAAAACGAAGCCACTGTATGGGAAGCCAGTTTACAGGAATATTTTCTTCATTCACTTGTCTTTTTGTATTGAGTTCCTCCATTGTTTTTGTTGAGAGAAACTCTGTTTGCTGCATTTTGTGTAAGGGAAAATGAGATTTAGTTCTTGCTTTTTGTATAATAGTGTACCAATCTTCCGCTACATAAATAATTTAAGACCACTAAAAATCATGATCACATATTAATTAATGTTACTGTTCTTTTTTTATATTATAATTTGCCTAACCCGGTCCAAAAATAATGAAAAAAATTAGTGGCTGCTCTTATTTTTGTTGTTTGAATGACTTACACCACTTTACCAAGTTATGAAGTAATAAAAAGGTTGTATGGGTTTTTTGTTGAAATAAAATAAGATTTTAGATTTTACTTTATTTATGTAAAGAGAATATCAATTTTAATCAAGTAGATACATAATACAAGTGAGAACTTATTACATTATTATTAATTCTTATGCTTCATCTTCATGTAGCTCTAACGGTCCTATATCTTCAACATATTCGTCAGCTGTTTGTAAATTAGTAAAGGATTGATGGTAAATAGGTGGAATAAACTGTAGCAATTCCATCATATCCTTCTTTTTCTCTTTAGAAACAGGTCGATGATCGTTATATAGTTTTTCAAGTGTTACGTTGTTCATCATAACGGGCCTACCTTTTTTACGAGGCAACAAGTTGATACATTGAAAAGAAAAGTCTTCATTTAGTGTTTCCTTATAAAAAATTTTAAACGGCTTATATTTTTTTAAAACGAAGCCACTGTACATGAAGCCAGTTTACTGGAATATTTTCTTCATTCACTTTTCTTTTTGTAATAAGTTCTTCCATTGTTTTTGTTGAGAGAAACTCTGTTTGCTGCATTTTGTGTAAGGGAAAATGAGATTTAGTTCTTGCTTTTTGTATAATAGTGTACCAATCTTCCGCTACATAAATAATTTTTCCTTTTGCATAACATTCTATTGAGCCGAAATCTCTATCGTTGGGTAAGTACGAATGTCCTGATACCAGGAATTTATGGTCAATGACAGTAATGCTTTCTGAATCCGCCAATAATTTAAGCCACATTAAACTCATTTTAATATTCCTGTTTTGGCCTGTACATGCATCACTGTAGGCAATTATATGCTGACTATTTGAAGCATAAGTTGAAATGTGTTTTTTCAAACAAGACGCTATTTCTTGGGATCCTCTTGAGGCCATAGTTTCATCCCAAGCATACATGTACCCCTGCTCAGTAGCAAGGTTGTGACATCCTAAGTTATATACGTACATATTTCTCTTATAGTATGCTAATGAGCAAGTCAATTGTGGATATGCTAAAGCCTTCTCCAAATCAAATGTAAACGCATAGATTTTATTGGCATCAAGAACTGCTTTATATTTGTCCTCCTTCATGCTATTTCGTGCTTTCTCTGCTTTCGTCAAATGAAGCTCATGCTCAACTTCTGCCTGCCGCTTTATTTGTGGATCTGTTTCGGATCACACCTTGTGCATGTATCTTTAGCAGGAGTGTGAAAACTGAGATTAAATTCATTGGTAAAAATCTTGCGATAAATAGCTAAATGTGTTTAAAAAGTATGATTTGCACACTTTAGTGGAGTACGCACCAGCTTGAATATAAAATGTATTTGTGTGGGTCTTAGGCACTCTAGAATTGTTTCTTGGACGTACTTGTTTTATTTCTGTTTGTTTTACCAGCCCACAAATGTAAGCATTTTGTGTAGTAAAATGCATCTTTTCTTTGATTTTCAGATATTTTACTAATACACTTCATGCGGCAATTGCAGTCTACGTGTTTAAAAGTTTTCGCTTCTACTGTATTGCCCTTTCTATTGATATACTGCAAACCGAGGTTACGATTTCTCTTTCTTGTAGCAGCTAGATGACTGTCAGGTTCCCTGTTTCTTTTCCTGCCTTTTCGTTTTGCCGATTGTTTATCAGCATTTGGATGCATATTGTTGTATTCTGAATTCAATGAAAAAGTGAGGTTATTATTACGGTAACAGAAAAAAAGGACATATCTGATTCACTGCTACAACTTCCCGACAATTGATATTCTGATCCAGAATCTAAGAAAGGTTCTAATGCTTCGGATTCACTATTTTCACTCATTTTTAGTTTATAATAACACTTCACTTACGAGTAATACGTATTATTTGTATATTGCTTCGATAAGTACTAATTTGTAAAGTGGTGTAAGTCTGACTTGCGCCACTTTGCCTTGCAAGCTTTAAAGTTAGTAGTTATCTGCATGAAGACATAGCGACATCTGTAGCCGAATGAATTAGTTTACAGTCACGAATTTTAGCTATTATAATAAATATTACTTCATAGTACCCATTTGTGAAGCAAACTTGAAATTTTTATTTTGTTGACTTACACCACTTTCGCTTTCAACGGCTCATTTATAATAAACGATTTCAAAAGTGTAACTTCAGCGCCGTATAGCGCCCAAACTAAGCAACTTTGTACTGCGGTAAGTTGTCGGCTCATTTTGGTGTAAAGGAATATGTGTCGTAGGTTTTTCTAAATACCTTTTACAGACATCTTTTTATACTTTTAAGATATTACCTCAGATAGTGATTACAGTTCTTGGTTATTAATCAATAGGGTTGGCGAATTTGCGCCAACAGCCAGTGGCAGCCACATAAAATAAATTATAAAACGTACTCAAACACTTACCGTAAATAAGAGTCTCCCGTGAAATCACAAAGTGGATAACATTGGTTAAATATTTCAATCATAAGATATGTTTCCACAGTTCTTTCAGTCAAGCTGCGTACGACGTTCGGAATAAATGTTTTTTAATAATGAAAGTGACCGTTCTACATCTACACCATTTCCAGCTGTAATTCAGAGACCGTAAAGTTGAATTCGGAATCCGTCACATGTAATTCAGATTAGATAGTTTAATTTCAGAAATAACTGTATTTAGATATACAGTGTGACCCAAAAGTCGCGCAACCGAATGAAAAAAAAGATATGAAATTGTGTAGTACAAATACAAAATTTATTCTTCTATAATAAAAATAATACAAATATGTTTGAACAAAAACTGACTCTTTGGGATCACAGCTTATGTTCGAAGTGTCCTCCACCTTCTTCAATGCATCTCAGACATCGCTTTTTAACCGCGTTACAAATGCGCCGAAGTAATTGTTTGTCATCATTGAGTTTGGCGACTTCTTCGGTTATCACTAAAGACGGCAGACTATGTGCCCACACTGTTAAATTTAATAAATAATACACATAAGGTGTATTAGATAAAAATGTAGATTTTACAAAATTAGGGCAACTTTTTACCAATACTGAAGATCCATTGTACAGATACAAAGAGCGCTTTAACTATGCAAATATAACATTTCTCAACGTCGAACAATCCTTTTCAGTATGTAAACACACATATATATATATATATTAAATTTATTATATTATATTAAATTTTACAGTGTGGGCACATAGTCTGCCGTCTTTAGTTATAACATTTTTCATGGTCTCAATATCCGGCAACTGATGATGGAATACCTTATCCTTTAAAATACCCCACACAGCGAAATCTAGTGGGGTTACGTCCGGAGATCTCGGAGGCCATTCGACTTGACCTCTTCTTCCAATCCATCCGGGGAAAAATTCATCGAGAAATTCGCGAACAATTAAAGCGTAATGTGCTAGAGCACCATCTTGTTGAAGAGTTAAACATTGACCAGTAAACACTGGGTTATTGGCAAGTTCTTCACGTAGTTCCATCAACAAATCGAGGTATGCAACACCTGTTACTGTATTGTCGAAGAAATAGGGGCCGACGATTCCGAAGGCGCAAACACCAAGCCATACCGTTACTCCAGGCACGTTTAATTCTTCTTGAATGGTGATATGCGGATTTTCAGTGGACCAGTACACACAATTGTGTCTATTGATGCGCCCATTTAATTTAAATTGAGCTTCGTCCGACCACAAAATTGTTTTGAAGAAATTTTGAAAGGCTTCACATTGAATGACATTCCATTCTGCGAACTGTAGCCGACGATCCGGATCATCTTCTGTCAATGCTTGTAAGAGGCGTGGTCTGTAAACCTTCAAACCTAGTTCCTTCATTATTCGCTGTAGGGTAGAACGAGAAATATCCAGTTCATTTGCGGTTTTTCGGACAGATCGCGCAGGCGATTCAATAAAACTCTGAGCTACAGTTTGTAAGTTATCATCTGTGCTCAGACTACGTGGCCGGCATGTACGCTTGGAATCATCCACAGAACCGTTTTTTCGAATCTTTTTATCAAGCGATAAACAGTCTCACGCCTCGGAACTTGACAGTCAGGGAATTTTACCGCGAAATCAGAAAAAATGTGTTCATAATCAGCATGGTAACGATAGTACGAAGACACCAAGAATACCCGTTACGCTACGGTATACCGATAATGTGGGTTTGTTGCCATGATAACGGGTTCACACACTTACAAACTCCGACAAGATATTGCTTCACACACAGACAACCGCTGTACTGCCGACAGACCAGCCGTCAACCTTGCATTAGGAGGAGAATGGCGCATGTGTATTTCATTTTGACGTTGCGCGACTTTTAGGCCACGTGGTATACTAAACTATGTCTTCAAGTAGGATTATAAAATTATAAATGTCAGAATTTCTTTATTTACATAGTTAGTACCAGTTATCACAGTTACTACGAACTGTTTGCATTGTATTTCAGTGCGTATACCTTGGTGGTATATTGTCTTGTATGCATTTGCTTCATACAAAATACTACAATTTACTAACTACAGCTGCGGATGAAGAAGTCACTTGTCCAATATGCAAAGAAGTATTAACTGGAAGTGAAGATGTTAAAAGAACAACTTACATGTATCACACACAACAAGATAGAGAAAGAATTTTTGTATGTGCTAATAAAGGAGAAGATTGGACTTGGCTACAGCATTAGGAATAAAGTATAAAGCAGCGCTTCACTGGGTTCGCTCGGGCCGACAGGAGATGTTACCAAAAGGTGGTAAAAGCCCAAGTTGTTAACTGAAAACCAAATTGATCAAATTATTTAATGGTTAGAAAGAGACTGTACATTAACGCTGAAACAGATTCAAAACAAAGTATTAGGAGAATTTCATGACGATGTGTCTATTTCTACTGTGGGAAATTACTTAGAAGAAAGGTTGCTAACTTTAAAAAGTGTACATAATGTGCCGTTAAATATGAACAGTAACTAATGACTGTAATGAGAATAAGGGAAAACGTTCACAATGTGTAAGGGTCCTAAACCAATACAAATAGTTTGGGTAGATGAGACAAACTTTAATCTATTTTGCCGTAGAACACGCGGTCGTTCAAAAATTGGTGGTAGAGCAGTACAACTCTTTCCTGCATCGAGAGGCCCGAACGTGCATCTTATAGGAGCGATTTCTGCAGTTGGAATCATTTCTATGGAGCGTCGCCGGGGTTCTTTCACAGCAGAATTGGTTAACTATAATTTTGCAGCAGTGGCAAAACATGGTGAATTAACTAACAGACTTAGTAATTGTTTGTGATAATGCCCCATGTCATTCAATTTTCGAAATGTTATAAATGAGATTTATAATAATCGAAGAGCAACTTTACTAAGTTTACCTCAGTGGCGGCTCGTGCTAAAAATTTTAAGGTGTTCTGCAAGTTTTACAAAAAAATTTACCTTGCACGGGCAGTAAGAGGTTGTCTCCCATCGATCTTATCGTGCTTTCTTCGCCTTCCGCACTGAAGTAATGTATTTCTGGAACGATTGTCAATTGTCACACAAAAAAATAAGAGTCACTAAGCACTAATT